>JAXLNO010005105.1:0-122221 GCA_038087875.1 Malacoraja senta
CGTCACGCCGCGTCACTCCGCATCACGCCTCAACATTTTCGGCGACCTGATACGTCGGTCAATGATGCCAAAAGTCGACGAAAAAAATCGCCAAATGGGACAGCCCTTAAGCCTCCTGTACATTGACGAGACCAAGCACAGAATCGGCAAGCATTTGGCTGAATACTTGAGCTCGGTCTGCCAAAGTCTATTGGATCTCCCCATTTCTAACTGTTTTAACAGCTTCCCATTCCCATACTGAACCTTCTATCCTGAGCCTCCCCTACTGCCAGAGTGAGGCCATACACAAACTGGAGGAAATGCACCTCTTATTCCGCTTGGATAGCTTACAACCCAACGGTTTGACCATTGAATTCACCAATTTTAACTAATCGCCACAAACTATCTCCATCGTCTTCCTCTCCTACACCCTCCCATTTTCCTTCTCCTTCTCCTCCTCCCTCCCCTGTGCCCCATCTTAATCTATTTCTTCCACCTCCCCCCCCACCCCACCCCCCACCCCACCCACCCCGCCCCCCTACATTCCTTCCTCTGGCTTCACAATTCGCAGCTATTCAATCCTTTTGTTTTTCATCTTCTTGTTTTTCCATCTCTGGCCTTTGTCCACCCACCTATATTCCCTTTCTCTCTGCACCCCCCCCCCCACCCCACCCTAGTCATCAAACTAGTTTCACTATCATCCTGTTGAGTTTCACTGACTGTATAAGTCCTCATCACCTAGCCCACAGCCAACAATGGATAATTGTGGGCTACATCTTTCCTTGTTCTTCCTTTTTTTCGCATATCATATTCATGTGTTCTATATCTCTGTATTACCATCTATATCTTTCATTTCCCTTTCCCCTGACTCTCAGTCTGAGGAAGGGTCTCGACCCGAAATATCACCTATTCCTTTTCTCCAGAGATGCTGCCTGACCCGCTGAGTTACTCCAGCATTTTGTGGCTATCAGCCTATCAACCACCCCTCCCCACTAGACTGTGTTCACCTATTACCTGCCACGCTTTGTTCTGCCCCTCTTCCCTTCCAGCTTAATTTATCCCCATGAAGTCATTGCTGTGCAATATTTATTTCTTAATTAACATTTGAAATTGGTGCAAAGATGTGCAATAGCAGCTTGAGAAACCGCAATAACTTCCATTTCATTGCATTTTTCACTTTCAGTAAAGTAAGAAGCAAACTCAGTATTAAGTCACCGATCATGCATAAATTGCAATATTCCTGCTGGGACAATGATTTTTATTACTGCCTCATTGTAATACCTGCTTAATCTGCTGTTCTGCTGTATTCAGGATACAGTGTAAAACATTCCATCTCCTCTATTTGTTGACAGAAGCATGCTCCCTGGCATCAGTCTATGGAATGAAAATGAATACCTTGAACAGAAGAGGGCAGTAAGAACAAATACACCATGACAATAATTTGAACTACAGTTTCCATAGAAGTTATGTTGCAAATAAGGACTCTAAAGGCTACAGGTCATTGTAATGATAATTAAAAATCAGCATATGTATTCTGGGTTTCACATTTCCTATAACATTATTGTATGAGACTATTTGGTCAGAAATTGCTGATAAATAATGTCTGCCTGGTTCAATTAATAAACCTACCTAATGTTGAGTCTTCCCAGAAATGTCACTAAGCTACTGTAGGTGGCACTTTGACCTAATTTTCCTGAATTATTTGAGATTGACTTGACATAAGGAACTGGATTCATGGACTCGCACATCAAATCAATGATGGTCATTCGTGCTCTGTCCCATTTACTCTGAGTTTAGTTTAGTTTAGTTTAGAGATACAGAACGGAAACAGGCCCTTCAGCCCACCAGGTCCGCGTCGACCAGCGATCCCCGCACATTAACACTATCCTACACACACTAGGGATAATTTTACAATTTTACCAAGCCAATTAACCGACAAACATGTACGTCTTTGGAGTGTGGGAGGAAATCGGGGCTCCCGGAGTTTGTACGTGGAGAACGTACAAACTCCGTACAGGCAGCACTCGCAGTCATGATCGAACCCGGGTCTCTGTCGCTGTGAGATAGCAACTCTACCGCTGCTCCACCATGCCGCCCATAGTTGACATAATCTATGACCACATCCCTGGGATATAATTGCTATAATTCCTCTCTTCCCAAGCTAACTTGATCTGTCTGACTTAATTATTCCTACCGTAAGCCAGCCCAATCCAATTGCCTCAAATATCAAATCTGTTTACTCTAAAAAAATACTTTCTGACCATAACTGGATTGTTTTCAATTTATGTTAATCTCTTTCCAGATTTTATTTTCATAACAAAAGACCAACATGTAGTTAAATTTTTTTTAAATCCATTGCAAAAATTGCAGAAGCATTATTTTTACATTACCTTTCAAACATCAGAAAGCAAAGCAGAGACGCCTCGCCACTAAGTGTTTTCAGTGGCTTAATGGAACAAGAGAACACAAGATGGGACTTCATTCTTGCTCATCTGCACCAAATATGTGCACTATAGCAATGGGCAGACGTTCTACTCTGCCTCCAAAGTTGCAAGGTATTGAAGTCAATGGAACAACATTTCAGAATACATATGGTTTAATGGTTCAATGGTTTCTTTATTATCCCATGAAATACTTTTTTGCATATAGATTGTCAAGACTATCACCATACATACTGTAAGCACCATCCTTCTAGTACAGAAGTATAGAACAGTCCACTGAGTCCATTTGCACGAGGCGTTATTTCAGCGCTATTTCACAGTCCCTACTGCTGCTGGTCACATAGGCCCATTGCAGCCATTGCCTCCGTTCCAGTCGGCCCACGAACCATCATCCCTCACCTTGCACAGCCCGCTTCAGCCCTTGTTTCCCGGGGGAGCCTCCCATAGCCGACCTTGAGGGCACAGAGGTAAGGCTCCCTGGGTCTTCTTACTCAGAAGGTCATAAGGTCATAAGTGATAGGAATAGAATTAGGCCATACAGCCCATCAAGTCGACTCCGCCATTCAATCATGGCTGATCTATCTCTCCCTCTTAATCCCATTCTCCTGCCTTCTCCCCATAACCCCTGACACCCACACAAATAAAAAAAAATTGATAAATATTTAAAGGGTGTTAAATATTTTAAAATATTTAAATCCGTTCAAAATGCCATTTTGTTACTTGGTGATAGCACCTTCCTCGTTTGCCTGAAAATGTCTCCAGTGTGGTTGTGACAGATACCTAGTCAGAGGGGGTTATTCATTCCTCCTTGCCTTTGTTGAACTTTGACCTCTTCTGGCGTTTGATTTCATACTTGGCAATTTCTTCTTTCTAGCTTTCTTACTAGATTAATTTTATTTTTCAGGCTTTTTGAATGTTCTAAAGGATTAGGCATGAATTGTTTCTGGTGAAACCTTGCACATACTGATAACGTTTTGCACGCAAACTTCTTCTTATCTGCTTCTTTTTGCATCTGCTAATTGCCTTGAGATTCAAGCCTATTCATTTTGGCTCATCTAAGAATAAAATGGATTAATGTTTACTTTATTCATACTGTTTTATCATTTTGATTCTCTATTAACCATGCTTTAACATTTTCATTTCATGCTTTCTTTCTCATTTGCCTTGATATATCAGGAGTACTGTATTTGGAGATATATTTTGCAGTACTATGACACTCTGACTGTACTGTGTTCAGTTTTGCCCCACTGCCATAGGATGGATGTCATTAAGCTGAATAGAGTGCAGAGAAGATCATAAGGTCATAAGTGATTGGAGCAGAATTAGGCCATTTGGCCCATCATGGCTGATCTATATCTCCCTCCTAACCCCATTGTCCTGCCGTATCCCTGACACCCATACTAATCAAGAATCTATTATCTCTGCCATAAAAAAAATATCCATTGACTTGGTCTCCACAGATTCACCACCCTCTGACGAAAGAAATTCTTCCTCATCATTAAATGAACAATAATAATAATAATAATAGATTTTATTTATATAGCACTTTTCAGGACTCAAAGTCGCTTATGACAATAGACAATAGACAATAGGTGCAGGAGTAGGCCATTCGGCTCTTTGAGCCAGCACCGGCATTCAATGTGATCATTCAGGCTGATCATCCCCAATCAGTACCCCGTTCCTGCCTTCTCCCCATATTCACTGACTCCGCTATTTTAAAGAGCCCTATCTAGCTCTCCCTTGAAAGCATCCAGAAAACCTGCCTCCACTGCCCTCTGAGGCAGAGAATTCCACAGACTCACCATTCTCTGTGAAAAAAAGTGTTTCCTCGTCTCCGTTCTAAATGGCTTACTCCATATTCTTAAACTGTGGCCCCTGGTTCTGGACTCCCCCAACATCGGGAACATGTTTCCTGCCTCTAGCGTGTCCAAACCCTTAACAATCTTATATGTTTCAATGAGATCTCCTCTCATCCTTCTAAACTTCAGAGTGTACAAGCCCAGCCGCTCCATTCTCTCAGCATATGACAGTCCTGCCATCCCGGATTTAACCTTGTAAACCTACGCTGCACTCCCTCAATAGCAAGAATGTCCTTCCTCAAATTAGGCGATCAAAACTGCACACAATACCCCAGATGTGGTCTCACTAGGGCTCTGTACAACTGCAGAAGGACCTCTTTGCTCCTATATTCGATTCCTCTTGTTATAAAGGCCAACATGCCATTCGCTTTCTTCACTGCCTGCTGTACCTGCATGATTACTTTCATAGACTGATGTACAAGGACCCCAGATCCCGTTGTACTTCCCCTTTTCCCAACTTGACGCCATTTAGATAGTAATCTGCCTTCATGTTTTTGCTACCAAAGTGGATAACCTCACATTTATCCGCATTAAACTTCATCTGCCATGCATCTGCCCACTCCCCCAACCTGTCCAAGTCACTCTGCATTCTCATAGCATCCTCCTCACAGTTCACACTGCCACCCAGCTTTGTCTCATCTGCAAATTTGCTAATGTTACTTTGAATCCCTTCTTCCAAATCATTGATGTATATTGTAAATAGCTGCGGTCCCAGCACTGAGCCTTGCAGTACCCCACTAGTCACTGCCTGCCATTCTGAAAGGGACCCGTTAATCCCAACTCTTTGTTTCCTGTCTGCCAACCACTTCTCTATCCATGTCAGCACTCTACCCCCAATACCATGTGCCCTTGCCTGCTTTAACATCCTTTAATTCTGAGCCTTTGACCTCTAGTCTTAGACTCTCCAACTAGTGGAAACAAAAAGATTTATGAAGATGTTGCCAGGGCTCCAGGACTTGAGGGGTTGAGCTATAGGGTTATAGGACTATAAGGTTGGGCGGACTAGGACTTTATTCCTTGGATGCAGGACGCGGAGGGTGATCTTACAGAGATGTATATCATCATGAGGGGAATAGAAAGGGTGAATGCATAGAGTCTTTTACCCAGAGTAAGGGATCAACAACCAGAGGACATAGATTTAAGGAGAGAGGGGCAAGATTTAATAGATACCTGAGGGACAATTTTTTCACACAGAGGGTGGTGGGTATATGGAACAAGTTGCTAGAGGAGGTAGTTGAGGCAGGTACATGGACAGAAAAGGTTTTGGGAGATATGAGTCAAACGTTGGCAAATGGGACTCTATAACTCCATTTCCATCCCAAAATGTGACTGTCAGAAATGCAGCTAAAAACTGGTGAGCTAGGTTTTAAGAAAAAAATATTATGGCGCACGTCTACTTTTTCTTGGAAGCCGAGATTAGGCAATGTCACCCAAAGAACAATCTGCTGATTTTATTTTACTCTTGGAAAGATCTAAAATGGTTGAATTGGCAAGACAGCAGGAATTGTGACAACTTCTGATCTACCTTGATTGATGCGTGGGACCAATGCATGTTGCTGCCACAAGCTTCATATTAAGGAAACGGAGGCCGTGAATTGTCCATGCACAATGTGGGCAGGATTTTCATTATAGAATCCCTTCCTTTTTCAATCTTCTTCTGTCTTCATAATCAAGTCAAAATTGGGTCCTACATGGAACATTAAGGTTAAATCAGCTGTGGGAATGGATCTGCTGGCTCTTGCCGGACCGGAGTTCCAGAGCCTCGGCCGCAGAGTCAAATTTGACCCGTTGATCGGTGCAGAAGTCCCAATGATGTCGTGATCGGACGCCTCACCTGGCCTAGGCACCACAAATTCGGGTGGTCTTCAGGGGGGGATTTCAAGTGCGCTCTCGTAATTTTGTCCGGATTAAAGGAGGCGTTGGACCACCAGTTGCCGGAAAATTGGTAGAGGACCTGTACTAGTTTTCCAATCTCAACTGCACTGAGGAAATTGAAACAGTGCATTTTCCTTTGAGGAAAGATGAAACATAAATTGCCTTGACTGTCCAAGAAGCCAGGTGTAAAGAGCTGAATTGCAACGATCCGAGAGCAATTGATTAGATAGCTCTCCATGCTGCAGTTCGTTCTTGCCCTGGAGAGATAAAAGAGTACAGGAAGGATGCCTCGTAATTCTTCTCTGAATGTACAGAGTTAATGTGTTATTCTTTGCCTCTGAAATTCATTTATTTTGACTTCATTGAAACTGAATTTCGGAGGTGGAATAAAAAGCATTGACAGTACACTAAGGCATGTTCCGTACTCTGAACAAAGGATGCGTTTCTAGACATATAAATTCAAAGGCATGAGTGTCTCTGGAACATCTCTGTCCTCAGCTATGGTAACTTTACCTGATGTGCAAGCTACAGTGTTAGAGCGAGAGCAGTTTTGAAGGAATTCCTGGCCAATAGCTTTTATAATTGCCTATTACATTTGCAGTCACTCTCCCTTTTAGAACAGTTATGAGTTATCGTAACTGATTATGCATGAATTTCTGATCTTCAAAATAATGAGTTTGGCAAGTGCCTAAAAGTGTTATCTGTGGTGTAGACAAGGAATTAACCTCGGTCATATACTCTCAGAAGCTCTTCCAGCTAAATCGACACTTTCTTTCAGAGAAGTGAGTGAAATTTTTACAGCTGAAGCATGGTAAATTATGTATGAGACAATTTGATGGATGTTTGTTAGCCTTTCTATTGAAGCACGCACTCAAAAGTTTTAGTTACAGTTGGGCCTTGATATCAGCATCTCTTTGTTAAAATAGATTTCCCTTCACGTTTCCCACTGACATTACTGAGCGTAATTGAGTGTGCATAGAGGGCACTTTTGACTTTCCTGTTTGTCATAGTTACAACACAGAAATCTCATTGCAGCAACTAGAAGTCATAGTTTGGAAGACATCCAGTAGGCAGCATGTAATGTTTATTAAACCAAAAAAAAAGATATTGCTCATGTAAGATTAAGCCAAGCAAAGCAACATGGTTTGATGTTTGTGAATACGTTTCTTGTCCTGTTGGCTGGAAAAGATTTTGCACCGGAAAATGAATAAATGTAACACATATCCTGCTGCATTAGGACCATAGTTGGCATGTATTGCTTTACTTTATTCTCAACATCTTGCATTTTTCCAGTATTAACAAGATGAATAGTGAGCAATTTATTTTAGTAATAACATTTCCAAGCGTATTAAAGTAAACTACACAAAATGTTGGAGTAACTCAGAAGATAGATACAAAATGCTGGAGTAACTCAGAAGATAGATACAAAATGCTGGAGTAACTCAGCGGGACAGGCAGTATCTCCAGAGAGAAGGATTGGGTGACATTTCGGGTCGAGACCCTTCTTCAGACTGAAAGAAGGGTCTCGACCCAAAACGTCACCCATTCCTTCTCTTCAGAAATGCTGCCTCTCCTGCTGAGTTGCTCCAGCATTTTGTGTCTATCTTCGATTTAAACCATCATCTGTGGTTCTTTCCTACACAAAGTAAACTACACCTTTGATTTGAGATTTTGATTGTTATGATAGAAATCTTGCTAGCAAGAAGCTTGCCAAATATTAATAAGTTTTAATGATCAAATATACTGCAGTTTGAATGATCAAATATACTGAATTTAGCAGCATTACAAGACTTTGAAAACATGTTTTCATTTGTGCTTCTCAGGGTTGCACACTTCATTGTACAGAATTGAAGAAAATTAATGCAAATGACACTTCCATTTATGGATAATGCAGCATTAGACACAGACCAGACTACCCACCATTGACTCCAGCTACACTTCACACCGCCTTGGAAAAGCAGCCAACATAATCAAAGACCTGTCTCACCCTAGTTATTCCTCCTTCATTCCTGTCGGGCAGAAGATACAGAAGCTTGTAAGCATGGACCACCAGACTGAGCAACAGTTTCTGCGCCTCTGTCATCAGGTTTCCTAATGGTCCTTCCATATGCTGGGGTACTGTCCTATTCACCTTTACCCCATTGTGGAGATTGGACTTTGGCTCCAGAAGTAGTGCACTCCAATTCTGAGAATTATATTCTGCATTCTGTATCTTTCCCTTTGCTCTAGCTATGGTACTTGCGTAGAGCTTGATTGTATTTATGAATAGTATTATCTGATTTGATTGGATAGTTTAGTTTACTTGTTGTTGCGGGTTATCAGTCAAAGACTGTACATAATTACAATCAAGCCATCCACTGTGTGCAGGTGAAGGATAAAGGGTACAACATTTAGTGCAAGATATAGTCCGATTCAAGATAGTTCAAACGGGCTTAAATTATTCCTTCGATCATGTTGATTATGATGAGCGTTTGTCGGCACTGGGCCTGTACTCGTTGGAGTTTAGAAGAATGAGGGGGAACATCATTGAAACATACAGAATAGTGAAAGGCTTGGATAGAGTGGATGTGGAGAGGATGTTTCCACTAGTGGGAGAATCTAGGTCATAGCCTCAGAATTATAGGGCCTACTTTTAGGAAGGAGATGATGAGGAATTTCTTTAGTCAGAGGGTGGAGAAACTATGGAATTCTTTGCCACAGAAGGCTGTGGTGCCCAAGTCAGTGGATATTTTTATGGCTGTGATAGATAAATTTTACTTCGGAGTCACGTGAGTGACTACGTGAAGAAGACCCGTCAGGGCGCATGCGCGTCATTACGTCTGACACATTGGTGCCCGGCAGCAGGAAGAGGAGCTCCTCCTGCAGGTGAGTAGTTTAGAAGCTCCACCAAAGTCGGGGAGACTTTGGAGGAGTTAGTAAAAGGTAGAAAAATTGTTGCTGTGTTTTGTCCCCACAATACAGGAATAAGGGAAAAATCAACAAGGTGCAGGCGTGCTACGGACAAGGGGAGGGAGAGCTGCGGGAGCGCAATCTCTGAAAGGCAGCCTGTCACCTCTGGGGAGTTGCAAGCCGGTATCCTTCCGGCGGAGCCTTCCCCACGGCCTCCCAAGTGCCCAGCCGGGTACACAGCCAACGCCAGTCGGGCGGTAGGCATAAGCCAAGTCTGTCAGGCCCATTGACTCCGCGGAGTCGGGCCAGGAGAGTCCCGTCCAGGACAGGATACCGTGCCCCAGCGGTTATCCAAAAGGAGCAGCTCATACAGGGGCTGCTCCACAAAGCCACACTCCAGGAGGAGTTGTGTGGGCGGGAGGCCGTGGGGAAGGCTCCGCCGGCAGTGCCTAGTAGAGGCCTGCTTGAAAGCACCCTCTTTCAAGAGGTGAGTGCAGAAGGGCAGATAAGCTCTGACCCTGAGTCCGACGACAACTTCCAAAGGGAGGGCAGGCAGCTGCCAGAGCTGACACCGTGTGCAGCATGGTTTGCCATGTCGTCGGACGCTGGTGAGGCTCTGGGTGAGGAACTTGCCACCAGCATAAATTACCAAGTCTCACATCAGCTACAGGAGCTGACAATGGATGAGACAGTAAGGAAGCATGAAGCCCCAATCAACTGTGGCCTGTTAAAAGTTCCTGTTGGGAACAGGATGATTTGGGGCAAGATGGGCATACAAATGAGAGCCCAGGAGGTGAAGCTCCAGCATATTTTAAAGTTGCTGGCATCTGGCATAACGAGCTTTTCCAGGATGGTGGATGGAGAGGCCATGACAAAATTACAACAAAAGGTGCTGGCACTATTGTGGAGTGCCCACTTTGAGATCAACTGCCTCCGCAAAACTGCGATTAGACCAACCATCAATCCTAAATATGCTTCACTCTGCCAGCCTGGCACAGTGCAACCGGCAAATCTACTGTTTGGCGAGGATTTCGCAAAGCAGGTGAAGGAGCTGGAAGTAGGCCAAGACGGTGGGCTTGATTAAGCAGCCAGCAGCCACATATCCACCAAAGCGGAAGTATCCCTATAAGCGAGGAGACTGGTCCGGGCAAGGGACAAGTCGAGCTACGATGCAGTGCAGTTGGCGTTTGGCTGTAGCAGCGCCAGGGAAGGTGAGATATCCAGCTCGAGGCCACGGAAGAATGCCAGGTGGTAAGGAGGTAAGTGGGTCTGGTTCTCATGTAGACAGATCTCATGTGATACAATTAAAAGTTGGAATTACATCTGTTCTTAGAGGAATGGAAACAAATTACCTCAGATATGTTTATACTGAAGGTTATTGAAGGGTTTCGAATAGAGCTTAATGCAAATTCTGATTTACCCATGCAACATGTTCCAAAAAGGAGTTTGACTTCAGTATCGCTGAACAATTGGAAGTTCAGGAGGAACTTGCAAGCTTATGTAATAAAGGTGTAATTGCTAAGGCAGTTTACCAAAGCCAACAGTTTGTGTCCAATATCTTTCCCAGACCAAAAAAGGATGGGGGATGCAGAATTATACTGGACCTGAATAGTCTTAACCCTTTTGTACGGTATAGACATTTTAAGATGGAAATGTTTGTGAAGGCTAAGCAACTTGTTTCCAGAGGATGCTATATGGCAACTATAGATCTTAAACATGCGGATTCAGTGTCTGTTCATTTGCAGGATAGAAGATTTAAAATTCAGCTGGATGGGGGCAATTATGGCAATACAATGCACTGCCTAATGGTTTGTCTTCAGCTCCTAGAGTGATTACAAAGTTGTTAAAACCTATTCTAGGCATGATGAGAAGTCAAGGGCATGTGCTCATGGCTTAACTAGACAATATCTTGATTGTAGGACAATAAAAAGAAACAGCTGAAGCATCAGTGGCAGTTGTTAAAACCACTTTTTAAAAATCGGGCTTCATAAGCCATCCAGAGAAATCTAAATTAACACCTGTGACACAAATTGACTATTTGGGTTTCACAATAGACTCAATCAACATGATTGTGACCTTGCCGAGGCAAAAATGGGTAGAGCTAATTGAGAGCTGTATCAAGTTAATTGCTGACACACAGCCTTCAATTAGCCAGGTGACGAGTCTGCTTGGGAAATTGGTGGCAGCATTTCCAGCAGTTCAATAGTGGCCACTTTATTATCAACAATTACAAAGGTCAAAGGAACAAGCACTGAGGATACATTAGGGTCATTATAATAGGCCTATGCTTCTATCAGTAGAGGCTGTTGCTGATGTACAATGGTGGATTCAGCATGTGTCCACTAGTAGTTCCAAAGTGTTATTGGACCAAGCTTCCATGATTTTGCAGACAGATGTCAGTGCACTTGGGTGGGGTGCTACTGATATGAGATCCAGATGTGGAGGCAGATGGACATTGCTTCTGCAAACATGGGGAATTAACCATTTAGAGCTTTTAGGAGTATTTGATGGACTCAAGGCTTATGGCACTAACAAAACTAGCTTGCATGTGCAGTGCCAAATAGACAACACTACAGCAGTTGCTTATATTAATCATATGGGTGGAATCAAATTGTTATCATGTGACAGGTTGGCAAATCAAATTTGGACCTGGTGTATGGATAGAGATATTTGGATTTCAGCTATCTATCTGCCAGGGAAACTTAATGTAGTAGCAGATGCCAGGTCACGAAAATTCCGTGATAATACAGAGTGGATGTTGAACCAGGATGTGTTCAAGAACATAGTACTTCTATATGGAATGCCAAATATCAATTTGTTTGCATCCAGGCTTAACCACCAGCTGCCAAAATATCTTTCATGGGAACCAGATCCAGGGGCAGTGGCAATTGATGCTTTTTCACTAAATTGGGATGATATGTTTGTGTACATTTTCCCACCATTCTGCCTCATAGGTCGGTGTTCGGGAAAAAAAACAACAACAAAAAACAAGCAGGATGCCGCTTCAGGGGTTTTGGTGATACCAAATTACCCAATTCAACCAGGGTTCCCTTTGATGTTACAGATAGCGATCCAACCTCCTTTGCTGATTCCAAACAGTAGGAATTTGCTGGAGCATCCGGTAACGCGTGAAGTTCATCCGTTATGTGATCGTATTGATCTGTTAAATTGCAGGTTTTAAGAATGCCTTACATGAGTCGAGGACTTTCTAGGCGGACGGTGGATATGCTCACTGCAGCCTGGAGAAAGAGTACTCAAAAGCAGTATATGACATGTAAAAAAAATAATTTAAAAAAATGGGAACAATATTGTGTTCAAAAGAATATTCAATATGATACTGTAGTTATTGAAAATGTGTTAGAGTTTTATCTACACTTTATTATGATGAAGGTCTTAGCTATAGTGCTATCAATACAGCTAGAAGTGCTTTGTCGGCATATCTTGTAATAGGTACACGGACACAAAGTATAGGTTCTCACCCTCTCATATCTAGATTGATGAAAGGAATCTTTAATTCCAAACCGCCTAAGCCTAGGTATATGGTAATC
Source organism: Malacoraja senta (assembly GCA_038087875.1). Classification (NCBI taxonomy): domain Eukaryota; kingdom Metazoa; phylum Chordata; class Chondrichthyes; order Rajiformes; family Rajidae; genus Malacoraja; species Malacoraja senta. The sequence continues at coordinate 12,592 of JAXLNO010005105.1, forward strand.
TGGGATGTAAGCGTTGTTTTAACATGCTTCGTCATTGGGTCCCTGTCACGTCTATAACTTTGTTAAAATTAACCATGAAATTGGCTATGCTAATGGCATTGGTGTCAGCACAGAGAGTGCAGACTTTGCAAAAACTTCAGTTAGATAGAATGGAAGTGACTACAGAGAATGTTATGTTTTATATTTATGACCTGCTCAAACAAAGCAGGCCAGGTGTGACAGGATTTAAGATTGTGTTCTCAGCATATCCTACAGATCCATGTTTATGTGTAAGGACACATTTGTTACATTACATTGAAGCCACAAGGGCTTTAAGACAAGAAGAAACAGAATTATTTGTCAGTTACAAGAAGCCAACATAAAAGAGTGGCAGTTCAGACTATCTCAAGGTGGTTAAAGCAAGTGTTGGTTCAGGCAGGAATTAACACTGATGTATTTACATCTCATTCCACTAGGGCAGTAGCAACATCCGCGGCCAGGGTGATGGACGTTCCTATCGATTACGTGCCCGCCACGCCCAACCCTCTCTCATAGAAAAAAGGTCATAATGGTAGTTCTCATGTTCCTCATCTTAATATATTACTTCAATTATTGTGTTGTCTGTGATTTCATACCGCTGCTTTGAAGATTGACGTGCATGCGCCCTGACGGGTCTTCTTCACGTAATCACCAACGTAACTCCTCATAAAATAAAGATCAAACTTCAAACTGGTAAGTTGTCGTTTAATCTTACTATTCTTGAGATTATGAGGACAAGGCGGAGGAATGGGGTTAGGAGGGAGAGATAGATCAGCAATGATTGAATGGTGGAGTAGACTTGATGGGCCGAATAGCCTAATTCTACTCCTATTCCTTATGACATGTCCTTATGTCCTATTGTCTTAGACTCTCCAGCCTCATAGCATCTGCCATGTTCCAATAGAATAACAGAAATTGGTGACTTTGCTTGAAGCCTTATTTGGGCATTGCAAACCTCAGATTTTGAGAGAAAGGAATTACAGACATTTTTTCTCTAAAAGCATTTTGGATGACTGATGAGATAATTTGGATAACTTTATAGATTGGGCTAGCCATTTAACATTTACATGTCTATTAACTTGAATGTGTTTATAAATGCATGTGTTAAAATTTCAGTATTGCAGTTCATTGTTGAAATGCAACAGGCTTCAAGGGGACTACTCTACATAAATGTATTAATATATTACAAAAGGAAAAAGCTGGTATGAGGAATTTATTTTATGGAAAGCACTTTTGAGGTTTAGTTTTAAGTTTATTACTAGACTAAGTGGGACCCATTGGTCCCCCCACTTACTCCACCCTTGCCCTCCACTCATAGCGGCTCTCTGGCGGCGCAGCCATTCCCTCCCATTGGGTTCCCATTGTGATGTAGAACACGCAGGTATTATTGCACAGGTGCAGCTGACGGGCACGGCAAGTGGAAAAGGGATTTATTAAAGCTTAAAATGTGAATAACTCTTAAAATATAAAAGCAATTTAAACGTTAAAGAGGAGGTTTATTCTGTCCATTCTTTCTTGTTGCATCTCCTATTGCATTCTACAGCCGGGGGGAGAGGGTCGGCTTCAGGTGGGGCTGTCGGGGGCTGGTGGGGGGAGCGTCCTGCAGCCTGGGGAGGGACACGGCTTCAGGCGGGGCTGTTAGGGGCCAGTAGGGGAGGGGGGAGAATCCTGTAGCCAGGGGAGTGGGACGGTGGGGGGGCTTTCTGGAGAGCTAGTATGGGTGTTGTGGGCCAAAGAGACTGGTTTCCAGAAGGTTAGTATGGACATTGTGGGCCGAATGGATTCTTGGGCTAGTCCTGCAGCTGGGGACGGGGAGGCTTCAGGTAGGGGCCGGCAGGAGCGTTCTGTAGCTGGAGGAGGGGTTTGGCTTCAGGCAGGGGGCGGTGGGGGGGTGGGAGCGCTGCCTTGGCCTGCCGCTGCCATGGCCTGCCGCTGCCATGGCCTGCCGCTGGGGGGGGGGGTATGCGTGGGGAGGGGGATGAGGGTGGACTCAAAGTTCACTCAGTCACAGCTTGTGGACTCACAGTTCAATCAGTCACGGCTTGTGGACTCACAGTTCACTCAGTCATGGCTTGCGGACTCATAGTTCACTCAGTCAAGGCTTGTGGACTCACAATTCACTCCGTCATGGCTTGTGGACTCACAGTTCACTCACTCACGGCTTGTGGAGTTACAGTTCAGTTACTCACAGCTTCTGGACTCACAGTTCAGTCACTCACGGCTTGTGGACTCACAGTTCACTCGGCCATGGCTTGTGGACTCACAGTTCACTCAGCCACGGCTTGTGGACTCACTGTTCACTCTCAGCCATGGCTTGTGGACTTACAGTTCACTCAGCCACGACTTGTGGACTCATGGTTCCCTCAGCCATGACTTGTGGACTCACAGTTCAGTCACTCACGGCTTGTGGACTCGCAGTTCACTCACTCATGGTTTGTGGACTCACAGTTCAGTCACTGATGGCTTGTGGACCTCTGGACACAGGCTCAACTTCTGGACTCAAGCGCGACTTCCGGACTCAGCGTGACTTCCGCACTCAAGCACGACTTCCGGATTCAGCGCGACTTCCGGACACAGTGCCAATTCTGGACTCAGCGTGACTTCCGGACTCAGCGCGACTTCCAGACTCAGCGGAGCTTGTGGACTCATAGTTCACTCACTCATGGCTTGTGGACTCACAGTTCACTCACTCATGGCTTGTGGATTCACAGTTCACTCACTCACAGCTTGTAGACTCACATTTCACTCACTCACGGCTTGTGGACTCACAGTTCACTCACTCACGGCTTGTGGACTCATAGTTCACTCACTCATGACTTGTGGAATTACAGTTCACTCACTCACGGCTTGTGGACTCACAGTTCACTCACTCACGGCTTGTGGACTCACAGTTCTGGACTCAACTCTCACTCATGGCTTCTGGGCTGACTGACTCATGCCCGGCCTCCGGGGCTTTATTCTCCTCACCCCCGGAAGGGGCATTACCTTCATGGTGACTGACACGCGAGAAAACCAATCTGCTGATCTCACGATTTTTTAAACCTTCATAACTTCTCTAATATTCCACCGATCGGAACAAAACTTGGTGCGCTTGGAGCAGAGGAGATCAGTGGATAAGGGGGCGAAATATCCTAGCAATATATGGTACCGTTTTTGCACAAATTTAAAAACATCGCAGACCGGAAGTGGTCAAATGAGAGTTTTAATAATAGTACAGATCGATATAGATTGCACGTACCAAGGTGAAGTGACAAGCTTAGTTTTGCGTGCTATCTAATCAAATCTGATAATACCATACATAAATACAACTGAGTACAACAGGTAGAGTGAAGGGAAAATGCAGACGCAGAATATAGTTTTCAGCATTATAGTGTAATAGGTCCAGAGCCAAAGTCCAATGTCCATAATGAGGAAGCGGATAATCAGACTCTATTTGGGTTTTGCAGGTTAAGTGTTCAAGATTTACACTGTGGGTGGCGCAGTGGCACAATTGTAGAGTTGCTGCCTTACAGCTTCAAAGACCCGAGTTCAATCCTGACTGCAGGTGCTGTCTGTAAGGAGTTTGTACGTTCTCCCCACCTGGGTGTCATGGTACACCAGTCATTGAAAGTAGGCATGCAGGTGCAGCAGGCAGTGAAGAAAGCGAATGGTATGTTGGCTTTCATAGCAAGAGGATTTGAGTATAGGAGCAGGGAGGTTCTATTGCAGTTGTACAGGGTCTTGGTGAGACCACACCTGGAGTATTGCGTACAGCTTTGGTCTCCAAATCTGAGGAAGGACATTATAGCCATAGAGGGAGTGCAGAGAAGGTTCACCAGACTGATTCCTGGGATGTCAGGACTTTCATATGAAGAAAGACTGGATAAACTTGGCTTATACTCGCTAGAATTTAGGAGATTGAGAGGGGATCTTATAGAAACGTACAAAATTCTTATGGGGTTGGACAGGCTAGATGCAGGAAGATTGTTCCTGATGTTGGGGAAGTCCAGGACAAGGGGTCACAGCTTAAGGATAAGGGGGAAATCCTTTAAGACTGAGATGAGGAAAAACTTTTTCACACAGAGAGTGGTGAATCTCTGGAACTCTCTGCCACAGAGGGTAGTTGAGGCCAGTTCATTTGCTATATTTAAGAGGGAGTTAGATGTGGCCCTTGTGGCTAAAGGGATCTGGGGGTATGGAGAGAAGGCAGGTACAGGATAATGAGTTGGATGATCAGCCATGATCATATTGAATGGCGGTGCAGGCTCGAAGGGCCGAATGGCCTACTCCTGCACCTATTTTCTATGTATCTATGTATCTATGATTGATTGGGTTTTCTCCGGGTGCTCTGCTTTCCTCCCACATTCCAATGACGTGCAAATTTGTAGGTTAACTGGCTTCTGTAAATTATCCCAAGTGTGTAGGCTGGAACTAGTGTATGGGTGACTTTTGGTTGGCATGGACTCGGTGGGCTGAAGAGCGTGTTTCCACACTATATCTCTAAACTAAACTAAACAAAACTAAACTTAACTAAATATAGAAGCATGGAATGCAATTCTCATTCCCACAAAGAATTCATAATTTTAGCTGAGCTGTATGTTCAAGAACATAAAATGAAATAGGATAAGGAATAGGCATCCGCCACTTTGAACCTGCCCCATTTTCATTAAGATTTTGGGTGATTGTTTAATCTCATTGCCGTCTTCAAGATTTATTACCATATCCCTTAATTCCCTTAGTTAAGTTGGCATGCATCCATCTGTGAAGGACGATGGTGCAGCCTTGATATTGTCCTGCTTGGAGATGGGAATATTTCATCTGTGGTTGCATTTCCTGCTTGGATGACTAGGCATATCCTTGACAAGCTGACCCTCCCACAGCTCCCACAGGTGAAGCTGTCTCTGGCTGTTGGATAGGGGAGTGAGTTGTGGTTGCCATAGACCATTTTGTGGCATTGGTGCCTGGCCTCCAGAGTCTAGAATCGCATAGTGTTGTGGTGCTTCATACCTGCCTAGTGGTTCACAAGTTCACGTCATAGGAGTGGAATTAGGCCATTCGGCCCATCGAGTCTACTCCGCCATTCAATCATGGCTGATCTCTGCCTCCCAATCCCATTTTCCTGCCTTCTCCCTATAACCTTTGACACCCAATCTATTCAAGAATTTGTCTATCTCTGCCTTAAAAATAACTACTGACTTGGCCTCCACAGCCTCCTGTGGCAATGTTCCACAGATTAACTACCCTCTGACTAAAGAAGTTCCTCCTCACCTATTTTCTAAAAGAGCGCCATTTAATTCTGAGGTTATGACCTCTGGTCCTAGACTCTCCCACCAGTGGAAACATCCTTTCCACATCCACTCTATCTATGCCTTTCATTATTCTGTAAGTTTCAATGAGGTCCCTCCTCAACCTTCTAAACTCCAGCGAGTAGAGGCCCAGTGCTGTCAAGCACTCATCATATGCTAACCCACTCATTCCTGGAATCATTCCTCCACATCCTCTCCTTTATCTCTTTAATTCCCAGTCATCTATGGATCTCTGTTTTGAACGAGCAAAATGGCTGAATCCCAGTCATCTGGGGCAGAGAATGTCAAAGGTTTACTGTAATTGACTGAAGAAATATTTCCTCATTTAGTTTTTAGTTTTACTTTCAGAGATGCAGCATGGAAACAGGCCCTTCGGCCCACCAAGTCCACGCCAACCAGTGATCCTGGTACGCTAGTTCTATCCTACAGATTAGAAGCAATTTACAGATGCCAATTAGTCTACAAACCTGCTGGTCTTTGCAATGTGGGAGGAAGCCGGAGCACCCGGAGAAAACCCATGTGGTCACAGGGAAAATGCGCAAACTCCTTACTCGTAGTCAGGATTGAACCCAGGTCTCTGGTGTTGTAAGGCAGCAACTCTATCGCTGTGCCACTGTGCCGCCCTCGAGAACCCCTTATTCTGAAACCATTCTATCTGATTCTAAACTCCTGAGCCAAGGAAAATACCCTGTTATGTTGAATATTCAGTGAGATCTCACATTCTCTTAAGCCCCACAGTCACAGTACACTCAATTTCTTATTATACAAAACGTACAATCTCCAGTTAACAGCTCAAGTTACCCCTGGGTCACCATTTGTTGTACATTTCTTTGGTTATTAATTCAGTGCTTCAGAGATTCCTTGAGGAAACCCAAGCAACAAATGTATTTCTGACATCCAATAGACAAACTGGTAAATTTAGCACCTTCACTCGTTACCTACTGAACCCTGGTTTTAAAGCCCACTGGATTAATCTGATTTAAAACTATAGACTTTATTGCATTAAAAAAGTTATTTACATCGAACATAGTTCCAGTTAATACGTTGCTGGGCACGTTTATTTTTACATATACTTTCCAGTGTTCTGAATGGTGCACATATACTGCACAATGGCGCAGCGGTAGAGTTGCTGCCTCATGGCGCCAGAGACCCGCGTTCGATCCTGACTACGGGTGCTGTCTGTACAGAGTTTGTATGTTCTCCCTGTGACCTTTGTGGGTTTTCTCCGGGTGCTCCGGTTTCCTCCCACACTCCAAAGACCTACAAGTTTGTAGACTAATAGGCTTGGTAAAATTGTAAATTGTCCCTGTTGTGTAGGATAGTGTTCGTGTGTATCTCTAAACTAAACTAAAGTTAAAAAAATCAAAATATGTGCGGAGATCTCTAATTAATTCTGCACAAAAACCTGAGGGTGTTGTTGCTGGTGATGGAGGGGGTCTAGGCAAGAAGTGTTATCTGCTGCCCATAAGTGGAACCGCATGCCCTTTATGGAATTATCAACCTTACAGCATCTACTCTGGGATCTTGGATTCCAGCTGGAAATGTTCAGCCACCTTCCACTCCTTCAGCTGGAAGACCAACGGCCTTTGGGTGAACCATAAGGCTCCTTTTACCAAATTACTGGTCTTTCAGCTGCTGAAGTTCTCAGCGTAGATCACGGTGTTAATGGCTACGTTTGAACAAATTACCAAGAGATCCCCGGTAAACGTTGCACCTAGCCAACAAATTGAGAGAGGTATGGCTGTTTAACCTGGGACGAACTTGCTTCCAGAAATCGTTAAGTTTAACCTTTGGACCTGATCTTCTCTTCTTTTCTGTAAGGTACACACAAAGGATATTTAATGCCAATATTCTGTCTGATGATAGGAGAAGAGATACACAACATTTCTCAGTACAAAGCAAATTGTACGATGGAAAGGGAATGACCTCTGATATGTAGCCTCTTTCTCCTTTGTACTAGTTTTGATAGAGTCATGTGATATTTATCTGTCATTGGTACACTGTATCTAGGAAGCCGCAGGTAACAGCAAGTACAGGTGTTTAAGTGGAATTTCTCAGCTTCAGATAAAATTGTGGGCCAATGCAAAATGGGTATAAAAGTAGATTAAAGAATACAGAGGCAAGCGTTGTGAAACTGGATCCCAATCTTAATGAGGGGCTGTTTCTAGCAGGTGAATTATGGTGCCTAATTTTAACATGCCAAAATTTGGTGCCAAAATGTAAGCACTGGATGTTTTAACACTGAGGCTACATTTAATTTCTGATTGTTCACTGTGTGCGCATTTAGAGATAGGAAGTCAGCATTAAGCATGCAGCACAGTGGCGCAGCAGTAGAGCTACTGCCTTACAACAGCAGAGACCCGGGTTCAATCCTGACTACGGGTGCATGTCTGTACGGAGTTTGTACGTTCTCCCCATGACCTGCGTGGGTTTTCTCCGAGATCTTTCGTTTCCTCCCACACTCCAAAGACGTACAGGTTTGTAGGTTAATTGGCTTGGTTATCAATGTAAAATTGTCCCTAGTGTGTGTAGGATAGTGTTAATGTACGGGGATCACTGATTGGTGCGAATTCGGTGAGCCGAAGAGCCTGTTTCTGTGCCCTATCTCTAAAGTAAACTAAATAAAGCAATGAAAAGTTAGGCAGCCAATTTACCTGTGGGATTAACAAATTTACTAACTATAGTCTTTGTGAGTTCATTTGGTTCATTCAGTGCATTCCTAACCCCATTGTGAAAAACCCCTTTTGTTACTCATGGAAAGCTTAAATGCTCCAAGTAATATAAATTGTGAACTATCTAAATGCAGTGCAAAAAAACAAATTCTAAAATACAGAACTAAAGCTTAACCTTCCTGGGTGGAAACCAAATTTCTGTCGCTTTCCATTTAAGGGCGGCCCGGTGGCGCACCAGTAGTGTTGCTGCCTTACAGTGCCAGAGACCCGGGATCGATCCTGACTACGGGTGTTATCTGTACGGAGTTTGTACAATGACCGCATGGGGTTTTCCGGGTACTCCAGTTACCTCCCACAGTCCAAAGACGTCTAGGTTTGTAGGTTAATTGGCTTTGGTAAGAATTGTAAATTGTTCCTAGTGTGTGGGATAGTGCGAGTGTACGGGGATCACTGGTTGACATGAACTCGGTTGGCCAAAGAGCCTATTTCCGCTCTGTATCTCTAAACTAAACTATATCTGTATCTCTAAAGGAAACTAAGATTCTTTTAAACTATATATCTTTAATCTATAATTTAAGATATGCATATACACTATACATTAAGTAACTATATTTGTGTGTGGATGACTGGGTGAAAGATACATCTTCTAGATGCGCTGGGACGCATCCCCAGTGATGTGACCTGGGTTCATCGGGTGTTTCGGGTCTCACAACATCAGACACCCTCGCCCAGGCGACCCAGCCGGGGTTGATCAATCCCCGACGTGTCCCATCAGCAATCGCCCACGGATCAGCCCTCTTAATCCAAAGCCACCTAGTGGCTTTCTCTGCGGCTTCGCTTGCGGATTGAATGGCCCTCTTCTTTGCCAGCCTCGTAATGCCCAACTGGTTGAGGACTTTGCAGAGTGAGCGTCCTGCAAAGCCTCTACAGCCCACCTCTATGGGCTCATAGTATGTCTTCCAGCCTCTGTCCTGGCATATCTCCACCAGTTCCTGGTACTTTGCGCATTTTCTCGTATTATATATTGGTGTGGACTAGATGGCTTAATCGTTTAATATTTTTCTTTCACTTTCAATACCACTTATTTCCTTCATTCAAGGTTGGAAGACCCCCTTCATTAAGTCTCACACAGTAAAACACAATATCATGCATGGGTTCTTTCGCAGTCTGGATATGATAAGTATGCAGGTGCTTATCTTAACTTAGGAGGCCAGCTTTAGCTTTCCAGCAGAGAAAGCAATTGAATGAAACTGTGTTGTTCAATATCTGCAGTTTCAATTAACCCCTGTGAGCCATGTCTCCCATCAGTAAAGAGATTTTGCTTTAATATTATCAGCTTCTCGACTTTTTCAACATCACCTGCACCTAAAAGATATTGCCGAAGATGCAAGTTACACAAACTGAAACTCTGATATAAGTCTTTAGGATCTCAGAGGATTTGGTAGTTTAAGATAAGTATAGTTTTTTTTTGTAGAACAGCAGAACTCTATGCTGGCATTTTAAAGACCACATCACAGAGATATCTGATTGTGATTTCCAGAAGAAAACTGATTTTTACCAGAGAGTATGATTAAGTACACTCCGTAAAACTTTTTAACACAAAACACAAAAAAATAGAAGCAGGGATATTTATTTCTTCAGATTCTGACATTTTTGTTAGCTTACATCAGGTTTTATGAACTCATACGGTTAGAATATTGCAGTTATCTTGCCTGCTCAATAAATCTTTGAACTAAGGATTTAAAGATCACAAAGCAATGTATAAATGTAATTTAATTTAGTTTATGTGACAATAAACTAAACTCAACTAAACTCATTAATGTCATGTGTACTGAGGTACAGTGAAAAGCTTTTTTGTTATATGCTATCCAGTCATTAATTGACTGCATGAAGGTAATTTTGATATAATCATGAAAAATACAGGACAATTTGCACCATACAGGATAAGGTCATTTTCTTCAGCAGATTTTTGCAGTTAACAGCATTGAATTAAGGACAGGTAGAGATCATACATCATAAGAAGGAATCCTATATCTGGCTTTGTTGAATAATATTGGGAAGATGACACTTGACCTCTCTGTTATTCCATTTCTGTATATAGTCAGAAAAACAGGGTGCCCTTTATGCAAGAAAGGGATCTATGCTGAATCTGGACCATTGATTTTTAATTTATAAACTGTGAGATTAAAATCAAAGGAGAATTAACTGATTTAAACAAATGGACCTTTCACATCCATGGATCAAATCCTTGCAGTTATTTAAGTCCTTCTGATGAGTAGCCACGGTTGGAATGCAGCTAAAAATAGATGCTGTTTGTGTACAATAAGGTTTTGAAAAACACAAAAGAACCAGTTCAAGTGAAATAAATAGAAAATGCTTTTCATGAAATAAATAGAAAATCGACCCATATCCCTCCCTCTGACTTTCCACTCTCCCTCTTCTTTCCTTATCTGGCATCCTTTTGTCTCCATTTCACCTCTACAAAGAAACAAAAAATAGGTGCAGGAGTAGGCCATTCGGCCCTTCGAGCCAGATAGATAGATAGATAGATTCCTTTATTGTCATTCAGACCTTTCGGTCTGAACGAAACTTCGTTGCCTGCAGTCATACATATAATAAATAACAAAACACACAATAAACACAAATTAACATCCACCACAGTGAGTTCACCAGGCACCTCCTCACTGTGATGGAGGCAAAAGTCTTAAAGTCTCTGTCTCTTCCCTCTTTGTTCTCCCTCTGCGCTGAGGCGATCCAGGCTTCTGACATTGTGACCCCGCCGGGTGATGGTAAGTCAGTCCCGCGGCTGAATCCATGCTCCGTCCGCGACGGGCCGGTTCAAACTCCGCGGCCCGGGGTGGCCGAAGCTGCCGAAGCTGCCGCCCTCCAGTCCAGCGGACGCAGCTGTAGTTGCGGGAGCCCCAGAAAAACAGGTCACCCACCTGTGACCTGCGAGCTCCCGACGATGTCGTCCACCGGGCCCGCGGACGAGCCTCCGGACTCAGGTCGCCACCAGCGTCCTCGGTCGCCACCGCCGGAACGCCACCGCAGCCCCGAAGCCGGCCAGCCCCGCGCTGGTAAGTCCTGGCTCTGCCTCCGGAGCCTCGAGGTCGGTCGGTCGCAGTTGGAGTTGGAGGCCGGCAGCTCCGCCATTTTGGCCTCAGCGCAGACGGAGGCAGAGAAGGGGGATACGACAAGAAAAAGTCACATTCCCCCGAAGGAAGAGACAAAAGTCATGTTTCACCCCACCCCACACATACACAACCCAATAAACTAAAATTTGACTAAAACAAGACAAAAGATAAACAAAAACACAAAAAAAAAGTAAAAACAGACGGACTGCAGGCGAGCCGCAGCCGTACAACAGCAATACCATTCTATATGATCATGGCTGATCATCCAAAATCAGTACACTACAAAAGTCGTCAGTCCATGCTTGAGCACCCGGAAAGGACCCTCGTACGGATGCTGCAACGGTGACTGGTGAGCGTCGCACTGCAGGAACACATACAGGCAGTCCTGGAGAGCAGGTGGAATGTGGGAACGAACCAACCCATGGCAAGACGTCGGGACCGGAGAGAGCGTGCCCACCTACTCCCGCAAACGAACCAACACAGTTGAGGGCGGCTCTTGCATACCACGTGCCACCAGAACGGAATACCCCAGAACCGTAAGTGGAGCACCATAAACCAATTCCGTAGAGGAAGAAGACAAGTCCTCCTCCTGGGAAGTATGAATCCCCAACAAAACCCACGGAAACTCGTCCATCCACTCCAGTCCCGTGAGCCGTGCCTTCAGAGCGGACATAAGATGATGGTGAAACCGCTCCACCAAACCGTTGGACTGCCGATAATAGGCCATGGTATGATGTAGCTGAACCCTCAACAGGCAGGCCATAGCCGACCACAACTCAGAGGTGAACTGAGCCGCCCAGTCTGACGAAATGTCCACCGGCACACCGAAACGGGCAAACCAGTGGGCAGCGAGGGCACGGGCACACGTCACAGCAGAGGTATCAGCCAGAGGGACAGCCTCCGGCCACCGTATAAAATGATCCACCATAATAAGGAGATGAGTGACACCCCGGGACAGGGGGCAGCGGACCCACGATATCCACATGAATTTGATCGAAACGCCGTTGAGGCACTGCAAAATCCTGTATGGGCGCCCGGACATGAAGCTGAATCTTAGACGTCTGGGACGGAACGGATGCCCGGGCCCAATGACCAACCTGCTTACGCAAGCCATGCCACATGAACCGGGGCGCCACCAACGCAATCGTCACCTGGATCGAAGGGTGAGCCAACCCATGTGCGAACGTGGCGTCGAAGGACGAGAAGCCGAAGGAAAGAAGTGGAAGCCAAATAACCAAACAGAAACAAATCCAAAACGCCAAATAACCAAAAGCGTACGAAGCCGAAATGCCAACTAACCGAAAGGGTGGGACGCCTAAAAGCAAACTCACCGAAAGGTCGCTCTGCCGAAACGCCAACTCACCGAAAGGCTGCGTTGCCTACAAGCCAACTCACCGAATGGCCGCTCTGCCGAAAAGTCAAATAACGGACATGACGTCGCGGGGGGGGGGGGGGGGGACTTGTCAGCGATTGGTCCAGACCTCCACGTCCATCACATCTCTGGCCTATGGAAACAGGAGGGTGGGTGTGACATAGGTGACTGGGCACCAAGTTGTAAGTGGCTGAAGGAGCGCATCCCTCGGGACAGCCCTTACTCTCCCACGGCCATGGCTGCCCTCCGCCTCATCTCCCCCGTGCAGCTGCACTGTGACGGGCTGTGGGTCGGGTGGAGTAAAGGTGTGGGACAGGCTGGTCCCTCCGACCACCCAGAGTCACTGACATCGCCATCGGACCCCAACCCCCACACCAGGGTGATTCACCCCTCCTGACCCCCGGACTCCAACCCACACCAAGTGATTCACCCCCCATCCCAGCCGCGGGGACAGATGGCTCGGGGCATTGGCAGCCATAGTAAATCGCTTTTAAAACATGGGGGGGTGACACACAAATTCCCTGGTGGGCCGATGACAAGTGTGCATGACAACGAACAATTTTATCTCCTCCCACTCGCCCCCCCTCGCCCCCCCTCGCCCCCCCTCGCCCCCCCTCGCCCCCCCTCGGCCCCCCCTCGCCCCCCCTCGCCCCCCCTCGCCCCCCCTCGCCCCCCCTCGCCCCCCCTCGCCCCCCCTCGCCCCCCCTCGCCCCCCCTCGCCCCCCCTCGCCCCCCCTCGCCCCCCCTCGCCCCCCCTCGCCCCCCCTCGCCCCCCCTCGCCCCCCCTCGCCCCCCTCGCCCCTTGACAACATGAATCACGTGTGTGCTGTTCTCTGTATTGCTTTAATAATGATCACTTTGATTCACAACGCGTGGCTCGCTATAGTGATGACCCCGACGATCCAAAACGGTTATTTTGGATTGCATAATGGAAGCAGCCAATGATCTACCCCAGCAATACAAAATCGCCGTCGATGCAGCCCAGCAGAATGCGTCTCGCTTAAGCTGCCCGTGTTCTGGACATCGTAGCCCCAAGTGTGGTTCCAGCAGGCCGAGGCCCAGTTCCACATTCGACGCATCATGGCTGATGACACCAAGCTGGATCAGGAGACAGCCCGTCGCCTGGTCCATTACCTATGCGCACCGCCGGCTAAGGAGAAGTACTCATGCCTCAAAGCGTTCCTCCTCCATACCTTTAGGCTCAGCCGCCGTGGCCGTGCAGCGAGGATCATGCACTTTGGTGGTCTCGGCAATCGCAAGCCGTCTGTGCTGATGAGTGAAATGCTTACCCTAATGGACGGTCATCAGCCCTGCCTCCTCTTCGAACACGCCTTTCTGGAGCAGATGCCGGACGACATCCGCCTGTTCCTCATGGGTAAGAATTTTGCTGACCCCCTGCAGCTAGTGGAGCGTGCGGACGAGCTGTGGCAGTCCAAGCAGCAGAGCGGCACTTTGATCGATTTGGGTGTCGACAGTGCCTAGGAAGGCCCAGCGACCGAGATCTGTATTCGGGTTCGGCTGTGTAACCAGTCCCAGGTGATACCGGTAAAGGGAAGTGCCAGTGCTGCCTGCCCTGCTCGTACCCGGTAAATGCCGGGAACGACCACGGCGGCCGGCCAGAAACTCCGCCTCTACGCTTGGGACCGACATTCGGGACGACGGTTCCTCTTTGACACGGGTGCGGAGGTAGCGTTTTGCCCCCATCGGGGGTTGACACTCATTCCGGCCAGCGGGGGCCCTCTCCAACTGCAGCAAATGGCAGCTCCATCCGGACATATTGGGTTCACACAATCCCGCTCATCTTTGGCCCCTGTCATTTTGCCTGGACTTTTACAGTTGCCGATGTCTCCCAGCCATTGCTGGGCGCTGATTTCCTCCGGGCACAATCCCTGTTGGTGGATGTGAGGCGGCAGCCCCTCGTTCACGCTGCGACGTTCGATTCGATCTCCCTACACCCCGCTGCATCCGCTACGCCACACCGTCTTCTGTGGAACAATGTTTATGCACAGATACTGGTGGACTTTCCTGACATTCTGACCCCCCAATTTCATTCGGCCAGCCCCAAGCATAAAGTGGTGCATCATATCCTCACCTCGGGGCCGCCGCTCCACGCAGGTGTGCGCTGGCTTCCTCCCAACGAGCTCTATATCGCTAAGGCGGAGTTCCACCTGATTGGAATTGTACAGCGCTCCAACAGCCCGTGGCTATCTCCCCTACACATGGTTCCTGAGGTTTCAGGGGGCTGGCAGCCTTGTGGTGATTACCGACACCTTAATGACGCCATGACTGCGGACCGGTACCCTATTCCACATATTCAGGACTTTTATGCCCATCAGGCCAGCGCCAAGTTTTTTTCCAAGGTTGACCTGGTTCGGGGCTATCAACAAATTCCTGTACGCCCAGAGGACATGCTCAAGACGGCCATCATCGCTCCTTTTGGCCTTTTCGAGTTCCTCCGTATGACTTTTGGCCTTAAGAACGCCGTACAGGCTTTCCAGCACCTGATGGACATGGTGGGTGGCAATCTGGACTTCCTGTTCATTTATTTGGATGATATCCTCGTTGCCAGTCACTCTCGCCAGGAGCACTGTGCGCACCTCCAGTTGCTCTGTCAGCGGCTCAGCGAGCATGGCCTGGCCATCAATCTGGACAAAGGTCAGTTTGGCCTCAGTTCCATCGATTTCCTTGGTCATCGTATTGCCCAGCATGGTGCGGTCCTCCTCCTGGACAAAGTGGAGGCTATTTGTACAGAAAGGATGGGTTGCACTTGAACTCGAGGGGGACCAATATCCTGGCGGGTAAATTTGCAAAGGCTACTGGGGAGACTTTAAACTAGTATGGTTGGGGGGAGGGACTCAAATTGGGAAAGCTAGCAGTCAGTGTGTGAGGCAGGAGGCAGAGAATGGAAGCACTCTGACCCAAAATGTAGGGGAGAGAAATGAAAAAGACAATAAACAGAGAATAAGAGAGGGTGGGTTTCTTAAATGTGTATATTTTAATGCTAGGAGCTTTGTAAGAAAGGTGGATGAACTTAAAGCCTGGATTGACACCTGGAAGTATGATGTTGTGGCGATCAGTGAAACATGGTTGCAGGAGGGCTGTGATTGGAAACTAAATATTCCAGGATTTCGTTGCTTCAAGTGTGATAGAATTGGAGGGGCAAGAGGTGGAGGTGTTGCATTGCTTATCAGGGAAGATATTACAGCAGTGCTTTGGCAGGATAGATTAGAGGGCTCTTCTAGGGAGGCTATTTGGGTGGAACTGAGAAATGGGAAAGGGGTAGCAACACTCATAGGGGTGTATTATAGACCGCCAAATGGGGAGCGAGAATTGGAGGAGCAAATATGTAAGGAGATTGCAGATATTAGTAGTAAGCACAAGGTAGTGATTGTGGGAGATTTCAATTTTCCACACATAGACTGGGAAACACATTCTGTAAATGGGCTGGATGGGTTGGACTTTGTAAAATGTGTGCAGGATAGTTTTTTGCAGCAATATATAGAAGTACCTACTAGAGAAGGGGCGGTGCTGGACCTCCTATTAGGAAATGAGACGGGTCAGGTGGCAGAGGTATGCGTTGGGGAACAGTTCGGGACCAGTGATCACAATACCATTAGTTTCAAAATAATTATGGAGAGGGTCAGAACTGGACCTAGGGTTGAGATTTTTGATTGGAGAAAGGCTAACTTTGAGGAGATGCAAAAGGATTTAATAGGAGTAAATTGGGACAGTTTGTTTTATGGGAAAGATGTGGAAGAGAAATGGAGGACATTTAAAGGTGAAATTTTAAGAGTACAGAATCTTTATGTCCCTGTTCGGTTGAAAGGAAATAGTAAAAATTGGAAAGAGCCATGGTTTTCAAGGGAAATTGGACACTTAGTTCGGAAAAAGAGAGAGATCTACAATAATTATAGGCAGCATGGAGTAAATGAGGTGCTGGAGGAGTATAAAAAATGTAAAAAGTGTCTTAAGAAAGAAATTAGAAAAGCTAAAAGAAGATATGAGGTTCCTTTGGCAAGTAAGGTGAAAGTAAATCCAAAGGGTTTCTACAGCTATATTAATAGCAAAAGGATAACGAGGGATAAAATTGGTCCATTAGAGAGTCAGAGTGGACAGCTATCTGCAGAGCAAAATGAGATGGGGGAGATATTGAACAATTTCTTTTCTTCGGTATTCACCAAGGAGAAGGATATTGAATTATGTGAGGTAAGGGAAACAAGTAGAGTAGCTATGGAAACTATGAGATTCAAAAAGAGGAAGTACTGACACTTTTGAGAAATATAAAAGTGGATAAGTCTCCAGGTCCGGACAGGATATTCCCTAGGACATTGAGGGAAGTTAGTGTAGAAATAGCAGGGGCTATGACAGAAATATTTCAAATGTCATTGGAAACGCCAATAGTGCCGGAGGATTGGCGTACTGCGCATGTTGTTCCATTGTTTAAAAAGAGGTCTAAGAGTAAACCTAGCAATTATAGACCTGTTAGTTTGACGTCAGTGGTGGGCAAATTAATGGAAAGGATACTTAGAGATAATATATATAAGCATCTGGATAAACAGGGGCTGATTAGGAACAGTCAACATGGATTTGTGCCTGGAAGGTCATGTTTGACTAATCTTGAATTTTTTGAAGAGGTTACTCGGGAAATTGATGAGGGTAAAGTCGTGGATGTTGTATATATGGACTTCAGTAAGGCCTTTGACAAGGTTCCTCACGGAAGGTTGGTTAAGAAGGTTCAATGGTTGGGTATTAATGGTGGAGTAGCAAGATGGATTCAACAGTGGCTGAATGGGAGATGCCAGAGAGTAATGGTGGATGGTTGTTTGTCAGGTTGGAGGCCAGTGACTAGTGGGGTGCCACAGGGATCTGTGTTGGGTCCACTGTTGTTTGTCATGTAAATCAATGATCTGGATGATGGTGTGGTAAATTGGATTAGTAAGTATGCAGATGATACTAAGATAGGTGGGGCTGTGGATAATGAAGTAGATTTTCAAAGTCTACAGAGAGATTTATGCCGGTTGGAAGAGTGGGCTGAAAGATGGCAGATGGAGTTTAATGCTGATAAGTGTGAGGTGCTACATCTTGGCAGGACAAATCAAAATAGGACGTACATGGTAAATGGTAGGGAATTGAAGAATGCAGGTGAACAGAGGGATCTTGGAATAACTGTGCACAGTTCCCTGAGAGTGGAATCTCATGTAGATAGGGTGGTAAAGAAAGCTTTTGGTGTGCTGGCTTTTATAAATCAGAGCATTGAGTATAGAAGTTGGGATGTAATGTTAAAATTGTACAAGGCATTGGTGAGGCCAATTCTGGAGTATGGTGTACAATTTTGGTCGCCTAATTATAGGAAGGATGTCAACAAAATAGAGAGAGTACAGAGGAGATTTACTAGAATGTTGCCTGGGTTTCAGCAACTAAGTTACAGAGAAAGGTTGAACAAGTTAGGGCTTTATTCTTTGGAGCGCAGAAGGTTAAGGGGGGACTTGATAGAGGTCTTTAAAATGATGAGAGGGATAGACAGAGTTGACGTGGATAAGCTTTTCCCACTGAGAGTAGGGAAGATTCAAACAAGGGGACATGACTTGAGAATTAAGGGACAGAAGTTTAGGGGTAACATGAGGGGGAACTTCTTTACTCAGAGAGTGGTGGCTGGGTGGAATGAGCTTCCAGTGAAGGTGGTGGAGGCAGGTTCATTTTTATCATTTAAAAATAAATTGGATAGTTATATGGATGGGAAAGGAATGGATGGTTATGGTCTGAGCGCTGTATATGGGACTAGGGAAGAATACGTGTTCGGCACGGACTAGAAGGGTCGAGATGGCCTGTTTCCGTGCTGTAATTGTTATATGGTTATATGGTTATATGGTTATTTGCCGGTTCTCGCGGCCTTCCTCAGTGTGGGGGCTCCAGGAATTCTTGGGTATGGTGACTTTCTACCATCGGTTCGTGCCCGCGGCGGCTCGGATCATGCAGTCATTGTTTCAGTTCCTGGCCGGCAAGCAGCGAGACATTCAGTGGGACGACGAGGCTGTGGCCGCTTTCGATGGTGTGAAGGAGGTGTTGGCAGGAGCGACGATGCTGGTCCATCCGCGGGCTGATGCCCCGACCGCCTTGACAGTGTACGCCTCTGACTCTGCTGTGGGTGGCATGCTGGAGCAGTTGTTCGATGGACGCTGGTGGCCCCTGGCCTTTTTCAGCTGGCAGCTCAGCTCAGTGGAGAGGAATTACAGCACCTTTGGTCAGGAGCTCCTTGCGTTACCTGGCAGTGAGATACTTTCACTATTTCCTGGAGGGCCGGGATTTTACTGCCTTTACCGATCGCTGTCCCCTCATCTATGCTTTTGCGAAGGTGTTGGATCCCTGGTCCTCTCGGTAGCATCGAAAGTTAGCGTCTGTCTCGGAGTTTACAACCAGCATACATCACATTGAGGGTAAGAGTAACCAGGTCGCCGATGCATTTTCCTGCCCCGCCATCGGTGCCGTCCTTGATGTGGCCCCAGGGATTGACTATTCCGCCTTGGCGGCTGCTCAACTGGAGGATGGGGAGATGCTCGGCAACCGCACCGTGATTTCCAGCCTGATTTTGGAGGACGTGCCGTTTGGTCCTGCAGGTATCTCAGTCCTGTGCGATGTGTCCACTGGTCAGCTGCGACCCATCGTCCCTGGTGCCTGGCGCTGTCGGGTGTTCGACGTCATCCACGGGTTCGCTCGGTACATGGATGGTTTTCCCAGGATTCTCAATATATACAAGGGCACATCCCTTAACCACGTGATGACTCCTTCCCGCCAAACACAGTCACGTGACCCTACCAACCCAAGTGCCGAGGGTTTGCTCAGTGTTGGATTGACATAACTCACACACAGTGATTAGGATCCAAAGTCTTTTGTTAGCAATTCAGCATAGGTAACTTCATCTTAACATGCAGCTCAAGACTGAGAGAGAAAGGGAAAAAGGCTTTCTATTAAACCTGTGGGCGGAGCTACAGTATGACTCATAGCATGAGTGACACTGATCTACATCCTCCCTCTTAAAGAATTAAATGTAAATACAAAACTATTGACTAAATAAAGAATGCATAGTAAATGATAATGCTGGAGGAAAGTCAAATGTAGCCCGGGTACTTTACGGTGGGCTTACAAACACGACCAGCACGAATGTGATATAAACCATTTCTGTTCTTCACCACCGGGGATAGAGTTGGTGGTATAATTGGTGATAGAAATTAAAACGACATTCCCGGTGACGAAACAGGGGACTTTGGTACAGGCAGAGGAGGCATTGCCATTGGCAAAGTAACCGTTTCAGAAACAGGTTGTTGTGCTGGTACAGGCGAGCCGATGCCGCTGGACGTGGTTGGAAGTACACTTGTATCATCAGGATAATATGGAGGTGGAGCTGGCTCATTCACAGGCAGGATATGTTGCCTATTACGTCTGTAGGAGCCGTCATCAGCATTGACCAAATATGAGCGTGGCTCAGAGGCAGTTCCAGAAATCACACCGATACGGTCATGACCTTTGTCGGTTTGCAAACAAACGAACCTCGGTTAATGGTGGCAGCGGTTTGCTCGTTTTGTCATACCACTGTTTTTGAATGTCACGCTTTTGTTGCAGCCTGGACTGGACTTCCGATGGTGGGACCACCTGCAGGATCAATGCCTGATCTGCTACAGACACTGTGGCTCTGGTCTGTCATGACAATAAATGCTGAGCAGGTGAACCCAAGATAGGGTCGCTGGAGATGTTGCGCAGGTTGAGCAGGTCCAGGTACACATCAGAATTAGCTCTGTGGGATCGTTCCATTAATTGTTTGGCACTCCTGACAGCCCATTCAGCCAGTCCATTCGACTGAGGATATTCAGGGCTGCTGGTGATGTGGCGAAAACCCCAGCATGCAGCAAATTCTTTGAAGTGCTGGCTGGTGAATTGACTGCCGTTATCAGATAACAGTTGACAAGGAGCTCCGTGGTCTGCAAAATGGCAAGCGAGTTTTAGAACTACCCCGTGAGAAGTGGGGCTACTAAGAAGATCGATGTCAAACCAGCCGGAATACGAGTCGACAAGAACAAGGTACTGCTTGCCATGCCACTTAAATATGTCAGTTGCCACGGTAGACCATGGGAGGGCAGGATCTGGGTGTGAGAGAAGTCGTTGCTTTTGTTGATGAGGTACCAAACTGTTACACACTGCACAGGATGCCACATTCTCGAGAATGTATTCAGCCATACCAGGCCAATAAAACATGTTTTTAGCTCGTAGGATGTTGCTTCAGCAACTGGGTGCCCTGCATGGACAGCGTTAAAATACTTGCTGTGTAAAGAAGCAGGGACTACAGCCTTGTGGCCTTTTACGATAATACCATCTTCTAGTACTAGTTCATCACGGACAGCAAAGAAGGGTCGAACTGGAAGCGGTACATTGTAATGCTTAACAGGCCAGCCGCGCTTAATGACGGAGTCAAGCGACCGTAAGGTACTGTCAGCAGCAGTGTGGGCAACCAGCTCCTCCACTCAGGACGAGGGAATAAAAGACACAGTCATTATCAGTCATTCAATGTTCAGAATTCTCCCAATTCTGCTAGCCCTTGCTGTCCCCTCCCCTTCATCAGCCCTCTGGTTGTCTCCTCCCCTCCCCCAGCCCTCGGGCTCCTCCTCCGCCTTTTTTCCTTTCTTCTCCCCACCCCCTATCAGTCTGAAGAAGGGTTTCGGCCTGAAACGTTGCCTGTTTCCTTCGCTCCATAGATGCTGCTGCACCCGCTGAGTTTCTCCAGCACTTTTGTGTACCTTCGATTTTCCAGCATCTGCAGTTCCTTCTTTAACACAGATATATATCCTTACCACGTTTGTAGGTCAGAACAATGTCATACTTTTGAAGTTGAAGCAACATCCATTGAAAGCGTCCTGGAGAGGCATGAATCGGTTTGTTAAAGATGCTGACCAGTGGTTGGTGGTCAGTTTCAATCGTGACCGTATGTCCGAAGATAAAGTCATTAAACTTCTTGCAGGCAAAAATGACAGCTAGCAGCTCCTTTTCAATTTGGGCGTAGCGTTGTTCTGTGTCAGTCATGGTGCGCGAGGCATAGGTGACAGGCTTGCTGCCGCTACCATCATCTTGCAAACATGCTGCGCATATTCTGTGTTGTGAAGCGTCACAAGTCAGTGTGGCCGGTCGTTTAGGATCAAAATAAGCGAGTGTAGGGGCACAAGACATTTGCTCTTAAGAGTGACAAATACCCTCTGCTGTTGCTCATGCCAGGCCCAAACAGTGTCTTTGTGGGTAAGCTGGTGCAGCGGGGCCGATATTTCACTGACGTTCCGAATAAATGTACTGAGGTACTTTACCATGCCAAGGAATCTCTGCAGACTAAGCACGTCTGTGGGTGCTGGTAACTCGTTGATAGCAATGGTTTTTGCCGGATCAGTTTTTAGACCATCTTTAGTGAACACATGGCCTATGTAGTTCACCTCACTTACTCTGAATGTGCATTTTTGAGGATTTAGCTTGAGGTTGATTGCATTGGCATGGTCCAGGACCTTTGTTAAATTTGTGTCGTGTTCTTGGATAGTTCGTCCAGTAACGAGGATATCATCTACTACAATGGAGCATGGGTAACCTGCAAACAATTGTTCCATAGCCCGTTGAAATACTTCACTAAGCAGAGCTTATGCCAAAAGACATGCAAAGGAATCTGTATCACCCAAAGGGTGTGCTAAAGGTAGTTAACTTGGAGGAGTTGCATTCCAGAGGAATCTGCCAGAATGAACTCTTGGCATCTAGTGTTAAAGAAGGAACTGCAGATGCTGGAAAATCGAAGGTACACAAAAATGCAGGAGAAACTCAGCGGGTGCAGCAGCATCTATGGAGCGAAGGAAATAGGTAACGTTTCGGGCCGAAACCCTTCTTCAGACTGATAGGGGGTGGGGAGAAGAAAGGAAAAAAGGAAAAAGGCGGAGGAGGAGCCCGAGGGCTGGGGGAGGGGAGGAGACAGCCAGATGGCTGATGAAGGGGAGGGGACAGCAAGGGCTAGCAGAATTGGGAGAATTCAATGTTCAGGCCACCAGGATGTAGACTGCCCAAGCGGAATATGAGGTGCATTTCCTCCAATTTACGGTGTTGCTCGCTGTGGCCATGGAGGAGACCCAGGACAGAGAGGTCAGATATGGAATGGGAGGGGGGAGTTGAAGTGCTGAGCCACCGGGAGTTCAGGTTAGTTATTGCGGACCGACCGGAGGTGTTCGGCGAAACGATCGCCAAGCCTCCGCTTGGTCTCACCGATGTAGATCAGCTGGCATCTAGAGCAGCGAATGCAATAGATGAGGTTGGAGGAGATGCAGGTGAACCTCTGTCGCACCTGGAACGACTGCTTGGGTCCTTGAATGGAGTGGAGGGGGGAGGTGAAGGGACAAGTGTTGCATCTCTTGCGGTTGCAAGGGAAAGTACCAGGGGAGGGGGTGGTATGGGAGGGAAGGGAAGAATTGACAAGGAGTTACGGAGGGAGCGGTCTTTGCGGAAGGCAGACATAGGGGGAGATGGGAAGATGTGGCGAGTGGTGGGGTCACGTTGGAGGTGGCGAAACTGACGGAGGATCACTTGTTGTATGTGACGGCTGGTGGGGTGAAAGGTGAGGACTAGGGGGACTCTGCCTTTGTTGTGAGTGGGGGGATGGGGAGAGAGAGCAGTGTTGCGGGGTATGGCAGAGACCCTGGTGCGAGCCTCATCTATGGTGGAGGAGGGGAACCACCGTTCCCTGAAGAATGAACGGGGGTTCCCCTCCTCCACCATAGATGAAGGCAAAGACCGCTCCCTCCGTAACTCCCTTGTCAATTCTTCCCTTCCCTCCCATACCACCCCCTCCCCTGGTACTTTCCCTTGCAACCGCAAGAGATGCAACACTTGTCCCTTCACCTCCCCCCTCCACTCCATTCAAGGACCCAAGCAGTCGTTCCAGATGCGACTAAGGTTCACCTGCATCTCCTCCAACCTCATCTATTGCATTCGCTGCTCTAGATGCCAGCTGATCTACATCGGTGAGACCAAGCGGAGGCTTGGCGATCGTTTCGCCGAACACCTCCGGTCGGTCCGCAATAACCAACCTGAACTCCCGGTGGCTCAGCACTTCAACTCCCCCTCCCATTCCGTATCTGACCTCTCTGTCCTGGGTCTCCTCCATGGCCACAGCGAGCAACACCGTCAATTGGAGAAAATGCACCTCATATTCCGCTTGGGCAGTCTACATCCTGGTGGCCTGAACATTGAATTCTCCCAATTCTGCTAGCCCTTGCTGTCCCCTCCCCTTCATCAGCCATCTGGCTGTCTCCTCCCCTCCCCCAGCCCTCGGGCTCCTCCTCCGCCTTTTTCCTTTTTTCCTTTCTTCTCCCCACCCCCCTATCAGTCTGAAGAAGGGTTTCGGCCCGAAACGTTACCTATTTCCTTCGCTCCATAGATGCTGCTGCACCCGCTGAGTTTCTCCAGCATTTTTGTGTATCTTGGCATCTAGTACTGTGAATAAATTAGCTTCAGCCAGCTGTGCTGCAATCTCGTCCACTGTGCGCATGGGATAGTGTGGTTGCTTAATGGCTGTGTTTAAGTCCTTGGGATTGATGCAAATCCGTATTTCATCCTTGTTCTTCTTTGTTGCTACGACCATGGGCGAGACCCAATCCGAGGGGTCAGCAACGGGGGCAATCACACCCAGAGACACCATTCTGTCGAGTTCACTTTGAACACAGTCCTGCATAGCATGGGGAATCCTGTGTGCTGGACCAACAACTGAAGTACCTCGGGGTTAATCGTAATTGTGTACTTGACAGGCAACCTGCCCAGCTTGTCGTCAAACAAATTTTGGTATTGTGCCAGGATTTGTTGAGTAAAGCCAAAAGTTGTAGTCAGATGACAATCAGAGGCACTGAAAGTGACCTGTCCCAGGTCATGACAAGCCAGCAGGGATGGCACATTTTCACGAACAATATAGAAACTCAGGCTGTGGACACGTGACTCAAGACAGCATCGTAACTCGACTTGACCGATAGTGTGCCCTGCACCTCCTGCAAATGAAAGAAGGGTGGAAGCCGTAGGATTGATAGTCTCTGTTTTTCATATTTTCTTCAATTCAGAGAAGGACAGCACATTACACCATGCACCTGTGTCGATTTTCAGAAAAAAAACTTTTGTCATTAACGAGCAAAGCGACCTTGGGATCTTGATGTTTATGAGGCAAGTCAGACAGGGAATGTACATCCATATCAGGATCCTCATTAACAGACTGCATGCCCATAGGAGCCGTTTGAGAATGCTCAGAGTCCATGTTCCCATGGTCGAGTGAACTGACAGATTGTCTTGTTTGAACTCTGTTGCTAAGCGAGCGGCAGTATTGGAATTTGGTTTTGTTTTTTTACAGTAGTGACAAAGCTTTCCATAAGCCGGGCAATGGTCATTAGACAGTAACATGCGAACCCCCACAATTAAAACAACTGTTTATGAGTTTAACGGCAGACCTGTCGGGCACTTGAGGCAATTGGCGAGAATCTTGATAAAGTGTGCAGGCAACATTGACATCGTGGGCAGAGTGGGGGCCATGTCCCAAGATTATAGCATGAGCATCAGCCATTTCAGCAATGCGACAGTGGTTTTCAGCAGTCTCCAGAGTTAGTTCAGTATCGCGTTATAGCTCATCACGCACTTTATCATTGACCAGACGGTCACAAACTAGGCTGTCACATAAATCTCCAAAGGCACATCTACTGGCAATGTGTTTCAAAGCACTAATGTATGTTTCAACAGGTTCGCCATGTCTTTGGCTTCGCAAAAAATATATATGTCGCTCCATTACTAGTTTAGAACGTAACTCACATAACTGTCGAAATTTGTTTAGCAGGCAGTCGGGGTCCCTGATGGACTCAGCGGGAGCAATCTGTACACCAGCCAGATCAAATCTAGCTGGTTCATAATGAAATCTTCTGGCACTATGTTGGATTGACATAACTCACACACAGTGATTAGGATCCAAAATCTTTTATTAGCAATTCAGCATAGGTAACTTAATCTTAACATGCAGCTCAAGACTGAGAGAGAAAGGGGAAAAGGCTTTCTATTAAACCTGTTGGCGAGCCACAGTATCACTCATAGCATGAGTGACACTGTTCTACACTCAGTAAGTGGCCGAACCACCAGGTGGGGCCACACCCCATTCCTGCTTTTTCCCCATATCCCTTGATTCCGTTCACCCTAAGAGCGAAATCTAACTGTAGCTTTTGTTACTATCTCCACCGATTGCCAATGACCCGTCTTCACCTATCTCCACCTCCCACTTGTCAGTTTTTGCCCCATTCCTACATCTTTTTACCAGCATTCAGCAAAGAAGGGTCCCAACCCGAAATGTAATCGATCCATTTTCCTCCACAGATGCTGCCTGACACACTGAGCTCCTCCAGCACTTTGTCATTTTCTCAAATAGCATACAGTTCTTGTGATTCCAAATATAAAAAGCCATTTGCATGATTAATAAGCAAAGATAACTGCATCAACTTACCAAAATATAAGCAAAAAAGTCATGAGTATTTTGAACTGAAAATGCCAGAACCTTGGAAGATGAATTATAATTGAAATGAAGAGAAAACGTTGCAGGCCACTGATGATCAAAAGGTCAGGGAAGGCAAACCATAATCTTTAATAAGAGTTCAATTTCGAATCACGATATCTCGATCTTCAATGAGGCATGAGTTAGTTGTCACCACTCACCCAGATAAAGGGGGGGTGCACAACAGTTAAGAAGCTCAAAACCATTCATGGCAGGCCTATTTGCTTTATTACCACCCTTGCCTTGAACTCAGTAATTGCCCAATCCATCAGTAGCACAATGTGGCTCTGGGACCTAAGCTCCACGAAATGTTTCCTTATAACTTAACAAGATTACTTCAACAGAACTTCCCTGCAAATGCTTCACAGAGAAGTCAAGCAGAAATATTTCTCAAATACCATCATGCCCAATTTCCTTCCAAGTTACACATACTTTTGAATTTTTTTTTCAAGTCAAGTCAAGTGAGTTTATTGTCATGTGTCCCTGGTAGGACAATGAAATTCTTGCTTTGCTTGAGCACAACAGAACATAGTAGGCATTTACTACAAGGCATTCTATAAATATATACACAATGGTCAATATACTGATAAAGTGCAAATAACAGTATTGGCTAGTAAAGTTCAGTGTTATGTCCGTGCCAGGTTTAATAGCCTGATGGCTGTGGGGAAGTAGCTGTTCCTGAACCTGGTCGTTGCAGTCTTCAGGCTCCTGTACCTTTTACCTGAAGGTAGTAGGGAGATGAGTGTGTGGCCAGGATGGTGTGGGTCCTTGATGATGCTGCCAGCCTTTTTGAGGCAGCGACTGTGGTAGATCCCCTCGATGGAAGGGAGGTCAGAGCCGATGATGGACTGGGCAGTGTTTACTACTTTTTGTAGTCTTTTCCTCTCCAGGGCACTCAAGTTGCCGAACCAAGCCACGATGCAACCGGTCAGCATGCTCTCTACTGTGCACCTGTAGAAGTTAGAGAGAGTCTTCCTTGACAAACCGACTCTCCGTAATCTTCTCAGGAAGTAGAGGCTCTGATGTGCTTTCTTAATAATGGCATCATTGTTCTCGGACCACGAAAGATCTTCAGAGATGTGCACGCCCAGGAATTTGAAGCTCTTGACCCTTTCAACCATCGACCCGTTGATATAAACGGGACTGTGGGTCCCCATCCTACTCCTTCCAAAGTCCACAATCAGTTCCTTGGTTTTGCTGGTGTTGAGGGCCAGGTTGTTGTGCTGGAAGTTTATTCTCCGAAGCTTATCCTCTATGCACTGGAAATTGAAGTCGCAGCAGACAAAGCGATCCATTAAATCTACCATGCCGTTTTCAAAACGATCATTCTCCACCTCAAGTGTACATTTCCAAATACATGCTTACATATCGATCATTTGTTATTTGTGCATCTGGAAGTAGTCAGGGAGTCAGGTTAAAGTCTGTCTGTCTGACAGTGCCGTAACCCTTCAGCACTGCACTGAGGTGTCAGCTTGGTTTAGAACATTGAAAAGTACAGCACAGGAACAGGCCCTTCAGCCCACAATGTCTTTGCCGAACATGATGCTAAGATAAACCTATCTCACCGGACTGTACGTGATCCATATCCCTCCATTCCCTACATATCCATGTTCCTATCTAAATAACCCTCTTGAATGTCACCATCATAAAAGCTTCCACGACTATCCCTAGCATTGCATTCCAGGTACCCACTGTCCTCTGTGTAAAACACTTGCCATCACACATTTAAACTTTATCCCTCTCACCTTAAAGCTATGTCCTCTGGTCTTTGACATTTCCACGCTGGGAAAAAGATTGTCTCCTTTTGTCCCCGAGCAATGCCTCTTATAATTTTATATCCTTCTGTCAGGTCCGGCGTTCCAGAGAAAGCAATCCAAGTCTGTCCAACCTCTTCTTGTAGCTAACAACGTCTAATGCAGGCATCATTCCGGTAAACCTCTTCTGCACCCTCTCCAAACCCTCCACACCTTTTCCATAATGAGGCGACCAGAACTGTATGCAATGCTCCAAATGTAACCTTACCATGTGGTTGATGGAGCTGCAACATGACTTCTTGACTGCTATTTCTAGACTTATGGGCCTATCCCACTTAGGCGATTTTTCAGGCAGTCGCCTGAAAAACTGGCAACTGGAATGGCGACTGTCAGAGTGGAACACCCACACACACAAACACATCGCAAAGACGTGGGACAGGGCAAGCGAGGAGAGCGCTGTCTGAAATTCACATGGTGCAAAGCCAAGGTGATACAGACACACACAACGATGAACAGGAAGGTTGGCGCTGTAATTAAGACGGCTAAAGCACAGTGTATGGTAAGTCCTTTAAAAGAGGGGGGTGGGAGGGGGTGGGAGAAGGGGGGAGAAGGGGGGAGAAGGGGGAAGAAGGGGGAAGAAGGGGGGAGAAGGGGGGAGAAGGAGGAAGAAGAAGTGGAGACAACTTTTAAGAAGCCAGACAACTTTCAAGAAGCCTGTGAAGCTCGGCGGGCATTTAACACTACCGGTCGGCTATCCTTGGTTCTGAAAACTACTGCTTACGTTTTTTTCCCCCAATGAGCCAATTGAGCCAATGAAATTCACCGGTCAGCACCGGCTACAACCTACAAGAACCTACGAAAAACTTCGACCTCCTGGCAACTCACTAGGACCTCTTTGCGACCCACCTACGGCATGAGAATTCTCGCTACTCTCCATGGAGGCTTCATTCTAGTCGGCGCTAATTTTTCAACATGTTGAAAAATTCTCGGTGACCATAATGAGGACGCGACCAGTTCCCAGAATGCGGGAACTCCTCACGACCATGAAGGCGAATCCCCGGCAACCACCCGCGAACATGTGGCGACCATGTGGCGACTGCAGTCGCCTAAAAAGTCGCCTAAGTGGGACAGGCCCATTACACCTCAACTCAGAAAAGGAGAGAATGATAAATGTGGCACACACACATTTGCCAATATACCATAGGTTTCAGGGAAGTTTTAAGAAACAATAATCCAGGACATAATGAGTTTCATTTTGAAAAATATGGGCTAATAACTGAGAGCCTTTTGTGCAATGTAAAGAAGAAATTCTGTTTAAGTACATCAATTCATTTTTTTAATCACAAAAAGCTTGAGTAACTCAGCGAATCTGGAGAAAAGGGTGATGTTTCTGGTCCAAAACCTCACATCTGAGTGAAAGTCAGGAGGGAAACTAGAGTTATGAAAAGGTACAGAACCATATTTCTCCAGAGATGCTCCCTGACCCGTTGAGTGACCAGCTTTTTGTGTCTATCTTTGGTGCAAACCAGCAACTGCAGTTCCTTCCTACATGATTTATTGTAGGAGGCCCCGACCTCGGGTGATCACAGAGGAAGAGGACTGAACTTTCTAGTGCCTTTCCCCACAGTGGAAACTTTTGATTCTGCTGTGGGGGGACGTTCATGTTAAATTCTGTAATGTGTTGTGTCATTTTTCTTTTTTTTAATTTTTCTATGGATGTACGGAAACCTAATTATTTCTATAATGTAAAGCACTTTGGTTTCAACGCGAGTTGATTTAAATGTGCTTTATAAATAAAATGTACGTACTTACTTACTTACTTATTATTTTAATCGGGTCATAGAGAAATTGAGTGAGAGAAGTTCAGGAAGACTAGGAACATTGATGCACAAAATATATCATGGTGAATGGCTGTTTTTTTTTACTGGAAAGGGGTGCGGAGAGTTCCTCGGGGTTCAGTGTTAGGCCATCTGCCATTTTTGAAGTTTATGAATGATTTCATTAGCAAACAAGTAAGAATTACATTGTTCTGTTCTGGGACATATGACAATAACACACTCCTGACTCTTGACGACTCTTTCAGTTTAGTTTAGTTTAGAGATACAGCGAAGAAATAGGCCCTTCGGCCCACCGAGTCCATGCCAACCAGCGATCATTGCACATTAATACCACCCTACACACAGTAGGGACAATGTTTTTACATTTTATGCCAAGCCAATTAACGTACAAACCTGTACATCTTGACGTGGACTAGCGATGTACAGGGCACAATTTTGAAAACTTTGCCTGATGCAAAACCTGCCAGAACCTGTTATGAGCCTCGAGAAGAAGTAAGCAGGTTGGAGGAAAGAGGCAGAAAGTGGAGCAGGATATGTAATGCAGAGAAGCAACTCTTGATATATTTTGTAAGGAATGTTGATGAAAGGAAATATCAGCTGTTAGTACAATTTAAAGGATTAAATGAATGAAGCAATCTGGTATGTTTGGCCTTGAATCTTTCATTTTGGCAGGGAGAACTAACGATGCAGTTAATAAAGTATTTCAGGTGCAAAATTTAATATAAACAAAGATGTTATGATAAACCATCATAAAACATTAGTTTAACTAGAGAGCTGTGTCCAATTTTAGTTTAAGTTTAGTTTAGTTTAGAGATTCTGTGTGGAAACACCGTGTGGGCTGCCACGGTGGCGCAGCGGTAGAGTTGCTGCCTTACAGGGCTTGCAGCGCCGGAGACCCGTGTTCGAACCTGACTACAGGTGCTGAATGTACGGAGTTTGTACGTTCTCCCTATGACCGCGTGGATTTCCTCCAAGATCCTCGGTTTCCTCCCGCACTCCAAAGACGTACAGGTATGTAGGTTAATTGGATTGGTGTAGTGTAAGTGTAAATTGTCTCTAGAGTGTGTAGGATAGTGTTAATGTGCGGGGATCACTGGTCGGCATGGACTTGATGGGCCGAAGGGCCTGTTTCCATGCTGTATCTCTAAACTAAACTAAACAAATCTAAACTCCAACCAAGGATCACCTGTACACTCATTCTCTCCTACTCACTAGGGATAATTTACAGAGGCCAATTAATCTACAAACCGGCACGTGTTTGGGATGTGAGCAGTAACTGGAGCATCCAAAGAAAAGCCACATGGTCACAGAAAGAACTTATAAACTCCGCAGAGACAGTACCCATAGTTAGAATTGTAATGATTGTAATGAGCGATATAAACTATTTTCAATGGTTGAAGACTTAATAACCAAAATAGTCAATATGAGGGAAAACATAGTTATGGGTGGTTAGGATTTGAGGTATACTGCCTGATAAGTTGATTATATCAGATCTTGAGTTGGGAAATTGCACTCTAGAGACTTGATTGAACAGAAAATTAAATAAAGAATGTGTAAGGGATCAAGGGTGGAGATGAAAGATCCCCTGGAACTAATTTGAAAACAGTTAACTGTGGAGTCTTGTGAAATGGTAATTCTTTACCAATACCTAAAGAAATTCTGGTCAGTACATTGCTGGTATTGAGCACCTGAAGTGAACTTGATTAGCTTCCATATTTCCTTACTGCAGTAATTAAAGATACATTCCAAGCTGACATCAAAAAAGGGATTTTACAAAGTCGGGTCTTTGGAAAGATATTTTTTAAATGAGAAGTGTATATAAGATACATAGATACATAGATACATGGACAATAGGTGCAATAGTAGGCCATTCGGCCTTTCGGGCTAGCATTGCCATTCAATGTGATCATGGCTGATCATCCACAATCAGTACCCCGTTCCTGCCTTCCTCATCTCAGTTCTAAATGTCCTACCCCTTATTCCTGAACTGTGGCCCCTGGTTCTGCACTCCCCCAACATCGGGAACATGTTTCCTGCATCTAGCGTGTCCAATCCCTTAATAATTTTATGTTTCTATAAGATCCCCTGTCATCCTTCTAAATTCCAGCGAATACAAGCCCAGTCGCTCCATTCTTTTATCATATGACAGTCCCGCCATCCCGGGAATTAACCTTGTGAACTTACACTGCACTCCCTCAATAGCAAGAATGTCATTCCTCAAATTAGGAGACCAAAAACTGCACACAATACTCCAGGTGTGGGCTCACCAGGTCCCTGTACAACTGCAGAAGGAACTCTCAGCTCCGAGACTCCTCTTGTTATGAAGGCCAACGTGCCATTAGCTTTCTTCATTGACTGTTGTACCTGCATGCTTACTTTCAGTGACTGATGTACAAGGACACACAGGTCTCGTTGTAGTTCCCATTTTACTAACCTGACACAATCCAGATAATAATCAGCCTTCCCGTTCTTGCCACCAAAGTGGATAACCTCACATTTATCCACATTATACTGCATCTGCCATGCATCTACCCACTCACCCAACCTGTCCAAGTCACTCTGCATCCTCATAGCATCCTCTTCATAGTTCACACTGCCGCCCAGCTTTGTGTCATCTGCAAACTTGCTAATGATACTTTTAATTCCTTCATCTAAATCATTAATTTATATTGTAAATAGCTGCATTCCCAGTACTGAGCCTTGCGGCACCCCACTTGTCACTGCCTGCCATTCTGAATGGGACCCGTTAATCCCTACTCTTTGTTTCCTGTCTGCCAACCAATTTTCTATTCATGTCAATACCCTACCCCCAATACCATGTGCTCTAATTTTGCCCACTAATCTCCTCTCATCCTGAGACCTTATTAAAGGCTTTCTGAAATCCAGGTACACTACATCCACTGGCTCTCCCTTGTCCATTTTACTTGTTACATCCTCAAAAATTCCCGGAAGATTTGTCAAGCATGATTTCCCCTTCGTAAATCCATGCTGACTTGGACTGATCCTGTTACTGATATCTAAATGTGTCACTATTACATCTTTAATAATCAACTCCAGCATTTTCCCCACGCTGATGTCAGGCTAACAGGTCTATAATTCCTTGCTTTCTCTCTCCCTCCTTTCTTGAAAAGTGGGATAACATTAGCTACCCTCCAATCCACAGGAACTGACCCAGAATCTATAGAACATTGGAAAATGATCACCAATGCGTCACTGCCTCCTAATGTGTTTCCTTTACCTTGAGTTCCCTCATCAAATCCGGTTTATTACACAATACTAAATCCAGAATTGCCCTCTCCCTGGTAGGCTCCAGTACAAGCTGCTCTAAGAATCCATCTTGCATGCCCTCTACAAACTCTCTTTCTTGGGATCACCAGCCTGATTTTCCCATTCTACCTGCATGTTGAAATCTCCCATAACCATCGTAGCATTACCTTTGTTACATGCTAATTTTAACTCCTGATGCAACTTGCAGCCTATTTCCAGGCTACTGTTTGGGGGCCTGTATATAACTCTCATTAGGGTTTTTTACCCTTACAATTTCTCAGTTCTATCCACAATGACTCTACATCTTCTGATTCTATGTCACCGCTCGCATGGGACTGAATTTCATTCCTTACCAACAGAGCCTCCCCACCCCCTCTGCCCACCTGTCTATCTTTTCGATAGGACGTATACCACTGAATATTCATCCACTTTATTTCTTATACTTCACGCATTCATATATAACACTTTTAATAGTAAGATTAAACGAATCCCGCCAGTGCGCCTGCGCGTCAATCTTCAAAGCAGCGGTGTGAAATCACAAAAAACAACAACCGAAGTAATATAGTCTCATAATAAAACGAGTAATACAAGAACTTCCATCTGACCTTTATGATAGAGGGTAGGGTCGTGGCGGGCACGTAATCACCACGTAACTCCTCATAAAATAAAGATCAAACTTCAAACTTAGGTAAGTTCTCGTTTAATCTTACTATTTTACTTCGGAGTCATGTGAGTGACTACGTGAAGATTTTAAAGCTTTGTGATTTCATGCCGTGGATCAATCCCGGCTTCTCACTGCATAGATTGACTCGGAACGAGAATAATCAATCATGCATTCATAATAACATTTGTACCACAAATGCAGTAATTCATTTCAATAATGAAATGAATCAGATCCCCTTTAAACCAGTGGAATTTACACAGAACTTAAAATAGTTTCTGCAAACAATCCCGCATTAACAATAGGCCGATGGTAAAAATGTTGAAAATTCAACTCATTGGACCACCCGGCGGCTGCGAGGATATGGTCGACGGGGACGTCTTTTGCCCTGGCCGCCGACGTTTCTGCTGCCCTAGCCGAGTGAGACGTAAAAACATAAGTGTTAATACCAGCAGCTGTTAAGACTTCTTTTATCCATCTGGAAATAGTCTGTATTGAAACTCTCTTGTGTGGTTTCTTGTGTGTGATCAACAACCCAGTTTTCGTATTTCTCAAATTCTTTGTGACCTCAATGTATTGTAACAAATATGTCTTAATACAGAGACAAGGATCATTTGGATATACTGCTAGTGTAAATTTTAAATCCTGTCACACCTGGCCTAATTTACTTTAGTAGGTCATAGATATAGAATGTAACCTTATCTTCAGTTACTTCCATACTGTCTATTTGTAATTTTCCAAGTGTTTACACTCGTTGTGCTGTCATTCATGCCATAAGCATTAATACTTTCATACTGAGCTTAGCCAAAGGTAAAGGCACACTTGGTGACCATTCACGAAGTAGTTTCAGTACCACACTTACATCCCAGATTGTCATGTACCTAGGTTTCGGTGGTTTGGAATTAAAGATTCCTTTCATTAGTCTGGAAACAATTGGGTGTGACCTAATTGGGTTTCTTTCTGACTCCAGAACCAAATATGAGGACAATGCACTTCTGGCTGAATTAATTGCACTACAACTCAGACCATCATAATAAAGTTTTAACAGAAATTCTAAACATTTGAAATATCTGCAGTACTTTATTGCACATTCTTTTGAACACAGAACTCTTCCCATTTCTTAATATAAGACAGGTACTGTTTTTGAGTGCTCTTCCTCCAGGCTGCCGTAAGCATGTCCACAGTACGCTCAGACAGTCCTCGTCCCAGAAAAGGCATTCTTATAACCTGCAAATTAACAAATCCAAACAACCATATAATGGATGTTGTTACCCTGTTACAGGGTGCAGCAATAAATTACTCCTTTTTGGGACTTTCATCAACATTTGTGTTGTTAATTCTAATATCAACGGATACCATGGCTGTGTAGGCCAATCTGGTACTACCAATACCCTTGAAGCAGCATCTTGCCTGATTTTAAGCAAACATTGGCTTATGATGAAGAAAGGTGGAAATATATATGAAAACATACCACCCCAATGTAGCGAGAAAGCATCAATCGCCACTGCTCCGGGATCTGGTTTCCATGAGACATATCTCGATAGCTGATGATTCAAGTCGATGTCGGGCATTCCAAATCTGATTACTATATCATTCCATTCTTAATTATCATGGAACTTTCGTGACCTGGTGTCTGCTATCGTGTTCATTCTACCTGGTAGATAGATAGCTGAAATCCAAATGTTCTGTTCAATACACCAAGACCAAAGTTGATTTAACTACTTTGTCACATGACACCGACTTAATTCCACCCATATCATTAATATAGGCAACTGCTGTTGTTTATTAATTTTAACTTGAACCTTCCTTTTAGTTGTGTTAGAACCACAAGTTTGGAGTCCATAGAAACCCCCTAAAAGCTCCAAATAGGTAATTCCCCATGTCTGCAGTAACAATAACTCTTCCTGATTCCATCTGCCTCCGCAGCTAGATGTTAAGTCAGTTGCACCCCATCCTAGTGCACTGGCATCAGTTTGTAATATCATGGAAGGTTGTTCAATCAGCACTTTGCCTGAACTGCTTGAGACATGTAGAATCCACCACTGCAGATTAGAAACAGCATTTGTTGTTACTTGCATGGTTCTATCAAAAATGAGCAGCATTTATTCTCAGTGCCTGTTCTTTGATTCTCTGCAGCTGTTGATAATGTAATGGTCCATACTGGACTGCTGGGAATATACTAATTTTCCCAGTACTCGAGTCACCTGTCTGATTAGAGGTTTTTGCTCGTTTAACAGATTACTGCAATCTTTAATCAACTCCACCCTTTTTTCACTGGGCAAAGTAATTTGCATTTGGGCTGAATCAATTGTGAACCCCAAATAATCAATCGAGGTACATGTTTTTAACCTTGATTTCTTTGGATGAATTTAGAAACCTCCAAACTTTCAAAAGTTTGATTTCATAACTGCAACTGATGCTTCTGTTGACTGTTTTGTCCTTCCTAAAATCAGGACATCATCCAGGTATGCCATTAGTACATGCACCTGGCTCTCAGCAACCCCAGAATTGATTTTAACAATTTTATGAATATTCTGGGAGCGAACGTTAACCCATTAGGCAGAGCTTTGAACTGCCCTAATTGGTTCATCCATTTAAATTTTAAGATACTTCATATCTTGCAAGTGAACAGACACTGAACAAAAGGATTCAGACTTGTCAAGTCTATAATCATCCTACATCCTCCATCCTTTTTTGATCGAGGGAATATATTTGACCCAAATTGGTGAATTTGGTAGACTGATTCTTCAATAACACCTTTTATATATAGGGTTTTGAAGCGCAGCTTGAACCTCCATTACTTCGCAAAGTGGAGAGTTCTGCTAGCAACATGCTGGACAGGCAAATCATAATTTGGATTGAATTCAATTTGAAATCCTTGTATATTATTCAGAATGACCACATCTGAAATAATCTTCTTCCAATGTTTATAGAAGAGACGTAATCTGCCTCCAACCTTTGGACTTAATTCAGTTAGTATGTCCCCATGAGAACCAGGTCCACCTACCTCTTGAGTCATTTGAGTATTCTGAGATCCCTGGATTCTCCCGGAAGCACCACCACTGGTTCTTACTCCCGCTGCAGGCCGCCAGCTACGTCCCTGCGTCACGTAGTCACTCACGTGACTCCGAAGTAAAATTCTGTATTCACCTCCCCCTCACACCAGTTCCTATTTCAACTGACCTTACTCTCTTATCCCTTTTTGAACTTTCCGTCCCATCAATTCGGGTGTCTTTCGTAACTTTTCCTGTACTCTCTTCCCCTTTAACTCCATCCTTATACTCCCAATAAGCGAGTTCAGTATGTCGAAAAATGCAAGGAATCATGGGATTTGTCAAAGGTCATTTGTGATAAAGAAAAAGCGAACAAATTGCTGGCTGTATAAACCTGGTATAAATTGTTAAGTATCCTACCAACTAATTAATCTAGAATTCTGTCAATTCAATAGCGGACAGGTGTCGCTCTTTTATGAACATTAATATGATTTTATTTCTATCTCACTTCACAAACCCACCCTATGGAATTCCGCAGAACCTCTCCCGGCAGTGTTGGAGGACATACTCTCTCTTTCTCTGAGGGGGTTAACCGACAGCCACTGGATAAGATGAGAGGTGCAGCTGATGGTCCCCGGCCCGTTGGGGAACGGGTTCCTCGGGAGTTGGAGTAGAGTTCAGCTAGTTAGAGCTTCTTCTCGGCTGGCTGTAAGCCTGGGGCCGCCACTAGTCCGGGCCGGTGGCCCGTCACCCCGGACATCTCCGGCCACCCCCGGAACAGGGATGGGACACTCGGGAGGGGACGGGAATGGTATTGAGATCACCCGTTCACACTTGTTCTACATTATCTAACTCCAGTAGCAATTCAACAGAGCTTGCAGCGCCGGGGTCCCGGGTTTCATCCTGACTATGGATGAAAGGCAGGTCTGTATACACGCAGCAGCTTAGCTGCCGAGAATGTTTATCTCGAGTGACCTATGATCTAGGCATGCACCGTTGAAATACTGAACTCACTTATTTGTCAACCCCTCCGCCCCGCTTTTTAATTTCAATCCACACATGTAGCATGAGCAAACATGCCTGCCACATAAGCATAAGCATAAAGGAAGAAAAATGTCAGAGGTTGGGTAAAGAGTGGTGGTGTGGGACTATGTGGACTTCTCTTTGAAAGAATTGTGCAAACCTCAATGGGATGAATGACCAACCTCTGTACAACATGGTTCTATGAGTGTATTGATGGGTGCTATGTTTGGATGTGTTGAACTCACAGTGATAAGATTCATAAAAATCTTAGTGCAGGCAAAATGAACATGGTGCACTGTTAAGTCTATAACTAAAATGATTTATTTTGATGATCGTTTCCTGTCATTTTTCCATTACTATTTCCTTTCCAAATATTTATAAAGTATGTCAGTGTACAATTTTGCATTGGCTATAAGCTTGATTAAAAGATGTGTATTTTGAAATCCTGAAGTTTGAGTGATCAGATTTGTGTGATTTATTGGGATTGGCATGATTATATATTGCCATATAACCTAGAGCACAGTCCAGGAACACTGTTATGTATCTTCTTATTTAATCTCCGGTTTGCTATGTTAGATTTCTACTTCCTTTACACTTCATGACCCTGAATTTGGCTTTACCAGCTTTGTATTACATAATGTGTAGCAAGGCTAATGTCCAGTGTAAGAAGGAACTGCAGATGCTGGTTTAAATGGAAGATAAACACAAAATGCTGGAGTAACTCAGCGGGACCTGAAGAAGGGTCTCGACCCGAAACGTCACCCATTCCTTCTCTCCAGAGATGCTGCCTGCCCCGCTGAGTTACTCCAGCAATTTGGTGTCTATTTAAGGCTAATGTTTAGTTTTGTTTAGTTTAGAGATGATAAAGTTGCGAATGATAAAATGGAAAAATGTAATTGGAATACAGTGAACACCATTAATCCGTTACACTCTGAACTTCAGTGTTGCCGGACCAGCAGATTTTTCAGACAATTTTGCATCAATCCAATTAATGTGCCAAGGCACATACCATTCATTTTATTTAGATGTTACATAATACAATCACAAGTTCACACGTTATAGGAGTAGAATTAGGCCATTCGGCCAATTGAGTCTACTCCGCCATTCAATCATGTCTGATCTCTGCCTCCTAATCCCATTTTCCTGCCTTCTCCCTATAACCCTTGATGCCTGTTCTAATCAAGAATTTGTCTATCTCTGCATTAAAAATATCCACTGACCTGGCCTCCACAGCCCTCTGTGGCAATGAGTTCCACAGATTAACTACCCTCTGACTAAAGAAGTTCCTCCTCACCTCCTTTGTAAAGAGCGCCCTTTAATTCTGAGGCTATGATCTCTGGTTCTAGACTCTCCCACCAGTGGAAACATCCTCTCCACATCCACTCTACCTATGCCTTTATTCTGCAAGTTTCAATGAGGTCCCGCCTCAACATTCTAAACTCCAGCGAGTGGAGGCCCAGTGCTGTCAAACACTCATCATAGGTTAAACGACTTATTCCTGAGATCATTCTTGTAAACCTCCTCTGGACCCTCTCCAGAGCCAGTACATCGTTCCTCAGATTTGGGGTCCAAATTTGCTCACAGTACACCAAATGCGGCCTGACCAGCACCTAATAAAGCCTCAGCAAGCATCAAACTTCCAGTAAACCTGGAAAGTTTCAAGGGTTCACTGAAAAAAAGAACATGATGAATTACAAGGTGGCATCGGATACAGGGCCCCAGTGAGTTTAAGTGGAGCATGGGTGAGCAGGGCCCCAGTGAGTCTAAGTGGAGTGTGCATCTGGGGTACAAATGTGCTGAGGACTAGGAAATGTATGAAAATGGGGTCCAAGCATGTTGTAGGGAATGCATGCATCAGCACCTGTGTGTATAATGACAAACCGCAGGGATTTCAGAACAATTGAAAAACAGATAATCAAAGTTTTACTTCATTTAATTTCCGTTACATAATGTATCCTTCTTCAGCTTTGCAAAACACCTTCATCTCCTGTCTACATTTTCAAACTATTGTCTGATATCCAATGTTAAATGAGCAGTAAAATGTATCCAGCTAATTATTGTCAAGATTGAAACTATTTAATTTATTCTACAAGGTAGTACCAAGCATACTGTAGACTTCAGTGTAATGAACTTCAACAGTGGAGTACAATGCTCTGATGTGACTAAATGGAATGGGGCAACAAAGTGGTGCAACGGTAGAGTTGCTGGATGACGGCACCAGAAACCTGGCTTCGATCCTGACAATGGGTGCTATCTGTGCAGAGTTACTATGTTCTCCCTGTGACCGTGTGGGTTTTCTCCTGGTGCTCTGGTTTCTGCCCACATTCCAGATCCATTCCAGGTTTGTCAATTAATTGGTTTCTGTAAAATTACACAACAGGATCTAGGTTGGTTGGGAAGATGGAGCAAGGGATGGAAATGGCACTTTGCACTTTGGATGACAAACCAGTGTAGAACGTACACAGTGAACAGTAAAGCCTTGGAGAGTGTTGCAGAACAGAGAGATCTGGGTGCACCAGGTGCATGGTTGCCTAAAAGTGGCGAGTCAGACGTAAAGGGTGGTGAAGAAGGCATTTGGCATGCTTTCCATCCATGTGAAAGGCATTGAGTACTAATCTTCCCACATCATGATGTACAAGTTGTTGGAGACATCACACTTGGTGTACTGTGTGCAGTGCTGATTGCCCAGCTATATGCAGGAGTCATTAGATTGGAAAGGGTGCAGAAGAGAACCACCTGGACTTATGGGCTTGAGTTATAGGGAAAGGTTGGAGAGGCTGGGATTTCTTTTGGAGTGTAGGAGGCTGAGGGGTGACTTGTGTTGTCGAAACGATCATGAGGGTATGGATAATGTGAAAATTCACAGCCTTTCTCCCAGGTGATTCTAAAACCAGAAAACTTAGACTTACATTGAGAAGGGAGAGATTTAAGGAGGACTTCAGGCTTTGTGCATGGGAAATCTTGCCTTGCAAATTTGATCCGGTTTTCTGAAGAGGTGACCAAGAAGATCGATGAGGGCTGTGTGGTAGATATGGTCTATGTGAACTCCAGCAAGGCCTTTGACAACATACCATATGGTAGGCTGCTCTAGATGGTTAGATCACTGGTATCCTGGGTGAACAAGCCAATTGCGTACGGTTGAAGGCCGGAATCCCGAGGCTGGAGTCGTGAGGTCCACACAGGGGTCCGCCAAGGACAAAGGAGGACCTGGAGTGGGGGGGCCGTCGAGTAAAAAGGGGGGGACCTGTGTGTGTAGGGCGGGTGTCTAGAACTAAGGGGAGGGGGGCAAAAAGGGGTACTTTGTAACTTTGTCAGTGCATCTTTGTCAGCACCTCCCCCAGAGAGTTGTGAATCTGTGGAATTCTCTGCCACTGAAATCAGTGGAGGCCAATTCACTGGATGTTTCCAAGATAGAGTTAGATATAACTCTGAGGGCTAACGGAGTCAAGGGATATTTGGAGAAAGCAGGAACGGGTTACTGATTTTGGATGATCAACCATGATCATATTGAATGGCGGTGCTGACTTGAATGGCCGAATGGCGTACACCTGCACCTATTTTCTCTGTTTCCATGTTTCTATGTTTCGTTTTTTTATGCCTAGGTATGCAAAACAAAGCATCTCATTGTGACTTGTCACAGTTGACTATAAAAGTATCTCATCTAATCTAATCTAAAAATGGCTTGAAGGTAGGAAATACGGGAGTCGTGGTGGAGGATTGTTTTTCAGACGAGGCTTATGACCAGTGGTGGACCACAGGAATCGGTGCTGGGATCACTGTCATTGATTATTTCTATTAATGATTTGAATGTGAATGCAGGTAGCATGGTCAGTAAGTTGGCAGCTGATATTCAAATTGGTGGTGTAGCAAAGGATGTTGATCAACTGAACCAACGGGCTCAGTTGTGGCAGGTAGTTTGGTAGGACAAACCAGAGCAGAACTGACACAGTAAATGGTAGTCCCCTGGGATGTGTTGCAGAATGACTTTATTGAGATATATAAAATCATGAGGGCATAACTAAGGTAAATGACCACAATCTTTGCTGCAGGGAAGAGGATTCTAAAAGTGCAGAGCATAGGTTTTAGATGAAAGGGTAAAAATTGCAAATAGATGTGAGGGGCAACTTTTCTCATAGGGCACGGTGTGCACAGGAAACACATTTCCAGAGTAAGTGGTGGCACTGGGGATAATTACGACATTTAAAATTCACTGAGACAGATAGGTGGGTATAAGTTTGGAGATATATCGGCAAGGTGGGACTAGCTTGGTTAAACAATTTGGATGGCATGGGCAAGTTGGGCTGAAGGCCCTGTTTCTGTGTGTTATGACTCTATGATGCTGTGACTATGCTGAATTTAAATATTGCAGTAAAAGATTTAGCACTTTATAGTAATTGCCTTAAAGCTCAAAACCTCAGCTCTGCAGTAATTAACTTCTAACTTCGACAATTAATTCTAGAGTAATTTAATGTAAACTGCTGCTTATATCATTGTAAATTTAATTATCAACAACCCATAAATACAAACCTAGGGGGCATTTATATTATTACAGTTAATGCCCCCATTAAAATAACAAATAAAGACATTTTATGGAATAGTCTTAAGTAGTTACAGTCTAAGGGTACAAAGAATTGTTTCTATCAACATTTGAATTGCCATCTTTTCTGGTAGGCCAATAAAAGCCAGCAAAGCAAGTGTGAACATTGTAATAAGCAATTTACATGGACCTAGGGCTTCCGAAGCAAGCAGTATTTTAATGATTAGTGGAAGCCAACTGAACCACACTGTTCATTTACTATTGTCTCAGTTCAGAGCCCAATCCCCTTAATATCTTACACCACCCATTGCAAAGCTGCGCAAGTCAAAGCCAACTACACATCGCCTAAAGAGGAGACCCATTTTAACTACAGGAGGCATTTTGGGTCTTATTCTGACCCAGGGGATGTGAAACTAAACTAAAACTAAGAATAGCAAAATGGGGGTAGATTCTTGATATTTGGACAGTGCTGGAAACTTGTAAGAAGGAAGAAGTCTGTCATCTACAGGATATCATCCATACAGACATTGTTGGGAACATTAGAGCAGATAGCCAGGGCAGCCAATGCTAGAGACAAGCCATTCAGTAAGATTCAGCAAGCCATCAATGAGATCTCAAGTTCAAAGAACATATCTTCAAATGCCATGTAAAGACGTAACTTTAGAAAGGGGATGAGGAGGAATTTATTTAGTGAGAGGGTGGTGGATCTATGGAATTCATTGCCACAGAAGGCTGTGGAGGCCAAGGCAATGGATATTTTTAAGTTGGAGATTGGCAGATTCTTGATTAGTACGGGTGTCAGGGATTATGGAGAGAAGGCGGGAGAATGGGGTTGAGATGGAAAGATGGATCAGCCATGATTGAATAGTGGAGTAGATGATGGGCCGCATGGCCTAATCCTGCTCCTAAGAACTTATGAACTGCACAACTTGCTTCTTACTCTGTTCACCACCACTAATGCCCTTCTTCTCTCAACTATAATCTCCATCAATTACACATTGTAAAATTATTTATTTAAGAGACCTAGTACATTAAAACACTTAAACATTGAAAAAAAAATGCTGACACTTACTGTAATCCTTTTCAAAGCATTCCCTGCATGATGTCAATTGGTTGGCAGAACTCCGCAGCTTCAGTGACCCAAACATGCCACAACATTTGGCTGCCAGTGGAGAGCTCCAGCATTGGATTACAGTAGGGAAATCGTTGGAAAACAGTTTGCCAAAAAGTTCAGGGCTTCCACGTTTGTACATTGTGAGGGAGCAAAAGAATCCTTCACACAATTCTCACTTAAGTATAAGAGAGAAGTATTTATTTATCGATATATCCCCTGCAGTGGGGAAAATCTCTGCACTTCCCCGCACTTCCCTGCATAGATCCCTGCACTTTCCCGCATTGATCCCTGCACTTACAACAGCTGGGACTTGAATATGGCAGCAAACTAGTAACTCTGTACACTGATTCAGTGTATTACTGCTATACACTTGTACTATATCTGAGATGCTTATCTAATATGTATCTAAGTGCTTACGTATAGTGATACTTGCACAGAACTATAATCAAAAATGAATTTCACTGTACCTCAGTACACGTGACAAATAAAGTAGCATACCATACGAAGGGCATTCACCTTGTAACTGTGTACACACACTCTCATACAAAGCATGGCATATTATGTACATCTGGAGATCAGTTACATTAATTCACCAATATATTCAGTTACTTCTAAACCACTATGAAAAGAAGGTGCATGATCATTCACTTCTGACCAACTACCTTGCACGATCATCGCATACCTCGCGATCCCAATCTTTAGGTCATATGTCTAAAGCAGTCTTCGTTTGATTAAGATACGGGTGGCAAATAATGATAGCACCAAGATGTCTAATTACCACATTCCTCCAGTGGTCTTCTGTGTTCTTTATCTCATGCTTTTATTTCCATCGCTGGTGTTTACTTGAGACAACATGTATACATTTGTTGACGCCCTATATGTGGCAACTCTTTGCATACCTTGAGTATGCAAAACAAAGAATCTCACTGTGACATATCATATGGATAGAAAATTGGCTTCAAGGAAAGAAGCAGAGGGTGATGGTGGAAGGTTGCTTCTTGGACTGGAGGCCTGTGACTAGTGGTGTGCCTCAGGGTTCAGTGCTGAGCCAGTTACTGTTTGTCATCTATATCAATTATTTGGATGAGAACATACAGGGTAAGATTAGCAAGTTTGCAGATGATACAAAAGTGGGTGGTTTTGCAAATAGTGAAGATGGTTGTGAAAAATTGCAGCAGGATCTGGATCGATTGGCCGGGTGGGCGGAATGGTTGATGGAATTTAATGCAGAAAA
Source organism: Malacoraja senta (assembly GCA_038087875.1). Lineage (NCBI taxonomy): Eukaryota > Metazoa > Chordata > Chondrichthyes > Rajiformes > Rajidae > Malacoraja > Malacoraja senta. The sequence goes on from JAXLNO010005105.1 coordinate 57,073, forward strand.
TTTAAGTGAGGTGTTGCATTTTGGGAAGTCTAACATGGGCAGGACCTATACAGTGAATGGTAGGCCTCTGGGTAGTGTTGTTGAGCAGAGGGATCTAGGAGTGCAGGTGCATGGTTCCTTGAAGGTGGAGCCACAGGTAGATCGGGAGGTCAAAAAGGCTTTTGGCATATTGGCCTTCACTAGCCAGTATTTGAGTATAGAAGTTGGGAGGTCACATTAGTGAGACCACATTTAGAGTATTGTGTTCAGTTCTGGGCACCATGTTATAGGAAAGATGTTGTCAAGCTGGTAAGGCTACAGAAAAGATTTACGAGGATGTTGCCAGGACTAGAGGGTCTGACCTATAGGCAGAGGTTGAGTATGCTGGGACTCTATTCCTTGGAGCGCAGGAGGATGAGGGGTGATCTTATAGGTGTATAAGATTATGAGAGGAGTAGATCAGGTAGATGCACAACGTCTCGTGCCCAGAGTGGGTGAATCGAGGACCAGAGGACATAGGTTTAAGGTGAAGGGGAAAAGATTTAATAGGAATCTGAGGGGTAACTTTTTCACATTGGTGAATGTATGGAACAAGCTGCCAGAGGAGGTAGTTGAGGCAGGAATTATCCCAACATTTCAGAAGCAGTTAAACCAGGTACATGGATAGGACAGTTAGAGAGGATTGTGGGGAGAAGGTAAAATCGGGCCGTGCGGGGCTGGGGAACAATGAGGTTGGAGGCTCGGGGGGGCAGGGAGCCGGAGTTGATGAAGTCGGTGATGATGCTAGAGATAGTAGCCTGGTGCTCGTCAGTGGGGTCATGGTCCAGGGATAAGTAGGAGGAGGTGTCCGAGAGTGGCGCGTGGCCTCAGCTTTGTAGAGATCGACGCGCCAGACTACCACGGCACCTCCCTTGTTTGATAACCCAGTCTGGGTTGTTGCGAAGTGAGTCGATGGCAGTACGTTCAGGGGGGGAGAGATTGGAGTGAGACAGGGGAGTGGAGAAGTTGAGGCGGTTGATGTCGCCTGAAGAAGGGTTTCGGCCCGAAACGTTGCCTATTTCCTTCGCTCCACAGATGCTGCTGCACCCGCTGAGTTTCTCCAGCACTTTTGTCTAAGATGGATAGGACAGGTTGGGAGGGATATGGACCAAATGCTAGCAGGTGGGACTAGTGTAGGTGGGACATGTTGGCTGGGGTGGGCGTTGGGCAGAAGGGCCTGTTTCCACACTGTATCGCACTGTGACTCTATGACTCTATGAGAAACCCGCAGGTTGTTTGGCCAAGTTAATATGCAACTTAACCCATATATATTTCTCAATGTCCACAATAGCTTACTTCACTCATACATGCTTTGAAATCTTGAACTTGCAGCCACTGATGTGGAACACTGGCATTCCTCTGAAAAAGCCAACCTATTAACTTTTGGACATGAAGAAGCCAGCTCAGGTTTTACTGACAGCTATAAGATTAAATAAAAGTAATAACAGTTTTCATCGATATGAACAAATGTGATGGCGACCAAAACTGAAGTTAACAAATCCAAAACCACTCCTCAGAACCATGTCAGCACCATGATCTTCTTTATCTTGATCTTCTTTATCTATTTTTCATGAGTGGTTGAAATCTGCTGACTTGAAAGAAGCAAAAGACAGGTAACTAATTTTTTCTCTGAAACAGTCAGTAAACCATGCCAGGACCTGCAGCACTAAGGTGCCTAATGTTGCCAAAGTATTGCAGAGACAGGCAACGACTTGCTACCGTTTGGACACAAAGTGATGGAGTAACTCAACAAGTCAGGCAGCATCTCTGGAGAACATGGATTTGTGACATTTCGGGTCGAGACACTTTTTCAGACTGAAGGAACCCTTCTTCATTCCTATCCATGTTCTCCAGAGATGCTGCCTGACCTGCTAAGTTATTCCAGCACTGTGTCCTTTTGTGTGTTAACCAGTATCTGCAGTTCTTTGTTTCTACACTTACCACCATTTGATGGATCTTTCATGAGGATGTATTCACCTACAAAAAGCTGAGGACTGAAATCAACAGGAAGTTTCACAAAAATTATGGTGAGATTGTGGACTGCTTCAATGAAATGGATGATAGTCCCTGTTCAGTGATAATTTAGTGGTGAATAGCATAGATAAGTGTTAAAGAAAATCAACATCAGGGACCAGATCCAGACAGAGGATCAGAACTATTGCCATGTGTTGGAAAACATTGCAATCTGGTTGGGTCAAATTGCCTGCTACTGCATTGCAATTTAGATACGGTTTTACTATCTACCTGATTCAGATCAAATGTTTCCAACTTTTAAGTTAAAGGAAGTATTTAAAATTGAAATTTCATGGTGAAGTCACAAGGGTCATAATTACACTGATAAAGAAATTGATAAATCCCACCTCACCAAAAACATATATACTTTTCTTCAAAAATCAGCAGAGGAAATATTTATTCTGCAATACTTCTGCAAAAGAATATCCCTTCTCCTCTTGAATGGATTTGGATATCTGCTCTGATTAAGTTGCAGCAGGTTAGACTTTCATTGTTCCATTCGCAGCACATATGACAATTAAACACGCTTCACCTAACTATTGCAGTTAAATGAAATCATTAGAAATAAATTGCGCTTTTACTAACTTAAGCTTCAGTTCCACCAGACCAGGTATCTAGTGGAACTGAACCTTAAGTTAGGTGCAATTTATTTCTAATTATTTTATTTAACTGTAAGAGTCAGGTTAAGAGTGTTTAGTTGTTATATGTACATGGAATAGAAAAATGAAAGTTTAACTTACCACAGCTTTACAGGTCCATTAATGCAATAACGCAACAATTAAATATACAACAATCAAAAAATTAATAAATTAATAATCAATAATACTAGGTACCAGATCACACCAGTGCAAAACTAAAATATGTAGTGCGACCAAAAACAAAGTTCATAGATCATTGCTAAGGTAGGGTTGTATTTCGGGGTTCACTGTATAATTCAAGATCGTTATGGTTGCTTGGTTGTGTGAAAACGTTACCCATCAGAACCCTATTAAATCTTTCCCCATTCATCTTAAAGTGATATTCAGTTAAGATAATTCATAGAAAGATTAATAGGGGTATCAAAAATAACCATTTGTTCATGCGGGGTGGTTGGGTTTTGTTACTCCCTGAATGGCAGGAGAGTGAAGCATAATTTCTTATCGAACTTAAAGATGTAACTGGATGAGTAACTGAAGTGTCCTGATCAACAGGGTCACTAAACACTGGGAAGTTGAAACAGCGCACACAGATTGCCTTTGGCAGGCAGGAGCACGAGAGTCTGAATGTCATGAGCATGTTGATTTGATGCTTGCAGTCAGTACATTGTATATTGATATGTAGGGTTTATTAACTGGAGTTTAGAAGAATGAGAGGTGCCTTCGTTGAAACAAACAACACTCTGACAGGAATACCAGTTTGGCCATTTAGGATTGAGAGGGAGAAATTTCTTTGCATTAAGTGTTCTAAATCTTTAGAATCCTCTTCTTCACAGGACTGTGGATGTTCAGTATATTGAGGTCTGCTTGATTTTTGGCGACCTAGGGAATCATAGGCAAGGCAACTGGATCAGCCAGGATCTTATTGAATGCAGAGTAGGTCCAAGGTCCACAGTCTCTTCCACCTCCATTTCCCACATCCTTTATACATATGTGTAGGAGGGAACTGCAGATGCTGGTTTAAACCGAAGATAGACACAAAAAGCTGGAGTAACTCAGCAGGTCAGGCAGCAGCTCTGGAGAAAAGGAATAGGTGACGTTTCGGGTCGCGGTCTGAAGAATGGTCTCGACCCGAAACGTCACCTATTCCATATTCAGACAGAGATGCTGTCTGACCCGCTGAGTTACTCCAGCCTTTTTTGTCCTTCATACATATGATGGTTACCTTCGGAAAATGTTAGCTATGAGGAAAGGTTGGACAGTACTGCCGTTTTTTTTCCTTTTGAACTGAGATAGCAGAGTCTGAGGGAAGACCTAATTGATGTGTTTAAGAGTGAGAAGCCTGAGATAATGTAAATAGGAAGATCCCAGTTCCCTCCGTGGAGACATGAAAAGCCAAGCTTGCATAGAGACAAAATAAATGGTAGAGAATTCGAGGGGACATGTGGAAAGATTGATGGGGATCTAGAAATCACATACTGAAATGATGTGTGCAGTAAGGAACTGCAGATGCTGGTTTACAAGGATCAACATGTCCCATCTACACTGGTCTCACCTGCTTCGTTTGGCCTATATCCTGTCCTATAACCTGACCTATCCATGTACCACCTATCTATCTGCCTGCCCATTTCTTCTATCCAAAGCTGCTGCCCTTCCCGCTGAGTTACTCCAGCATTTTGTGTCTATCTTACTGAAAGGATGTTACAGGTAGAAACCTCAATCACGCTTAAAAAGTGGCAGGATGTACATCTGAGTAGCTGCAACCTGCAATGGACCCAGATTAAATATGGGATTAAGCAGAAAGAGCTCTTCTTCACTAGCACAGATATGATGGGCTAAATGGCCTCTTTGTTATAAATGTTCCATGATTTAAACTTTGTACATGGATGAGACAGGCTTCCAGCTGAGTAAGACATATCCAAGGAAGTGTGACGGACAGGAAAAGAAGGCCTGAGATGTGGGTCAATGAACTGACCCAGAGAAGTGAGGACATGGCAGAGTAGTGGCATGAAATTCCCACAGCAAGAGTGTCTTCAACCACTGCTGACAAAGAAATTGAGAAAACCTAAAGATATATTGGCATTTGAAGCGAGCACGGAGCTGATGCTCTGATCTTCTACCCCCCATTGGGATTTTATGCCTGTCAACAACCCAAAAGAAATTCAAGAAAATGCTGAACACTACATTCCATCAAATAAAAATGGGTGGATATACACATTGAGGAACTCTGAAATGTATTAAGTGGTGACATATACATTCATTGTGGATTTAGTTGCTCTCTTGCTTTGATCAGCAAGCTCCACATGCATTAGAAATATAGAAACTATTGTGTGCATGCATTAACTTTATATACCAACAACGTGAGGCATTCAGGAAAGAAATTCAGGGAGATCAGAGTAAATATCTTCCACCAAAGGTACCTGCCAGGTCTAATCCCAGGAATTCAAGGCACATGAGGTGTGAAACAAGGCAACAAAAGGAAGTTTATGTAATGCTCTGAGAGGTTAACATAGCAGGAAGCCCAGAGGAGTATAGAAAGTGTAACGGTGAAATTAAAAAGGGAAAGCAAAGAGAGCATATGTAAAAATACTGGAAACATAAAGGTGAAGAGAATCAAAAGATGTTTTATCTGTTCATGAAGAAAGAAGGGATAAGTATGGGAGCGCCTATTGCATACGAAAAAGATAATCTTTTTGTGGAAGCAGGTAATGTATGTAATAAATATCGTGTGACTGTCTTCACAAAAGAGTGGTTGATGCCAAAGATGCAATTAAGGAGGTCAAATGTAAAATATTGGATAGACACAAAAAGCTGGAGTAACTCAGCGAGACAAGCATAGGCAGGGTAGAAAGAAGGAATGGGTGACATTTTGGGTTGAGACCCTTCTTCAGACATCTGTTAGGCGCTTCCCTCCCTGGTGAATGCTATGTACTTACCTTTCTCTGTTTCTTTCCCGAGTGCAGGGCTTGTGGCTGTGAGTCTGGAATCAAAGGGTTAAAAGGCTCCTGTACCCGATTGGCCAAGCTGCATCAGGTGACGGGTGACTCATCTGAAGCTTAAATACCAGAGAGTTCCCAGGATTCTCTCTCTTCTTCGTCGACCCTGACTTGTGAGCTGACTGCTGGTGGGAGCTGCGGAAGGCCTGGCCACATGGCATAGAACTTTGTGTACTTTCACCATTACTTATTAACAAATATTGAATTGGGACGGATAAGGGCTGACCTTAGAGTTTTTCGTGTATTTTGTTTCAGGGTTATATCTCTTTAGGCAGTTTTAGAGTCTCCAGTTCGACGGTCCATCACGTGGCTGGCTGGAGCACTGTTAAATTGTTTGTTAGTCCATCCATATCCCTGACTGGGTTGTTTGAATCAGGTTTGGGTTTTGTGTTCCATTGAATAATTAAAGCTATTTTTGAACTTGAACCTGGTTTTTGAATTATGTTACGCGGCTCTGAAGTACCTGCATTCGGGAGTCGTAACAAAATGGGGGCTCGTCCTAAGTTTTGAGGACCCCAGACGTCTTTGGGGGGGGTTTTGGTAGGCTTCTGGTGACTGAGGAAGTCCATGTGTTGTGAGGGAAATTTTTCTTCCCTATTTGTGGTAGCATTGGTGCCCGAGGTTTAGTGTGGTTTGGTGCTACATTTGATATGGATTTTAAAGGGAAGGAATTTATTGAAGCTCCTAGTTGGGAGTTGTTTGATAGATGTACGAAGGAGCATTTGATTTTTCTGGCTAAGAACTATGAAGTGCCCATTAACGCACAGTCAAATAAACAGTCCATTAAATCGGTGTTGTGGGCTGCGTTGGTGGAGGGTGGGGTTTTGCCTGACTGTGCAGACAGTCCCACACCTTCTGTTCAGCCTGGTCAGGACATGGAGACAGCCATTAGGTTGAAGGAGTTGGAGCTGGCAATGAGAGAGGAGGAGACCAAAAGAGTAGAGGAGGAGACCAAAAGAGTCTCCCAAGAGGAGGAGACCAAAAGAGCAGAGATTCAGCTGCGTGGAGCTGAGGAGGAGACCAAAAGAGCTGAGGAGGAAACCAAGAGGGCAGCGATTAGGCTGCGGGAGAAGGAATTGGATGCCTCCCGGGTTGCTTCTAGGGAACGGGAGTTTGATATGAGCAAGAACATCCGCCTGGTTCCCCCCTTAAGTGAGAAAGATGTAGACAAGTTTTTCACAGTGTTTGAACGGGTGGCTTTGTCCTTGAGGTGGCCTAGGGACGTGTGGACCTTGCTATTGCAGTGTGTCCTTGTGGGTAAAGCACGGGAGGTGTACTCGGCTTTGTCTGTTGAAAGCAGTCTGGACTATGAGTGTGTGAAGTCTACAGTATTAAGGGCTTATTAATTAGTTCCAGAGGCATACCGGCAGAAATTCCGGCGCTTTAGGAAGTTTGATAGTCAGACTTATGTGAAGTTTGCTAGGGAGAAGGAGGCACTTTTTGACAGGTGGTGCACTTCTCAAGGAGTGAAGGATGAAAGGCAACTGCGGGCCTTGATAATTATGGAAGACTTTAAGAACTGTCTCCCTGAGAGGGTTACTACTTACCTTAATGAGCAGAAGGTGAATGAGGTGTCTAAGGCCGCGGTGTTGGCAGATGAGTATGTATTGACTCATAAAACTGATTTTGTTGGGCGCTCCTATAGTTTTGGTGCATGGCCGGTTGATCGTGGTGGTGTCGCCGGTGGCAGTGTCAAAGGTGTTTCTGTGCCTGCAAGTGGCAGCACGTTGATACAGGGGGAGATCCGAGCTGATAAGGTTGACGGAAATTTGAGGACTAATGAAGGTCCTGTGTGCTACTATTGTAGAGGGAGAGGGCACATGTTAAAGGCGTGTCCCGTTCTGAAGCAGAAAAATGCAAAGCCGGTGGCTTTGGTGGGTACACAGGAGGCACCTGTGGTACCTGAGGTGCCTGAGTCTGAGGAGTGTAGGAATTATTCTGCGTTCATCATGAATGGTTTTGTTTCTCTGGAGGATGGGGGTGATAGAGTTCCAGTATCCATCTTGCGTGATACTGGTGCTACTCAGTCCTTTATATTGGAGAGTGTACTGCCGTTTTCTGGGGAATCATCGGTTGGGTCAAGTGTCCCGGTGGTAGGATTCGGGATGGATGACATGGTAGTGCCTTTGCATACCGTGAGTCTCGAGTCCGAGTTGGTTTCAGGCCGGGTAACTGTTGGGTTACGGCCGTGTTTTCCCGTTGGGGGAGTTTCAGTAATTTTGGGGAATGACTTGGCAGGAGGTAGAGTTTTAGTTACTCCTGAGGTGACGGCTGTTCCGATGGTGCAGAGTCCTGATAGATTGGCTATGCAGCATCCGAGGGTCTTCGCAGCTTGTGCAGTCACGAGGGCAATGGCTAAGAGCCAGGCGAAGTTTGAGGATGTAGTGGACCTGAGTGAGAGCATTTTTGGGGATCAGGATGATGGATCCTGTGTTGTGAAGGGTGTTTCTACATCTCAAGATGGGATAGGGTCTGGAAATGGGCCGGTGTCGCTGTCACGTGACCGGCTGGTTGAGGAGCAAAAGAGTGATCCAGGTTTATCTGATCTGTTCGACTGCACGGTGCCTGAGGGGGATATGGATTCCACAGCAAAGGGGTATTTTCTAAGGGAGGGCGTACTGATGCGAAAGTGGTCTCCCTTGGATATATCTGGGCATGATGATTGGGGCGTGGTTGATCAGATTGTGATACCTCGTCGGTATAGGGACGAGATACTCTGTTTGGCTCATGATGGTCCTCTGGGTGGACATTTGGGGGTCAATAAGACGTATGACCGGATCTTACGGAATTTTTTTTGGCCAGGGTTGAAAAAGGACGTGAAACAGCAGTGCAGGTGTTGTCACATTTGCCAGGTGGCAGGAAAGCCGAACCAATCGATTGTTCCTGCGCCTTTATATCCAATCCCTGTGGTCGGTGAGCCGTTTGAGCGGATTCTAGTTGATTGTGTGGGTCCTCTACCTCGGACAAAGGTGGGCAACAAGTTTTTATTGACAATTATGTGTGCGTCTACCCGCTTTCCGGAGGTGGTCCCTTTGCGTAGAATTACTGCCCCAACCATTGTGAAGTCTCTCACTAAGTTTTTTATGTTGTTCGGTTTGCCCAAGGTGGTGCAGAGTGACCAAGGTTCCAACTTCATGTCGAAGGTTTTTGGTCAGGTAATGAAGTTGTTAGATATTGAGCATTGTTACTCCAGTGCGTATCACCCTGAGAGCCAGGGAGCTCTCGAGAGGTTTCACCAGACTTTGAAATCTATGTTGAGGACTTACTGCCTGGAGTTTGAAAAAGACTGGGATGAGGGGGTTCATCTAGTTATGTTTGCGGTGCGTGAGGTCGTGCAGGAGTCTTTAGGGTTCAGTCCTGCTGACCTGGTGTTCGCGCATACTGGACGTGGTCCGTTGAGGGTCCTAAAGGGGAAATGGTTGCAGGAGGATACAAAACGTAGTATTTTAGACCACGTCTGTACCTTTCGGTCTAGACTGAAGAGGGCATGTGAACTGGCAATGGGTAATCTTGCTTCTGCTCAGTCTAGGATGAAGGGGTGGTTCGACAGGAAGGCTTCTAGTAGGAATGTTTCTCCAGGTGACCAGGTCCTGGTATTGTTGCCTATTCCTGGTTCCAGTCTGCAGGCTCGGTAAAGCGGTCCCTATCAGGTGGTTAAGAAGGTTGGTGAAAGGGATTATGTTATTGGTACCCCTGATCGAAGGCGAAAGACTCAGCTCTGTCATGTCAACATGATGAAGCAGTACCATGAGCAGGAGCCTGTGGAGGTTGATGGGGAGGTGCTGTGTCCTTCGGTTTCATCTAAGCCTGTTTTAGCTGCAGTGGTGCTGCCCCCTGACAAGGGTGGTGATGTGGGTGAGGCACGGTTGTCTGTGGCAGTGACACAGGGAAGGCTATGTAACTCTGAGGCTTTGGAGTCGCTTCCCTTGCGGTTGTCTCATTTGACTGAAAGTCAGCGGGGTGATCTGCTTGCTTTGGTGGAGTCAAATGGGTCACTGTTCTTGGATGTGCCTTCTCAGACGTCTGTGCTGCAGCATGACATTGACGTGGCCGGTGCTGTGCCAATTAAACAGCATCCGTATCGGGTCAACCCTGACAGGCGTCAACGTCTAGGGAGTCAGGTTGACTATATGCTGCGGCATGGCATTGCTGAACCTAGTTGTAGTCCGTGGAGTTCTCCGTGTCTACTGGCTACGAAGGCTAATGGGGAGGACAGGTTTTGCACGGACTTTTGGAAAGTGAATGGAGTAACTAAGCCGGATTGCTATCCTCTCCCATGAATGGAGGATTGCGTGGATCGTGTGGGAAGTGCATCTTTTGTGTCTAAGTTGGACTTGTTAAAAGGGTATTGGCAAGTTCCTTTGACTAGGCGGGCGAGGGAGATCTCTGCGTTCGTTACGCCTGATAACTTTCTTCAGTACACAGTAATGGTATTTGGGATGCACAATGCGCCGGCAACCTTCCAACGGTTGGTGAACATTGTATTGTCTGGTTTGTCCTTCTGTGAGGCATACCTTGATGATTTGGTTGTGTGCTCCAGGTCGTGGATCGAACACATCTGAAGGAGGTATTTCATCGTCTAGCGGAGGCGAAACTAACGATCAATCTGGGGAAGTGTGAGTTTGACCAGGTCACGGTAACGTATCTGGGTAAGGTGGTGGGCCGGGGTCAGGTTCGCACTCTGAAGGAAAAGGTAGGGCATATTGTCGCATTTCCTGCTCCAACCTCGAGGACTGAACTCCGTAGGTATCTGGCTATGGTTGGGTACTATAGAGGATTCTGTCCAAACTTCTCTGCGGTGGCTGCCCCTTTGACGGATTTGCTGAGTCCGAAGGTAGCTTTTGTGTGGTCCGCAGAGTGTCAACAAGCCTTTGATCATACTAAAAGTCTTCTGGTGTGCGCACCTGTGCTTGCGGCACCTGATTTTGAGCTTCCATTTAAGTTGGCAGTGGATGATAGTGATCGTGGGGTTGGGAGAGTTCTTCTACAGGATGATTCAGATGGGGTGGAGCATCCAGTTTCGTACTTCTCTAAGAAGTTTAATCGTCATCAGAAGTGGTACTCCACCATTGAGAAAGAAGCCCTTGCTACTTTAATGTCTCTGAATCATTTCGAGGTTTATGTTGGCTCCTCGAATGTCTCTGTCATCGTAGTGACGGATCATAATCCGTTGGTATTTTGCATAGTATGAAGAATAAGAACCGGCGGTTAATGAGCTGGAGTTTGCAGCTGCAAGACTACAACCTGGAGGTCAGGCATATCCATGGCAAGGATAATGTCTTGGCTGACGCCTTGTCGCGCCAGTAGCATTTTAGCTCCTGAATAGTTTCTGGGATATGGTGGTGTTTTTTCTCTCTTCTTCCGAAACTTATTCAGTATCTTTGGGTGGGGGTGTTAGGCGCTTCACCCCCTGGTGAATGCTATGTACTTACCTTTCTCTGTTTCTTTCCCGAGTGCAGGCCTTGTGGCTGTGTGTCTGGAATCAAAGGGTTAAAAGGCTCCTGTACCCGATTGGCCAAGCTGTGTCAGGTGACAGGTGACTCATCTGAAGCTTAAATACCAGAGAGTTCCCAGGATTCTCTCTCTTCTTCGTCGACCCTGACTTGTGAGCTGACTGCTGGTGGGAGCTGCGGAAGGCCTGGCCACATGGCATAGAACTTTGTGTACTTTCACCATTATTTATTAACAAATATTGAATTGGGACGGATAAGGGCTGACCTTAGAGTTTTTTGTATATTTTGTTTCAGGGTTATATCTCTTTAGGCAGGTTTTAGAGTCTCCGGTACGACGGTCCATCACGTGGCTGGCTGGAGCACTGTTAAATTGTTTGTTTGTCCATCCATATCCCTGACTGGGTTGTTTGAATCAGGTTTGGGTTTTGTGTTCCATTGAATAATTAAAGCTATTTTTGAACTTGAACCTGGTTTTTGAATTATGTTTCGCGGCTCTGAAGTACCTGCATTCGGGAGTCGTAACACATCCAAAAATATAGGATGAGATACAGTGCCCTTCATAATGTTTGGGACAAAGCCCCATCATTTATTTATTTGCCAACCACAATTTGAGATTTGTAATAAAAACAAATCACATGTGGTTAAAGTGCACATTGTCAGATTTTATTAAAGGGTATTTTTATACATTTCATTTCACCATGTAGAAATTACAAGAGAAGACACCCAGCAACTGGTGATGCCCATGAATTGCGAAGGTTATGCAACAAAACACTAAACATGACTACTTTCCTTTACATGACATTGCTGTGTCCCAAACATCATGGTGCCCTGCAATGGGGGGGGGACTATGTATAAACACCTCTGTAATTTCTACATGGTGAAACCAAAATGTATAAAAATGGCCTTTATTTAAATCTGACAATGTGCACTTTAACCACATGTGATTTTTTTCTATTACAAATCTCAAATTGTGGAGTACAGAGGCAAATAAATAAATGATGGATCTTTGTCTCCAACATTTTGGAGGGCACTGAATATGAAGTAAGAGAAGAGATATGAAGTAAGGGAAGAGACAATCACCAGGATGAAATATATTGCAGGCTCTTAGAGGAAAGAGTGGGGGGGGGGGGGGTGTCCATGGTGCTTGGCAACAGGATGGCAGAGGATTGATGATCATGAAAGTTGTACAGTTGTTTGATGTTAGTGGTGAGGAAGTTATTGGAATCAATTCTGAGGAACAGTATATATCAAGGGAGGTCAGCATGGGTTTGATAGAGGTAGGTTGCTGGCTAACCAATTACATTTTATGAAGATGGAACAAGGAAAATTGGTAAGAACGTGTAATGCAGTCTACAAAAGCTTTAATGAAATCCCACATGACAGGCTAGTCAAAAATCTAAAAGTCCATGGAATCCAAAGAAGAGCGTAAATTGAATTCAAAATTGACTTTGCGGCAGGGAGCAATGTAATAGTTGATGGATGTTTTTTTGGCCGGACGGGAATGGAGGCATCCGAACATGCACGGGAGGCGACAGAGCCCCGTGGTAGGGGCCTGCGTCGAACGGTGCCCGTGGCCGTTTCCTGGGATAATGGAGGCAGAGCACGTGGACCAGTAGTGGCCCACAGCGGTGGAGCAGTGGCAGAGGTCACCACCGCTACGCTTGGCCAGGGTGACCCTGCAACGCTGCCAGGACAATGGACCTTCATGGTCAGGTCAAGATCCCTGCACTTACAACAACTGGGACTTGAAAATGGCACCAAACAGGCGACTCTGTATACTGTCTCAGTGTACTATTGCTATGAACTTGTACTGTGTCTATGATTCAGATTCAGATTCAGATTCAGATTCAACTTTATTGTCATTGTGCAGTGTACAGTACATAGACAACAAAATGCAGTTAGCATCTCCCTAGAAGAGCGACATAAATATGAGCAATAAATAAATCTATTTACATGCATACAGTCATAGTATTTTTTTTTTCCTGGTGGGAGGAGTGTCCGGGGGGAGGGGGGTGATTGGCAGTCACCAAGGTACAGTGTTGAGTAGTGTAACAGCCGCAGGGAAGAAGCTGTTCCTGGACCTGCTGGTCTGGCAACTGAGAGACCTGTAGCGCCTCCCGAATGGTAGGAGGGTTAACAGTCTGTGGTTGGGGTGAGAGCAGTCCTTGGCGATGCTGAGCGCCCTTCGCAGACAACGCTTGCTTTGGACAGACTCAATGGAGGGGAGTGAGGAACCGGTGATGCGTTGTGCAATTTTCACCACCCTCTGCAATGCTTTCCGGTCGGAGACAGAGCAGTTGCCATACCATACTGTGATACAGTTGGTATGGATGCTCTCGATGGTGCAGCGGTAGAAGTTCACCAGAATCTGAGGAGACAGATGGACCTTCTTTAGTCTCCTCAGGAAGAAGAGACGCTGGTGAGCCTTCTTGAGCAGAGTTGAGGTATTGTGGGTCCAAAAGAGGTCATCGGAGATGTTGACCCCCAGGAACCTGAAGCTGGAAACACGTTCCACCTCCGTCCCATTAATGTGGATGGGGGTGTGCGTGCCACCCCTAGACTTCCTGAAGTCTACAATGAGCTCCTTGGTCTTCTTGGAGTTAAGGGCCAGGTTGTTGTCAGCGCACCATGCTGCTAGGAGCTGGACCCCCTCCCTATAGGTCGACTCATCGTTGTTGCTGATGAGGCCAATCACCGTTGTATCATCTGCATACTTGATGATGGTGTTAGTACCATGTACAGGTGTGCAGTCATAGGTGAAGAGGGAGTAGAGAAATGGGCTCAGCACACAGCCCTGTGGAACGCCGGTGTTCAGGGTGAGGGTTGAAGAGGTGTGCTTGTCTAACCTAACAGACTGGGGTCTGTTGGTTAGAAAGTCCAGTATCCAGTTGCAGAGGGAGGGGTCGATGCCCAGGTCACCGAGTTTGGTGATCAGTTTAGAGGGTATGATGGTGTTGAATGCTGAGCTGTAATCGATGAACAGCATTCTTACATAAGTGTCTCTGTTGTCGAGGTGGGAGAGGGCGGAGTGAAGTGCCGTTGAGATGGCATCCTCCGTACTCCTGTTCTTGCGGTAGGCAAACTGATAGGGATCCAACGTGGGGGGTAGGCAGCCTTTGAGGTGTGCCAGGACCAGGCTCTCGAAGCACTTGGCGATGATGGGAGTAAGTGCAACTGGGCGGAAGTCGTTGAGGCTTGCCGCAGTGGAGTGTTTTGGCACCGGCACGATGGAGGTGGATTTAAGGCACGTGGGCACAACTGCTTGGGCAAGTGACAGGTTGAAGATGTCAGTCCAGACGTCTGTCAGCTGTGCAGCACAGGCCCTGAGGACGCGCCCGGGGATGCCTTCAGGGCCAGCAGCCTTACGTGCATTAGTCCTACTCAGTGCCATGTACACATCGTAGGGGGTGAGTGTGAGGGGCTGGTGATCGGCAGGGAGCACCGCCTTGATGGCCATCTCTAGATTGTCCCTGTCGAAGCGGCCATAGAAGTGGTTGAGCTCCTCAAGGAAGGAGGCGTTGCTGGATGTGGAGGTGGTGTTGGTGGGTCTATGATGCTTCTCTATATGTATCTAAGTGCTTGATATTTGTACTAAACTGCATACAAAAATGAATTTCACTGTACCTCAGCACACGTGACAAATAAAGTACCATACCATACCATAATAATTGCAATTGCTGAATTGACACAAATTGAATATTTATTGCAATTAATGTTTGTGAAACATTTTTTTAATGCAAGAATGCTATTAAATGTTGTGCAGCTCAGATCCACATCAGCTGGTCTCCTCTCCACTCCGAAATCAAACCTCTGCACTTTTGGAGGCAGAGCCTTCTCCAGGGCAGCTCCCAGGCTCTGGAATTCCCTCCCACAACCAGTCCGAAATTCTGAGTCCCTCACCATCTTCCAGTCCCGCCTCAAGACCCATCTCTTCACCTCTGCATACCCTTAGTCCCATGTTCCCCTCCCCTCTGTCTTACTGCTCTATTTTGTTTTGTTTATTCCTGACTCTCAATTGTAAAGCGACTTTGAGTCCTGAAAAGCGCTATATAAATAAAATCTATTATTATTATTATTATTATTGATTCTAGTAAATGTTTCTTGCAAATGATGTTACTGAGACAAGTAAATATATGTTTGTTGCATATCTTTTAGATTACTGACATGAGCTCATGGGGTGATGATCTTCATCTGTGTCATACGTTATCTTTGATTGTTACCGCATTATAATATACATGACATAAAAATATGAAACGGAATACTGTAGAATATAACCTTTACAATCCAGTTTGTCACATAGTCCTGTATTTCCTGAGGCAAACAAGCATAATTAGGAGTAACAATATATTCTGTTAGGTTTGTCAGCCTTGCAATATGCCTCCCCCAGCCTAGTGTGCAGTGAAGAAAGATCCATTTTTACAGCACTCCTCATAATCAAAGATCATTACATCGACATCCTGAAGTCAGGTTACTGTTCCAATGCAAGAAATTGAGCAGTGTTTGAGCTACACCTAATAATCGGTGTACAAATTAAATATTTAATTACACTCTGCTCAGTCTTCTGACCATAATGGGCACTGTATGTTCGAGAGTATTTCTGCACTGACAAATAAGCAGAATGAGAGGGAGAGCTGCAAAGTCCAGAAGTGTATTTGCATGGTAGAAACAATGAACCAGCTGCTGGTTAATCCACTAAAGGACACAAAGAGTTGGAGTAACTCAGCAGGTCAGGCAGCATCTCTGGGGCACATGGTATTTATTGTTTGTCAGTAGTAGTATGTCTTACTTCTATCGAACAAAGCTTCTGTCTCCCGAGCACAATCAGCAACATTCCTGGTTCCAACATCTCTGGAGAAGATGGGTAGGTGACTTTTCAGGCTGATTGTGGGGGCAGGGGGCGGAAGAAGGTATGCCTACTTGAAGAAGTTCTGATCTTTGAAGAAAGGTCTCGACCTAAAATGTCACCTTCCATGTTATCCAGAATGCTACCAGACCCGCTGAATTACTCCAGCACTTTGTGCCTTCTTTTGTAAATCAGCTTCTGCAGTTCCTTCTTCCCATTGACTTCTTTCATGCAACTGCAATCCATAGTCTGTGCTTTGAAACTAGTCTTTCTTCCCTCAAACTTTAAGCAGTAACTTACAAAAACCTTTCTGCTCATCAGCAGCAAGCCTGTCTATTAGTTCAGCTCCATTGGTGGAATCAGAAAAATGGTATTGAAGATATACTGGTGTTAAATTCAGCAGGATGTCCACATCCCCAGCTTGGTTGGGTTTTTCCTGCAATGCCAAGCTCCCCACAGTTTCTCCATCCCCCACAAATAGGGAGATAAATGTCACTTGGGAGAACTTTTTGCATTTGCTACTCTTCATTTAATTCCACCTTAATTCCATCCTTGCTTGGAAATGCTTGCATAAGGCAGTCAGGACTGGTCGAGGCATTCCAAACTTTAAAGTACTCATGCCCTTGAAGGAGCGAGCTGAGAAAATGTTTTATAATAAAAACACGAAATGCTAGGAATACTTGGCAAGGAATGCAAGATCCATGGACAGAGAAATTGAGTTTTTATTTCAGGTCTCCAGTTTTCAGCCTCTGCAGTTTTTTGATTTTCATGTACTAGGCGTAGATTTTGGTTGGGAACATGCACACAGTTAGGGAAGATTAATGGGTGCATATCCACAAAGTTGCTGTTGTATCCTTGTGAAGAAGCAAGGCATTCTGCTTCTCCCTCAGCTCGCATCCTCATATTTGCAGATTCATCATAAAAAAGGATTGCAAGTTAATAATGTAGAGGTAAAGCAAGCGGAAGAGTGGGTAGGGGAAGGTAATGGTAAGGGGGGGTTCTCATTATAACAATGATGGAGTGGATGGATATTGTAAAGCTACCTGAAGGAACCAGGGTGCAAAATACCGTCACTCTTCCTGTGAGACCAGAAGTCCCAGAAGGCTCTAGGATATTTGTATGAAGAAATGCTGCCTGACCAACTGAGTTACTTCAGTACGTTGTGTCTTTCTTGTAGACCTGTATCTGTAGTTCCTCGTATCTACAGTGTACAAATTTAAAACAGGCTTACACAGGCACGGTCAGGAATAAATTAACTTGCTGACCAGAAGTCGTGTAGATCATCAGATCAAACGACCAAACATAATCTTTGGTCACGAGGATGTTGAATGTCGAGGATGTCGCATAGTGATTCACAGAGTACAACAATACGTCGAATAATGTCCAAGGTACACCACACAGTGGAATATGAAGTCAGTCTTTATCCTTCATTTCTGCCAAAAGATATTGTTAGGATATCTGAAGAAACTGCAGATGCTGGTTTACATAAAATAAGACACAAAATGCTAGAGTAACCCAGTGGATCAGGCAACATCCCTGGAAAGCATCCATGGATAGGTGACATTTTGGGTCCAAACCCTTCTTCAGACTATTATGATAATAAAACATATTATTACTATTATTAAGAATTTACGAGTTATAAGTATTAGACACTGCAATGATGCATTCTCAGTCCCCTACTATATTCCCTATACACACACGGCACTTCATAGTTCTATCTGGGACATATGGCAATGAAACACACATGACTCAACACTCAACACTCAGGAGAAAGCAGGAACGGGACACTGATTGTGGATGAAAAGCCATGATCATATTGAATGTCTCGAAGGGCTGAATGGCCTACTCCTGCACCTATTTTCTATGTTTCTATGACTCTTGACATAATTCTTGACCAGAAAAATCCAGGCATCAACAAGTTGTCAGGTTCCCAGGTAAGAGATTGCAGACATCATTCCTCAGTCCCAGAACGCTCTAGGATATATGTACGACAATGTTTACAAATTTAAAACAGGTTTACATGGGCATGAAGTCAGGAATGAGTAAATCAACTTGCAGACCAGAGGATATGTAGGTCATCCAAATCACAGGTCTCAATTTAATTAAGTCTAGTCTCATTGGCGTCAAGGATGCTGAAACTGTAATTAATTTTTCTAAAGTCACATGTAAGATTAAACATATTTTTGTAGGGTGGAAACCACACATGTACAGAAAATCAAGGATCCAAGACAGAAGTGATCCTAACTGAGATTCTTATTTTTCATTCTAGAGCTAATTTTTTATTCTAAGAACTAATTCTTATTTTTTTCTCCAATCAGTTGCTAAACTAATTTGTGCCGATTGGGTAGGATAGCATCAGACTGGGACCACTGGGATCTCTTCTGGGGTAGGGGTGATCTGTACAAAAGGGACGGGTTACACCTTAACTGGAGGGGGACCGACATTCTGGCAGGCAGGTTTGCTAGGGTTACACGTGTGGGTTTAAACTAAATAGTGGGGGGGGGAGGGATTGACAAATTGGGAGTATTGGAGTTGGAGGGGAAGTGGCTACAGGAAAAATACATGATTACAAACGAGTCACTTACAGTGTATAGACACATGATAAGGGAAAAACGTTTAGTGCAAGGTAAAGCCAGCAAAGTCTGAACAAGGATAGTCTGAGGGTCACCAATTAGATTTTGTGTCTATGTGAGGTCTGCAATTCTGAAATTGCATATGTTCCCAAATAATCCTGATGATTTTATGAAGATACAGTTGGGAACAACCAGAGCTGACTTTAATTCAAATTCAAGTTCACATTTGTTGTCACATGCATCAATTAAGGTACAGTGATATTTGAGTTACCATGCAGCCATACAATTAAAAGAACACAACACAACTAAAAGAATGATAGAACTTAACATAAACATCCACCACAGTGATCACCGTGATGGAAGGCAATAAAGTTCAGAGAGTCTTCCTCCTTTTGTTCACCTGTGTTTGGGGCCTTGATCCTTCGCAGTCGACGCTATGGATGGCCCGATTGTACAGGCCCTCTCGTCGGGATGATCGAAGCTCCGACGTCGGAACGGATGAAACACACTCCGTGGCTTGGAGCTCTTCTCTGGTGATCCTTCGTACCCGCCCTGATAACATCACTCTTCAAGATCGGCCTGTGCAGGAGATGTGCAAATTTGTGTTTTGGTAAACCATACTTCAGCAACCGAGGAAGGAATTTTAATTGTCTCAAATCTTATCTAACACTTTAAAACACCTTGTTGCACTGCTGTTCAAATTCCCTCTTGGTGTAGAGAAACCCACGAGGAACCTCCTGCCTGTATAAATGTGAAGGATTCATGATGAAGAAACTGGATTGGGGTCGCAGACTCGCAGTAGTTGATGGGATGAGCAGATGTCACACTTAGCCTGCACACCCTGAGAAAGAAGCAAATCCACACAAAACCCTCACACTCAAGGAGGAAATTAATTGTAGTAAAAGAAAAGCAGACTCTCTTCAATACAAATTCACCAGTTCACATGTTTTAGCAGTAGAATTAGGACATTTGGCCCATCGAGCCTACTCCACCATTCAATCACGGCTGATCTCCGTCTCCTAATCCCATTTTCCTGCCTTCTCCCCATAACCCTTGACACCAATTCGAATCAAGAATTTGTCTTGGGGAGTTTTTCAGTGTTTTTTCAGGAGCAGCTGATTTAAAAACTGGTCGGGGCAGGCCTGCAACACATATCTTCAAGGTTGGCAGACGAGCGGCAGGTGAAGGAGTGAGTGTGGGGGTTGGCTGAGGATTTTAATTAGCAAATCAGTAAATTAGCGTATTAGTCAATTTATCAGCTAATATAAGCAAGGTTTGCTCTAGGAGAGCGGCCTGTTGGGGAGTGGCCTGTCGAGGGAAGTGCCTTGTGAGAAAAGTACGAGTCTTTGGCTCAAGAGTCTTGTGAGAAAAGTGCGAGTCTTTGGCTCGAGAGTCTTCGGCGAGGAGGCTGAGATGAGGAGACTATGCCAAAAGTTTGAGAGGGTGAGACGCAGTGAAGAAATGACAGGTAAGCTGATTCAGTGTGATGCTTGCAGGATGTGGGAGGTCAGGGACACTGCTGGTGCCTCTTGCTGCTACAACTGTGGAAAGTGTGTCCAGGTTCAGCTCCTGATGGACTGTGTTGGGGCACTGGAGAGGCAACTGGATGTCCTCAGGATCATCCGGGGAAATGAGAATTTCCTGGACAGGACCTACAGCGAGATCGTCACACCGAAGATACCGGAAGAAAGAAGGTGGGTGACGATGAGGAAAGGTAGGAAGTTTGGAGTACAGGAGACCCCGGGGGATGTACCTCTTGAAAACAATTGTATAAAAGGGACGGGTTGTACCTTAACAGGCGGGGGACCAGCATTCTGGCAGGCAGATTTGCCACTGCTACAAGGGTGGGTTTAAACTAAATAGTCGGGGGGAGGAGACAAATTGGAAATACAAGGATGGAGTTAAAGGGAAAGAGAGTATAGGGAAACTTAAGAAAGACACCAGAATTAACAGGGCAGAAAACTCACAAGGGGACAGGAGAGTGTGGCCAAGTGAAATAGGAATCGATGTGAAAGGTGAGGTGAGTAATAGATTAAAAGCATTATATATGAATGCACAAAGTATAAGAAGTCAAGTGGATGAGCTTGAGGCTCAGTTAGAGATTGGTAGATATGACATTGTGGGGATTGCAGAAACATGGCTGCAGGAGGATCGGGACTGGGAACTGAATATTCAGGGTTATACGTCCCATAGAAAGGACAGGCAGGTGGGCAGAGGAGGTGGGGTAGGTCTGTTGGTGAGGGATGAAATTCAGTCCCTTGCGAGGGATGACATAGGGACTGACAATGTAGAGTCGCTGTGGATAGAATTGAGGAATTGTAAAGGTAAGAAGACACTAATGGGAGTTATCTACAGGCCCCAAACAGTAGCCTGGATACAGGGTGCAAGTTGCAGCAGGAGTTTAAATGGGCATGTAACAAAGGTAATGCCACTGTGCTTATGGAAGATTTCAATATGCTGGTAGACTGGGAAAATCAGGTTGGTTCTTGACCCCCAAGAAAGGAATTTGTAAAGTGTCCCTGAGATGGATTCTTAGAGCAACTTGTACTGGAGCCTACCAGAGAGAAGGCAATTCTGGATTTAGTGTTGTCTAATGAATCAGATTTAATAAGAGAACTCAAGGTAAAGGAACCGCTAGTAGGTAGTGACCATAATATGATAAGTTTTAATCTGCAATTTGAGAGGGAGAAGGTTAAATCAGGTGTCAGTGTTGCAGTTGAACAAAGGGGACTATGAAGGCATGAGAGAGGTCGACTGGAAATGGATCCTAGCAGGCATGACGGTGGAACAGAAATGGCAGGAATTTCTGGGCATAATCCAGAAGATGCAGGATTATTTCATTCCAAAGAGGAAGAAAGATTCTAAGGGGAGTAAGAGGCAACCGTGGCTGACAAGGGAAGTTGAATTGAATAATTGAATTGAATTGAATTGAATTGAATTGAATACATTTCGAGTCAAGGCAAGTCAAATGAGTTTATTGTCATGTGTCTCAGATAGGACAATGAAATTCTTGCTTTGCTTCAGCACAACAGAATATAGTAGGCATGAATACAGAACATATCAGTGAGTCCATATCTATATTACTAAAAGTCTGATCTTGACCACTTCCTGTTGTTCTGTATATTGATTTTCAAAAAAATACTGCCACTTACGGCTGTGATTTTTGGCCATCTTACTCAGAGTCCCCCTCCGCTGAGCAGGACAAGAGGATTTTTCCCATCGATGAAAAATAAAAGAATTATTAGTGTTTAAAAAATGTTGAGATTCTCTCTCCTTAAGACCACACCCCTTCCAGAGGGACAATAAAACCTGGAAGTGTTGAGTGCCTCAGTCAGTATCTGCAAGATGGGGGAGCGAGAGGGTCACATCTCTCAGTCTGAGCTGTGAATAACACTGAACACATGTCTACTAAACTGCAAGTGGAAGACTGGAACCGAATACAGAATTGATCATCTTTGGATCAATGGAAGATGGGTATACGCTAAATACGTATCAAAAATCCTTACTTAATTACGGTTTAATAATGGTAAAAAAACTCATACTTAAATTTTGGAAAAATTCGCCAACACCAACGGTGAAAATGTGGATTTCAAGTATGTCAGAAACGGCATATCTTGAAGAAATATGACTCCTTCTAGTAGGTAAGGTAGACCTACTCTCATTATCGACGGCACCACTGTCTCCCCATCTCCTCAGGCACGCAACCTTGGCGTGATCCTTGACTCAACCCTCTCCCTTGAGCCTCACATCCGCCATGTTGTCAAAACATCATTTTTTCACCTCCGCAACATTGCAAAAATCAGATCGTCTCTCACACCCCCCGCTGCTGAAAGACTCATCCATGCCTTCATCTCCTCCTGACTGGACTACTGTAACTCTCTTCTTTTCGGAATCAATTCCAGCAGCATCAAACGACTCCAACTGGTCCAAAATGCAGCCGCTCGACTCATTACCCACACCAAATCCTGGCACCACATCACCCCAGTTCTCAAAGAACTTCACTGGCTTCCCATTTCCCACCGGATCACCTACAAAATCCTGGTCCTCACCTACAAAGCCCTCAACAACCTGGCCCCCCCCTTATCTCATTGACCTCCTCTCCCCCTACCAACCCTCACGGTCCCTCAGATCCACATCAGCTGGTCTCCTCTCCACTCCGAAATCAAACCTCTGCACTTTTGGAGGCAGAGCCTTCTCCAGGGCAGCTCCCAGGCTCTGGAATTCCCTCCCACAACCGGTCTGAAATTCTGAGTCCCTCACCATCTTCCAGTCCCGCCTCAAGACCCATCTCTTCACCTCTGCATACCCTTAGTCCCATGTTCCCCTCCCCTCTGTCTTACTGCTCTATTTTGTTTTGTTTATTCCTGACTCTCAATTGTAAAGCGACTTTGAGTCCTGAAAAGCGCTATATAAATAAAATCTATTATTATTATTATTATTACCTCTTCTTATTGATATGGTCTCCCTTTATCGGCTTTCTACAAGTATATGGTGCAACACAATCATAGAAATATAATGGTTCAGAAATAGGTGACTGGGGGTAGGATTATCAAATAGATATATCGCTTTCAATCTCCTTTCCGCTTCTCTTTTGTTTCTCTTTACTTTCTTTCTTCTCTTCTTTTTTTCTCCTCATTTTCTTTTCTATTTTGCTATCTCACGCAACACTTCATCTCAATCTTTCCTTTTGTAATCTTTCATTTCTTATTTTGCTTCATTATTAAATTAAAAATAAGAAGTTGTATATGAAATGTAATATGTCAAAAAGTATTAGGTACTTTGGTACCACATTATTGTACTTACTTCTAAAAAATAAATTAAAAAAAATAAAATTTAAAAAAAACTGTGAGTGGTTTTACTGACCCGTCAGTGCCCTTAATGTGGTTTGAAAGTATAGTTTGGAAATGCTAAAGCTGTGTTGCCTTTGGTTTGGAAATGCTAAAGCTGTGTTGCCTTGGTTTGGACATGCTAAAGCTGTGTTGCCTTTGGTTTGGAAATGCTAAAGCTGTGTTGCCTTTGGTTTGGAAATGCTAAAGCTGTGTTGCCTATGGTTTGGAAATGCTAAAGCTGTGTTGCCTAATTAAAGTTTTCTTGCCTAATTAAAGTTGCCTTGCCTAATTAAAGTTGCCTTGCCTAATTAAAGTTGCCTTGCCTAATTAAAGTTGCCTTGCCTAATTAAAGTTGCCTTGCCTAATTAAAGTTGCCTTGCCTAATTAGTTGCCTTGCCTAATTAAAGTTGCCTTGCCTAATTAAAGTTGCCTTGCCAAATTAAAGATGCCTTGCCAAATTAAAGATGCCTTGCCAAATTAAAGATGCCTTGACTAATTAAAGATGCCTTGCCTAATTAAAGTTGCCTTGCCTAATTAAAGTTGCCTTGCCTAATTAAAGTTGCCTTGCCTAATTAAAGTTGCCTTGCCTAATTAAAGTTGCCTTGCCTAATTAAAGTTGCCTTGCCTAATTAAAGTTGCCTTGCCTAATTAAAGTTGCCTTGCCTAATTAAAGTTGCCTTGCCTAATTAAAGTTGCCTTGCCTAATTAAAGTTGCCTTGCCTAATTAAAGTTGCCTTGCCTAATTAAAGTTACCTTGCCTTCTATATAATTAAAAGTCTAATCTTGACCACTTCCAGTTTGCGCTTTATATTGATTTTAGAAAAAGTGCTACCACATACGACTGTGATTTTTGGCCATCTTACTTATAGTCCCCGTCCGCTCATCAGGTGGCGAGGATTTTTCCCATCGATGAAAAATAAAAGAGTTATTATCGTTTTAAAAATGTTGAAATTCTCTCTCCTGTCAATCACACCATGAAGGTCACGCCCATTCTGGTGGGAGGGGGGGGGGAGACTATAAAACCCAGAAGTGTGGGCGTGGCTCAGTCTTTGCAAGATGGAGGAGGGAGAGGTCATGACTCGCTGTCTTTAGTGGCCTTGCACCCTGCTTGAAATGGTATGAAACTGCATTTGAGTTTGGTGGCCTTGCACCCTGCTTGAAATGGCATGAAACTGCATTTGAATTTGGTGGCCTTGCACCCTGCTTGAAATGGCATGAAACTGCATTTGAATTTGGTGGCATTGCACCCTGCTTGAAATGGTAGGAAACTGCATTTGAATTTGTTGGCCTTCCACCCTGCTTGAAATGGAATTTCAAGGAATAGCCGTGAGTCAACTGCCAGCCCACCAGCCCTGAGTGAGTGAGCTGCCAGCACGCCAGGCTTGAGTGACTGAGCTGACAGCCCAAGAATCCATTCGGCACACAATGTCCATACTAGCCCTCTGGAAACCAGTCTCTACAGCCCACAAGCTAGCGCTCCAGAAAGACTCCCCCCCCTCCCACTGGCCACCAATATTGGAATTGGTGGAGAGGTGGAATATTGCGTTGGGGGCCTCCACAGCCTTCTTTGGCAATGAGTTCCACAGATTAACTTCCACTGGTATCCATGCACAGGTTCCAGATCATCATTATAAAAGGAACTACTTGATTGAATTAATGATGCTTTGACAGATTGATTAACCTCATGAGCTGCACAGAAGCTCAGAACAGTGATGGCCTGCTCTGACGGAGGAAGACATAAACAGGAAAAAGATCTTAGATGTTTGATACACTCAGCAGGTCAGGCAGCACCTGGGGAGCAAGAAACAGTGGTGCACAGTGGCGACCCGGGTTTGATCCTGACTATAGGTTCTGTCTGTTTTGATTTGTACGTTCTCCCTGATCGCGTGGGTTTTCTCCGGGTGCTCTGGTTTCTTCCCACACTCCAAAAAAGGCAGGTTTGTTGGTTAATTGGCTTTAGTAAAATTGGAAATTGTCCCTAGTTTGTAGGATAGTGTTAGTATTTGGGGTGATCACTGGTCGGTGCGGAATTAGTGGGCCGAAGGGCTAGTTTCCACGCTATATCTCTGAAGTCTAAAGTCTAAACAGAGTTATCATTGTATCTCCACTGTGCTGTCTGGTGTACTGAATGTTATCCATTATGAAATCTGAAATTCAGAGTTGGGTGTTTAGGGATTAGAGATACAGCGTGCAAACAGACCCTTTGGCCCACCGAGTGCATGCTGATCATCGATCACCCATAAACTAGGTACATGTCATCCCACTGTTATCCCACATTTGTATCTTGCACACAAGAGGCAATGCACAGAGGCCAATTAACCTACAAACCTGCACGTCTTTGGAATGCACCACCAGGGGGCACCGCACAATGGCTGCCTCGCCAACGGTCTGTCTTTGTCTTTTCCTTGTTTGTGTTTTTAGTTGGTTGTAAAATGTATAATTTAGTTTAAAAATAGATTGGATGGGTATATGGACGGGAAAGGAATGGAGGGTTATGGTCTGAGTGCAGGTAGATGGGACTAGGGGGAAGTATTTATTTTTAATTTAAAAAAAAAAATTTAATGTTCGGCACGGACTTGAAGGGCCGAGATGGCCTGTTTCCGTGCTGTTATGGTTATATGGTTATATCTTTAGTTTAATGGTGATGCGACTTTTTCTGTGTCGTATCTCCATCTGCACTGCTGCCTAACATCATGGAGTTGGTGGCCTCTTGTTTGGGACTTCTAGAGCTCCAAAACCATGGTGCCTGCGGACTTTAGCATCTCAGAGTGAGCGATCCCTTTACCAGGC
This sequence comes from Malacoraja senta, assembly GCA_038087875.1. Classification (NCBI taxonomy): domain Eukaryota; kingdom Metazoa; phylum Chordata; class Chondrichthyes; order Rajiformes; family Rajidae; genus Malacoraja; species Malacoraja senta. Next base: position 83,223 of record JAXLNO010005105.1, read on the forward strand.
CTTTGGTGCTCCAACCTGCGGGAGCTGCGGACTTTAACATAGTGAAGCTCGCTCTCCCTGGTTAGGGACCGATTTTGGGTACTCCAAGCCGCAGGAGTTTCGACTGCCCCGATGAGGGAGCTCGATTGCTGACTGCGGATGGTTTGACTCCCCCGACCGCGGTAGGAAAGTAGGAAAGAAGATAAGACTTTATTGCCTTCCATCACAGTGGGGAATATGGAGGAGCCGCTGTGGTGGATGTTTATGTCAATTTTTATGTAGTTGTGTGTCGTGTTGCTTATTTGTTATGACTGTATGGCAAACCAAATTCCTCGTATGTTGCAAAACATACTTGGCTAATAAATTACAATTATGATTACGATTATGATTATGATTATTGATGAAACCATACTCCGGGAGAAAACCTGCGCGGTCACAGGGTGAACGTACAAACTCCACACAGATAGCACCAGTACTCATAAGATCTTAAGGGATAAGAGTAGAACTAGGCTATTTGGCCCATCAAGTCTACTCCACCATTCAATCATGGCTGAACTATCTCTCCCTCCGAACCCCATTCTCCTGCCTTCTCCCCATAACCTGTATTAATCAAGAATCTATCTATCTCTGCCTTAAAAATATCCACTGACTTGGCCTCCACAGCCTTCTGTGGCAAAGAATTCCACAGATTCGCCACTTCTGTACTCAGGATCGAACCCGGTTCTCTGGCATTGTGAGACAGCAACTTCACCACTGTGTCACCATGCCGCCCCATCTGAAGAATCTATTTCAGAATTCCAGCATCTGTTGCATTTTGCTTTTCGTAAAGTCAAATTCGTGCTAAAGGACAGGAATTTTGCCTTTCTCAGCTGTTGCTAACTTTAGAGCGACTGATATTGTTACTATATGGCTGAGATTTGGCTGTAGTTGTGGTCTGTACTTGGTTTTTGTACATTTAGATATCCCTGAAATCACTGAGATAGCATAGAAATATCGGCATATTTGAACTGATTCAAATTTAAATTCAAATGATAAGGTTACATCACTTTAAGGCAATTGGTAGAGGAGTAGAGGGGATTTGAGAAATTTGTTCGAAGGAATCTTTGTTACTCACTGACTGAAAATGTGGTGGAAGTAAGAAGCCACTTTATATTTAAAAAAACATCTATATGTTATTGATGTGCAATAATGCAAAAGTGTATGGATTGAGAGCTAAATGGATTCTTTTTATCCAATATGATATATAACTAGACTAAGTGGGACCCGTTCAATCCCAGCTTCACATGGGAGGGCTGGTCCCCCAACGCAATATTCCACCTCTCCTCCAATTCCAATATACACACACACACACACTCACAGACTCACATACACACACACTCACACACACATAGACTCACATACACTCACACACTGACTCGCACCATATATATGACAGTAAACTTTCTTGAATCTACTCACACGGCTGAGCGTGGCCTCTCCACTGTGGGGCTTCCGCAGTCAACGGCACTTCCTCAATCAGCGTGACTTCTGCACTCACCGGAAATTACGCAATCAGCACGACCTGTCCACTAAGCGGAACTCACAAAATGAGCGGGACTTTTGGACTAAAAACAGTCGGACCTAATAAAGCATTTATTCCTTCCAACACAGTCGGACCTAATAAAGCATTTATTCCTTCCAAACACAGTCGGACCTAATAAAGCCTCTGGATTGGATTGGATTGTCATTAAGGGTTAACAAATCATTTATTGCAAGTACATTGCAGACTCACAGTTCAGTTGATTCTCAGCTTAGAATGACAGTCGTGGCCTCTCCCACACGATCTTGCAGAGTGACTGACACACATCCAGGCATCCGGGGTTTTATAGTCCTGCCCCCCCTCCCAGAAGGGGCATTACCTTAATCGCGATGATTGACAGGCGAAAGGACCAATCAGATGATTTCAAGGTTTTTTAAACACATATAACTTTTTTTATTTTTCATCGATGGAAAAAAACCTCAGGGCTGGCTCAGCGGAGGAGGACTGTGAGTAAGATGGCCAAAACTCAGTGATACGGGGTAGCGTTTTTTCTAAAATCAATATACAGAGCAGACAGGAAGTGGTCAAGATGAGACTTTTAATTATATAGATGTGGTGAATCCGTGGAATTCATTGCCAGAGACTGCTGTGGAGGCCAAGACATTTGGGTAATTATAAAGCAGAGACTTATAGGTTTGTGATTCTTCTAATAGGTGGGTGTATGGATCAAGCTGCCAGAGGAGGTAATTGAGACAGGTACTATTGCAACGTTTCAGAAACAGTTAGGCTGGTATATGGATAGAACAGGTTTGGAGGTATATGGCCCAACGCAGGCTGATGGGACTAGTGTAACTGGGACATGTTGGCCGGTGTGGGCAAGTGTTTCCACGCTGTATGATTCTATGACTCTCTATTACTCTGAGGTTGAGGGGGAAACATAGATCAGCCATGATCGAATGGCGGAGCAGACTCGATGAGTCGAATGGCCCAATTCTGCTCCTATGTCTTATGGTCTTAAAAATTATTTGGTGTTGTATATTACGATGATTCTATTGTTGTGAAGGTTCGGGGCACAAGTAGGAATAACCCCCTGCCTTGGCTAGAAAGTGAAGCAGAAATTCTGATGGCATTATCTCTGCTCCTCTCTAATGCAACCCTAATGGGCCTGTCCCACTTAGGCGATTTTTCAGCGGACTGCCGGTGACTGTCAAGTTGCCGGCAGTCGCCTGAAAAACCGGGAACTGGAACGGCGACTGTCAGAGTGGAGCACACACACACACACAAACTCATCCGAAAGGTAGGGGCTAGGGCAGGGGCGGAAAACCCGGGGGGGGCCAGAGGGGACACGTCCCCTCCATGTTTTGAGAGGTGGGGGACATCCCCCCCAAGTTTTTGTGATCCGTATTATAAAATCTCCGCTTTCCGCGAGACAGTGGGGGGTGGAACAGCTGATCGAGGGAGCTGATTGGACGAGAGGGACGTTGGTCAGCAGGGACATGGGGGCGGGACATGATTCAGCGCGATGATTGGAGGAGGGAGACATGGCATAGACCTGCGCCTCATCCACAGCCAGGATCAATCCCGGCCGGGTCTCCGGCGCTGTACCTGTCCCCTCCCGAGTACCTCTCCCCCCACGGGTGGCCGGCGAGGTCGGCAGCAAACATCCTCTGCTATAGGATCTTTGGTCGGAAGTCAGACGGGCCAGCGCAGAGAAGCAGCGCTAAATCCAGCTCACTCTGCCTGTCCCGCCAGGTGAGCTTACAACCCTTCCTGGACTTGCGGGAAATATGGCCAGTGCGGAGAAGCAGCGCTGGTATCCCGTCAGTCCAGGCAGGGCTGTAGTTAAACCGGTGAGACAGGCAGTTGAGCTGCATTTAGCACTGGATTGAGCCTCCGAAGCCTCGCGCGTGTGTGTGTGTGCGCATGCGCGCGTGGCCGCCAAAAAATTGTGTCCCGTCCCCTCCATGTTTTGATAGCGAGTTCCGCTCTTGGGCCAGGGCAAGTGGGGAGAGAGCTGTCTGAAATTCACATGGTGCAAAGCCAAGGTGATACAGACACACACCACAGAAACATAGAAACATAGAAAATAGGTGCAGGAGGAGGCCATTCATTGTGATCATGGCTGATCAACCCTTATCAATAACCCGTGCCTGCCTTCTCCCAATATCCCTCGACTCCACTAGCCCCTAGAGCTCTATCTAACTCTCTCTTAAATCCATCCAGTGACTTGGCCTCCACTGCCCTCTGTGGCAGGGAATTCCATAAATTCACAACTCTCTGGGTGAAAAAGTTTTTTCTCACCTCAATCTTAAATTACCTACCCTTTATCCTAAGACTGTGGCCCCTGGTTCTGGACTCGCCCAACATTGGGAACATTTTTCCTGCATCTAGGTTGTCCAGTCCTTTTATAATTTTATATGTTTCTATAAGATTCCCCCTCATCCTTCTAAACTCCAGTGAATACAAGCCTAGTCTGTTCAATCTTTCCTCATATGACAGTCCCGCCATCCCAGGGATCAATCTCGTGAACCTACGCTGCACTGCCTCAATCACAAGGATGTCCTTCCTCAAATTAGGAGACCAAAACTGTACACAATACTCCAGATGTGGTCTCACCAGAGCCCTATACAACTGCAGAAGAACCTCTTTATTCCTATACTGAAATCCTCTTGTTATGAAGGCCAACATTCCATTAGCTTTCTTCACTGCCTGCTGTACCTGTAAGCCAACTTTCAGTGACCGGTGTTCAAGGACACCCAGGTCTCGCTGCACCACCCCCTAACCCAACCTAACCCCATTGAGATAATAATCTGCCCCCTTTTTTTGCTGCCAAAGTGGATAACCTCACATTTGTCTATATTATACTGCATCTGCCATGCATCTGCCCACTCACTCAACCTGTCCAGGTCACCCTGCAACCTCCTAACATCCTCTTCACAGTTCACACTGCCACCCAGCTTTGTGTCATCTGCAAACTTGCTAGTGTTGCTCCTAATTCCCTCTTCCAATCATTAATATATATGGTAAACAGTTGCGGCCCCAACACCGAGCCTTGCGACACTCCACTCGCCACTGCTTGTCATTCTGAAAAGGACCTGTTCACTCCTACTCTTAGCTTCTGGTCTGCCAACCAATTTTCTATCCATGTCAACACCCTACCCCCAATACCATGTGCTCTAATTTTTGTCACCAGTCTCCCGTGCGGGATCTTATCAAAGGCTTCCTGAACGTCTAGATACACTACATCCACTGGCTCCCCTTCATCCATTTTACTTGTCACATCCTCAAAAAATTCCAGAAGATTAGTCAAGCATGATTTCCCTTTCATAAATCCATGTTGACTTAGACTAATCCTTTTACTGCTATCCAAATGCCCCATTATTACCTCTTTAATAATTAACTCCAGCATCTTTCCCACCACCGGTCAGGCTAACTGGTCTGTAATTCCCAGTTTTCTCTCTTGCTCCTTTCTTGAAAAGTGGGATAACATTAGCTATCCTCCAATCCACAGGAACTGATCCTGAATCTATTGAACATTGGAAAATGATCACCAATGCGTCCACTATTTCTAGAGCCACCTCCCTGAGGACCCTGGATGCAGACCATCAGGTCCAGGGGATTTATCATCCTTCAGTCCCATTAGCCTACCCAATACTACTTCTTGCCTAATGAAAATTTCTTTCTGTTCCTCTACCCCCTTAGATCCTCTGTCCTCCAGTACATCTGGGAGATTGTTTGTGTCTTCCTTAGTGAAGACAGATCCGAAGTACCTATTCACCACGACGAACAGGAGGTTTGCGCTGTAATTAAGACAGCTAAAGCACAGTGTATGGTAAGTCTTTTAAAAGAGGGGGGAGAAGGGGGGAGGAGTGGAGAAGGAGTGGAGAAGGAGTGGAGAAAGGAGTGGAGAAGGAGTGGAGAAGGAGTGGAGAAGGAGTGGAGAAGGAGTGGAGAAGGAGTGGAGAAGGAGTGGAGAAGGAGTGGAGAAGGAGTGGAGAAGGAGTGGAGACAACTTTTAAGAAGCCAGACAACTTTTAATAAGCCAGAGATATACAGCTGTGAAGTTCGGCGGACATTTAACATTACCGGTCGGTTATTCTTGGTTCTGAAAACTCCTGCTTACATTTTTTTTCCCCAATGAGCCAATGAAAATGACCGGTCAGCAAAGGCGATTAACTAAAACTATCTACGACCCCCTTGACTACCTACAACTTCATGGCGACCCCATTGCAACTGTACCTACGACTACAGGATTATCGATTATCTCCATGGCGACCAATTTTTGGTCGCAGAAAATGTTTCAACATAGTCGCGGCGACCATACTGAGGCTGCGACTAGTTCCCAGAATGCGGGAACTCAACGTGACCATGAAGAAGACTCACCAGAGACCACCAGCGGACATGTGGCAACCATGTGGCGAGCGCAGAGTCTCCTGCATTCACCTAAAAAGTCGCCTAAGTGGGACAGGCCACATAAGGAAGCACAGAATTACTGAGCGTTTATTTTTTATTGTTTCTGTTACATGTTAATCAGTGCAACTGCTAATGTATCATATAGTATAGTTTGCATATCAGCTTGCCTGCCTTGTTTACAGTTACCAGAGTAGAATCCAGCTCATAAAGCACAGAAGATCCAAATTATCTGCACAGTAATTGTTCCATTTATAAGTTCATAAATTATAGGAAAATAATTAGGCCGTCCAGCCCATCAAGCATACTCCACTATTCAGCTGATAGCTGATCTATCTTCCCCTCCCAACCCCATTCTCCTGCCTTCTCATAGAAACATAGAAACATAGAAATTAGGTGCAGGAGTAGGCTATTCGGCCCTTCGAGCCTGCACCGCCATTCAATATGATCATGGCTGATCATCCAACTCAGTATCCCGTACCTGCCTTCTCTCCATACCCTCTGATCCCTTTAGCCACAAGGGCCACATCTAGCTCCCTCTTAAATATAGCCAATGAACTGGCCTCGACTACCCTCTGTGGCAGAGAGTTCCAGAGATTCACCACTCTCTGTGTGAAAAAAGTTCTTCTCATCTCGGTTTTAAAGGATTTCCTCCTTATCCTTAAGCTGTGACCCCTTGTCCTGGACTTCCCCAACATCGGGAGCAATCTTCCTGCATCTAGCCTGTCCAACCCCTTAAGAATTTTGTAAGTTTCTATAAGATCCCCTCTCAATCTCCTAAATTCTAGAGAGTATAAACCAAGTCTATCCAGTCTTTCTTCATAAGACAGTCCTGACATCCAGGAATCAGTCTGGTGAACCTTCTCTGCACTCCCTCTATGGCAATAATGTCCTTCCTCAGATTTGGAGACCAAAACTGTACGCAATACTCCAGGTGTGGTCTCACCAAGACCCTGTACAACTGCAGTAGAACCTCCCTGCTCCTATACTCAAATCCTTTTGCTATGAAAGCTAACATACCATTCGCTTTCTTCACTGCCTGCTGCACCTGCATGCCTACTTTCAATGACTGGTGTACCATGACACCCAGGTCTCGCTGCATCTCCCCTTTTCCTAGTCGGCCACCATTTAGAAAATAGTCTGCTTTCCTGTTTTTGCCACCAAAATGGATAACCTCACATTTATCCACATTATACTGCATCTGCCAAACATTTGCCCACTCACCCAGCCTATCCAAGTCACCTTGCAGTCTCCTAGCATCCTCCTCACAGCTAACACTGCCCCCCAGCTTAGTGTCATCCGCAAACTTGGAGATATTGCCTTCAATTCCCTCATCCAGGTCATTAATATATATTGTAAATAGCTGGGGTCCCAGCACTGAGCCTTGCGGTACCCCACTAGTCACTGCCTGCCATTGTGAAAAGGACCCGTTTACTCCTACTCTTTGCTTCCTGTTTGCCAGCCAGTTCTCTATCCACATCAATACTGAACCCCCAATGCCATGTGCTTTAAGTTTGTATACTAATCTCTTATGTGGGACCTTGTCGAAAGCCTTCTGGAAGTCCAGATACACCACATCCACTGGTTCTCCCCTATCCACGCTACTAGTTACATCCTCGAAAAATTCTATAAGATTCGTCAGACATGATTTACCTTTCGTAAATCCATGCTGACTTTGTCCAATGATTTCACCACTTTCCAAATGTGCTGCTATCCCATCTTTAATAACTGACTCTAGCAGTTTCCCCACTACCGATGTTAGACTAACTGGTCTGTAATTCCCCGTTTTCTCTCTCCCTCCCTTCTTAAAAAGTGGGGTTATGTTTGCTACCCGCCAATCCTCAGGAACTACTCCAGAATCTAAAGAATTTTGAAAGATTATTACTAATGCATCCACTATTTCTGGAGCTACTTCCTTAAGTACTCTGGGATGCAGCCTATCTGGCCCTGGGGATTTATCGGCCTTTAATCCATTCAATTTACCCAAAACCTCTTCCCGACTAACCTGGATTTCACTCAATTCCTTCAACTCCTTTGACCCGCGGTCCCCTGCTATTTCCGGCAGATTATTTATGTCTTCCTTAGTGAAGACGGAACCAAAGTAGTTATTCAATTGGTCCGCCATATCCTTGTTCCCCATGATCAACTCACCTGTTTCTGACTGCAAGGGACCTACATTTGTTTTAACTAATCTCTTTCTTTTTACATATTTATAAAAACTTTTGCAGTCAGTTTTTATGTTCCCTGCCAGTTTTCTTTCATAATCTATTTTTCCTTTCCTAATTAAGCCCTTTGTCCTCCTCTGCTGGTCTCTGAATTTCTCCCAGTCCTCTGGTATGCTGCTTTTTCTGGCTAATTTGTACGCATCATCTTTCGCTTTGATACCATCCCTGATTTCCCTTGTTATCCACGGATGCACTACCTTCCTGATTTATTCTTTTGCCAAACTGGGATGAACAATTTTTGTAGTTCATCCATGCAGTCTTTAAATGTTTTCCATTGCATGTCCACCGTCAACCCTTTTAGAATTAATTGCCAGTCAATCATGGCCAATTCATGTCTCATACCCTCAAAGTTACCTTTCTTTAAGTTCAGAACCATTGTTTCTGAATTAACAATGTCACTCTCCATCCTAATGAAGAACTCAACCATATTATGGTCACTCTTGCCCAAGGGGGCACGTACAACAAGACTGCTAACTAACCCTTCCTCATTTACTCAATACCCAGTCTAAAATAGCCTGCTCTCTCGTTGGTTCCTCTACATGTTGATTTAGATAACTATCCCGCAGACATTCCAAGAAATCCTCTTCCTCAGCACCCCTGCCAATTTGATTCACCCAATCTATATGTAGATTGAAGTCACCCATTATAACTGTTTTGCCTTTGTCGCACGCATTTCTAATTTCCTGTTTGATGCCATCCCCAACTTCACTACTACTGCTAGGTGGCCTGTACACAACACCCACCAGCGTTTTCTGCCTCATAACCCCTGACACCCGTACTAATCAAGAATCTGTCAATCTCCACCTTAGAACTATCCATTGACTTGGCCTCCACAGCCATCAAATGATCTTGTGCCCAAGTACAGAAAATATCTTTCAGATATTTTAGTTTTAGTTTCAGAGATACAGGCGCAGAAACAGGTCCTTCGGCCCACCGGGTCCACACCTACCAGCGATCCACGCACATTAACACTATCCTACACCCACTAGGGACAATTTTTACATTTACCAAGCCAATTAACCGTACAAACCTGTACATCTTTGGAGTGTGGGAGGAAACCGAAAATATCGGAGAAACCCCACGCAGATCATGGGGAGAACGTACAAACTCCGTACAGACAGCACCCGTAGTCAGGATCGAACCCGGGTCTCCAGCGCTGCATTCGCTGTAAGGCAGCAACTCTACTGCTTCGCCTCCGTGACCGCCCAGTTGTGACATGGACATTTCGATTAGTTGCAATGGCACCTTGGAAAAATTGTGGCTTGGTAGGGGAGATTGGAGTTGGATAAGAATTTTCTGCTATCAATATATTCTGCTGTTTATCTCGGGCAGCACTCCTGTCTGCCCTTCATTGTCTCTTACCCTTTCTGCTCCTCTGTAATTGGTGAATATTGATTGACTGCTACAAGGTCAAATGGGCTGTGATTTCTGTGACAGGTGTTGTGACTTTGTGAACTAAGCCACTCAGAGGCTGAAGCTGGTTGATATAAAAGTCTTTTATTCATGCCTCTGGCCATGCTTGATGTGCCAATTGATAACAAAGTCTGGTCTGGAAGCTTTCCTCATCTTAGTTTAGTTTTAGTTTAGAGATAAAGCACTCAAAAGAGCTTTGGCCCACAGAGTCCGCACCGGCCAGCGATCCCCGCACACTAACTATACCCTACACACACACTAGGGAGAATTTTACATTTCTACCAAGCCAATTAACCTACAAGTCTTTGAAGTGTGGGAGGAAACCAAGATCTCGGAGAAAACCCACGCAGCTCACGGGGACGAACGTACAGACAGTACCCATAGTTGGGATCAAACCTGGATCTGTGGCACTGTAAGACAGTAGCTCTACCACTACGCCACTGAGCTGCCCCATCTCTATCACAATGGCGTTAAATAACAAGATGAAGATTCCAGGGTTAACATATCCTATTTGTCTTCCATTTGTCTGATACATTTGAGAACAAGTCATGGTCATGCTAGTGGACTACCTATCTCTTTGTAATGGGCCTGTCACTTAAGCGGCTTTTTTAGGCGACTGCAGGAGAATATGCAGTCGCCACATGGTCGCGGGTGGTTGCCGGGGAGTCGCCTTCATGGTCGTGAGGAGTTCCCGCATTCTGGGAACTAGTCGCAGCCGCATTATGGCCTCCGCAAATTTTTCAACATGTTGAAAAATTAGCTATGACTAGAATGAAGCCGCCATGGAGAGTAGCGAGATTTCTTTGTAGGTGGGTCGCCAGGAGGTCCTAGTGGGTTGCCAAGAGTTTGAAGGTTCTCGAAGGTTGTAGCTGGTGCTGACCGGTGAATTTCATTGGCTCATTGGGGAAAAAAAGCAATGAGCAGTAGTTTTCAGAACGAAGGATAACTGACCGGTAAAGTTAATGTTCACCGAGCTTCACAGCCACGTATCTCTGGCTTCTTAAAAGTTGTCTCCACTCTACTCCCCCCTTCTCCCCCCTCTCCCCTCCCCTCTCCCCCCTCTCTTTTAAAGGACTTACCGTACACTGTGCTTCAGCCGTCTTAATTACAGTGCCAACCTTCCTGTTCATTGACAGTCGCCTAAAATATCGCCTAAGTGGGACAGACCCATAAAGCTCCCTTTTAAATTTCAGACTGATTACTGGTTTCAATGTACATTAGAACAGATATTCTGAACACTTGTTCTTATCTTGAATTAGTAGCTGCTACTTCAACATAATTTTATAATCACTGAATATTCCTTAACAGTTAAAGAGATTCTTCAACAATTTGCTTTTGACAAATCACTTGACAGATGTCATATAAATCCTTTATATCCGAAAACAGCCTGCTAGTTTTAGTTTAGCAATTGATTTAATATTGCTTGAAGGGTGATATGGTTGCACAGCGATAGAGTTGCTACGCTACAGTATCAGAGACCCGGGTTCAATTCTGACTACGGGTGCTGTCTGTACGGAGTTTGTCCGTTCTTCCTGTGACTGTGGGTTTCCTCCCATATTCTGAAGACGTGCGGTTTTGTAGGTTGTTTAGGATGCTAGTTTAAACCAAAGTTGGACACAAAAAGTCTGGAGTAACGCATAAGGTCAGACAATATCACAGGAGAAAAGGAATAGGTGTCAGTTTGGGTCGTGTCTGAAGAAGGGGTCGACCCAAAACGTCACCTATTCCTTTACTCCTGAGATGCTGTCTGACCCATTGAGTTACTCCAGCTTTTTGTGTCTATCGGAGATTTGTAGGGTAATTAGCTCCTGCAAATTGTAAATTGACCCAGTGTGTAGAATAATGCTGATGTACAGGGCGATCGCTGGTCGGCGTGGACGTGGTGAGCGAAAGGGCCTGTTTCCATGCTGTATAAAGCTCTTTTTATATACCTAGGCATTCTATGATTTCAGGGTAACTTGAGCTAAAAGAGGATCTACCTGAGCAGGATGTACCTGACCTTTAACTGCACATCACTGAATTGTGGGCGGATAGTTTTGAAGCATCAGGATATTCAAAGAGTGCAGTTAGCTAGACTTTGTCCTGCCATACCTCAGCTCATCTAAAATAATATAATTCTACCCATTATGCTATCTAAAATGTGAGCTTATAAGCTTACAATGGTGGAACACAGGATACTTTAGACACCAGTGGCCAGGCTAACCAACATTGACATTTGAGGACAGAACTAGAATATTTGAAAAGCAAAGAAAGTCGTGAATACTATGCCCAAAACACACAGAAACGACAATGGGTGGGAAATAATATCTGTCTTACCATAGAGGGAGAAAGATGAGTGAAAAAGTTACCCCTCAAATTCTTATTAAATCTTTTCCCCTCCCCCTTGAACCTAGTTCGTGCAGAGTAGGTTTACAAAGTTAATTCCCGGTATGGAGGGACTGCCATATGCAGAGAGAATGGAGCGGCTGGGCTGGTATACTCTGGAATTTAGAAGGATGAGAGGGAATCTTTTGAAGCATAAAAGATTGTTAAGGGTTTGGACACACTAGAGACGGGAAACATGTTCCCAATGTTGGGGGAGTCCAGAACCAGGGGCCACAGTTTAAGAATAAGGGGTAAGCCATTTAGAACGGAGATGAGGAAACACATTTTCACACAGAGAGTTGTGAGTCTGTGGAATTCTCTGCCTCAGAGGGCGGGTGGAGGCCGGTTCTCTGGATACTTTCAAGAGAGAGCTCGATAGGGCTCTTAAGATTGCGGAACCAGGGGATATGGGGAGAAGGCAGGAATGGGGTACTGATTGTGGATGATCAGCCATGATCACATTGAATGGCAGTGCTGGCTCGAAGGGCCGAATGGCCTACTCCTGCACCTATTGTCTATTGTTTATTGTCTATTATCTATTGTTTATGTCCTCTGGTCTTTATTCCCCCTACTCTGGGCAAGAGACTGTGCATGTACCCGATCTATTCCTCTCATGATTACCTCATTAGAGTCATTACCTCTTTTCACATTGTTAAACAAAACATGCTTATGTTTGCACACCTCACTTTTAATTGATTACAAAAAAGTTCCTGTAAAAGGATGTGATGGATGAAGCACAACCTTTTAAATTTTGCATTTAACTTTTAGCTCTTTACCTGAAGTTATGGTTTTGCTCTTAAATAACTGTGCATGCCACTAGCCGTAGCAGTATTTTGATGTTAATTTGAATTTCTGGTCACACGGATACATAAAACATAGAACATAGAACATAGAACATAGAACATAGAACATAGAAGAGTACAGCAGTAAACAGGCTCTTCAGCTCACAATGTTTGTGCCGAACACGATACCAAGTTAAACCAATGTCAAACAATAGGACAGAAAATGCTGGAGTAATACAGGCAGCATCTCTGGAGAAAAGGAATAGATAACCTGTACATGATAGCCTGTACATGACCCATATCTCTCTATTCCCTGCACTTCCATGAGACTATTGAAAAGCCTATAAAATGCCACTATCGTATCTGCCTCCACCACCACCCCTGGCAGTGCGTTCCAGCCCCCTACCTCTCTGCCAAACATGCCAAAACTTTAAAAAGAGTATTAAGAAGAAAGACAACATTATCCCTGAATATTCTCCATTGCTTATTGCTGGAGTTCTGTTGATAGCTGGTACATGTCCAATCGAGATCCTGCCCACAGCTTCTTACTGATATTAAATAAACCCTTATTATTGGGATAAAACTCTGCTGTGAACCTTGGAGAATTAGTTGTATTGAGAGACATCCGGCAGTGTTAATAAGAAGTAATACATTCTTAGAAGAAAAATGATGTTTGAAGAGCTGTGCATACCAAATCGTGTATGTTTACTATTTCGATGGATTCAAAATATGAACTATGGTTCAAGAAGCTGTTGTTTGCTTTAAAGATGTCACTCCTTGTTCATTTTTTTTTGGAGTGTGAAAGAGATTTATTTCTCCACTGAATTTATCTGCATTTTGCAGCTGCTTTTCACTATGCAAACCAATTTTAAGCACAACAGCAGGGCAGAAAACTGAATACTCCATGGTAATTCTATTCAATCATGTGGCTTTGCCCTCATAAGACATAATTTTCATAAGCTTAGGCCTACAGGAGTACTTGACTGAACTGAGATATGATCAAACTCAACAGAGATTTTACATGGAGAGGTTATTCAACATTGGCCCAACACTGTAAGGGATGTAATACAAAATCAACAGGGAAGACGAAGCCCATTAAGATTTGTAATTTTTGCTTCAAGTCCTTTTAAAATTAGATATTTATGAAGTCAAAACTGGATTGATAATGAGTCTGCAAGCTCGCACATAAGCTTCTTAACAACCACAGAGAACAGATATCTTGCACCTCTTCCCACATGGCGAAGGCTATGTTAAACTCTCATTTTACACGAGTCTGAAGGATGCAGAGGGGGTTTTGTCAAGGAGAATGTGGATTAGGAAATTAGGCACAGAAGGGCACATGCTAAAAAGATGAAGTATATTTCTTAAAATTTATGTTAATTGGTCCCATAATAGATATGTGTTTTCGGTTTAAAATTTGGAAATCTAGCCCAAATTTTACGTATGTATGGGTTTTTCTGCTCCATTCAAAACAGCTTCTTAAAGTTGTACAGCAGTTTCCGATACAACTACCTTCTTAATTAAGGACAATTAGTGATGGATGCTGTCAATTCCAGTGATGCCTACATACTATCAGTGAAAGCAAAAGGTGGAAAACCTATGCTACAGAACTAAATCTTGTCTGAAGTCTGAAGAAGGGTCTTGACCCGAAACGTCACCCATTCCTTCTCTCCAGAGATGCTGCCTGTCCCGCTGAGTTACTCCAGCATTTTGTGTTCATCTTCGGTTTAAACCAGCATCTGCAGTTCCTTCCTACACTTGTATTCTTTGCAACTGGTTCTACATTTTCGTCAGTAGAAAATATCCCCTGCACCCCAACCTATTTCTTTCCAAACTAATCGCTATGTATAAATATTTTTTTGCATCTGGACATTATTTTGGGTGCAACAATGTGGACCTACAAACAAAATTAAAGGTATGTCCACAGGGAAGAATAGTGGTACAGCAGTCAGTGACAGTAATCTGGCTTCTGTCTTGACTATTGAATCTTTCTGTGAGGAATTTGCTCTCTGTTCTTCTTCTTACGTGTCCTTCATCTATGTTTCAAATGTTCGGCCAGGCTCTTGCACAGTGGACAGCCTTTTTGTTTTCCACCACTAGATCTTCCAGGCAGCATTGCTCACCAAGAAGTGGGCATCTTAGTAGGTGTGGCATGGATTGTACAGATGTTCCACATTCACATTCTGTGTCTGCCGCATCTGCATAGCCCCATTTGTTCATATTGGTCTTGCATCGGCCCATCCTGGTACGAAGCCTATTGAGGGACTTCCAGGTCTTCCAGTCACACCTGTGACCAGGTGGTAGCCGTTCCTTGGTTGGGATAGGCATCTTTACGTAATGGTAGTTTTCACTGCGTTTCTTTTCCCACAAGTATAGTCTGGTTGCTTGAGGAGACTGTGACAGTGGCTGGACTGTGTGGAGGAAGCTCTTCCTCCACTTCAGCTGTTTTGGGGCAGGGTGATGGGAGTGACAGGAATGGCGGGTGTCCCCAACTTGCCCACTACGTTCAGTTCTACTGGCACCTGATCTGCGGATTCCTGGTGGAGCAATACACGCCGAGACATGCAAGCTATCCACATCCGTTGGTTTTAGGCAGCTGTCATTAAGGGCGGTATCAATTTTCTTGGCATGAGATGACCTCTCCCAAACAAAACAAGCATACTCTGCAGCAGAGTAGCACAGCGCAAGAGCAGTTGAATGCAGTGTAGATGCATTGGTACCCCACGACGAGTTTGCCAGCTTGCGTAGGAGGCTGTTCCTTGTCCTCACTTTGTCCTTCACCCTTCCGATGTGCTGCTTGAAGGAGAGGGTGGATGTATGGGTTTCGTCCTGCATTTCAAAGTTGTGCTGGTTGGTAGGTTGATTAGTACTTGTAAATTGACCCTAGTGTTGGGGGTAGCAAGGCAATTGGAGAATGTGAGAGGGGGGGGGGTGGGGGGGGGGTGTGGGGGGGGGGTGTGGGGGGGGGGTGTGGAGGCGGTAGGAGGGGAGGTGGGAGGGATTGGATGGGGCGGGGGTTGGAGAGCATGGGAGCTGATGGGCAACCAGGAGACAGTAGATTACAGGGGAGTACTATAGTAATGGGACTACTCAGAAAATTGACATAGTCTCAATGGGTTGAATGGCCTTCTTCTCTGCCACAAGAAACATAGAGTCAGAGAACTATATTGCTTGGAAGCAGGTTACCTGGACTAACTTGTCCATGCTGACCAAATTGGCTGGTACCATTTGTTTGCATTTGGTCCATATCTCTCTAAAGTCTTCTTATCCATATATCCGGCCAAATGTCTTTTCTAGTTTAGTTTTAGAGATACAGTGTGAAAACAGGCACCTTCGGCCCCACCGGGTCCACACCGACCAGGCGACCCCCATGTATTAACACTATTCTACACACACTAGGGATAATTTACATTTATACCAAGCCAATTAACCCACAAAACCTGCACGTCTTTGGAGTGTGGGAGGAGAACCGAAGATCTTGGGGAAAACCCACGCTGGTCACGGGGAAAACATACAAACTCTGTAGAGACAGGCACTTGTAGTCAGGATCGAACCCAGGACCCGGGTTTCTGTCACTGTAAGGCAGCAACCCTACCTCTGTGCCACCGTGCCGTCTTTTGAAAGTTGTAATTGTATCTACTTCTATAGCTTCTTCTGGCAGCTCATTCTAGATATGGACTACGCTCCAAGTCCAAAGTTTGCATCTGAGGTCCCTCTTTAATCCTTCCCCTCTCACCCTTAAGCCCATGTCCTCTAGTTTTAGAATCATCTATCCTGGGAAAATGCAATGAGCGATCACATTGGCCAGGCCTCTCATGAGTTTCTTTACTAAAATAAGGTTATTCATCATTTTTACTCCCCAAAGTAAAATGTCGCAGTCTACCAAGCCTCTCTATAACTCAACCCCGCAAGTCCAGGAAATATGATAGTGAATCTCTGCTGAACCACTTTCGAACCGTCAATAACTTGTCCTTGGTAATTAGTATATCATCGAAGACATTGCATCTCGCAGCTCAATTCTTTCGCTTCCATGATCTGCTCCACAGTAAAAACAGATAAGATATATTTATATAGAATCAGCCCCACCTCTTGTGGCTTTTATTCTGATCTTTAACAGGACCTATTCTCTCTCCAGCAATTCTTTTACTCCTAATATACCTGTAAATGAAAAGATCCCTAGCTTTAAATGGTAAATATCAGCTGCTTAAACCCCATTATCTGTCCTGTTTTCCATATTTCCACCCAAGCTGGTTATCCAGGTCTCTCTCTATGCTTAGCCCAGACATGTCTGCATGCATGGATGCATATTCAATTCAGCTATGGTAATGACTATGAGGAAACAGCTATCTTTAGAGTTAAGAGTTGATTCATCGCTACAACAATTTTCTTTTTGAGAAACTATTTGCCAGAGCATAATTGAGTTAAAAATACACATAGCACCTGGGGTACTGGGACCAGTAATGTGCACCTCAAGTACGCATGAAAGACGTCTCACGCAATATTCCAGTCATACTTGGTAACCACCATAAATAGGCATTAATCTCTTGATGTACTTAACTAAACAGAAGCTGAACTGCATCTGACCTCGACTTTGAGGGCGGCACAGTGGTGCGCAGTATAGTTGCTGCCTTATAGTGCCAGAGACCCAAGTTTGATCCTGTCTACAGGTGCTGTCTGTACAGAGTTTGTACGTTCTCCCCGCGACCACGTGGGTTTTCTCTGGGTGCTCCGGTTTCCTCCCACACTCCAAAGATGTACAGGTTTCTAGGCTAATTGGCTTGGTATAATTGTAAATTGTCCCTAAGTGTGCGTAGGATAGCGTTAGTGTGCAGGAGTCGCTGGTGGGCGTGGAATCAGTGAGCTGAAGGGCCTATTTCTGTGCTGTATCTCTAACTAAAAAAACAGAACTACTCAGGATTCTCCAGCAACAATGTTTGCAGAGGTAGGAAAAACTGGGAAGTCAAAGGTCATTAACATGAAATATTAAACTTTTTTTCTCACCTCCTGCCTTTGTATAAAATTTCCTTTTAAAAAGTTTAAAATGATCAAGAACTAGAGGGCAGAGGTTTAAAGTGAGAGAGGAAAGATTTAATAGTCAAGTCAACTTTATTTGTCACATACACATACAAGATGTGCAGTGAAATGAAAGTGGCAATGCCTGCAGATTGTGGAAAAACTACAGAACAGAATAGAATAGAATCAGTTAGAACATGTTAGAAAATATTTTTTTACAAAAGACACAATACAACAATAAATTGGTACAGGAAATTAGTCCCTGGTGAGATAAGAGTTTACAGTCCTGACGGCCTGTGGGAAGAAACTCCGTCTCATCCTCTCTGTTTTCACAGCATGACAGCGGAGGCATTTGCCTGACCATAGCAGCTGGAACAGTCCGTTGCTGGGGTGGTAGGGGTCACCCATAATGTTGCTGGCTCTGGATCTGCACCTCATGGTGTGTAGGTCCTGCAGGGGGGGGGGGGGGGGGCGAGTGTAGTTCCCATAGTGCGTTCGGCCGAATGCACTACTCTCTGCAGAGCCTTCCTGTCCTGAGCAGAGCTGTTCCCAAACAGGTTTGTGATGTTGCCAGACAAGATGCTTTCTACAGCCCCAGAGTAGAAGCACTGAAGGATCCTCAGAGAGACTCTGAATTTCCTCAGCTGCCTGAGGTGGTAAAGGCGCTGCCTTGCCTTACTCACCAGTGTGGCAGCGTGTGATGTCCATGTCAGATCCTCTGTGATGTGGACTCCCAGGTATTTAAAGCTGCTCACCCTATCCACAGTATCCCCATTTATCCCCCCTGGCGTGTACGCCCTCGGATGTTATGCCCTTCTAATGTCCACAATCAGCTCCTTAGTTTGTGTGACATTCAAGAGGAGGCTGTTGTCCTGACACCAGAGTGCCAGATCAGCCACCTCCTCCCGGTAGGCCTTCTCATCGTTATCGGAGATCAGGCCCACCACCACAGTGTCATCAGCAAACTTGATGATGGAGTTGGAGCTGAACCTGGCCACACAGTCATGTGTGTACAGGGAGTACAGTAGGGGGCTAAGGACGCACCCCTGGGGGGATCCTGTGTTCAGGGTGAGGGGGTTGGATGCATGTCTCCCCCATCTTGACCACCTGGGGCCTGGCGGTGAGAAAGTTCAGGACCCAGCCACACAGGGGAGTGTTAAGCCCCAGTTTCAGCAGCTTCTCAGTCAGTCTGGTGGGGATTGTCATATTGAAAGCTGAGCTGAAGTCAATGAACAGCATCCTCACATAGCCCCCCCCTTCTGGCTGTCAAGGTGAGAGAGAGCGGTGTGCAGAACATCATCCGTGGATCTGTTCGGATGGTATGCGAACTGCAGCGGGTCCATGTTGCGAGGGACGAATGCGCAGATGTGTTTCTTGATCAGCCTCTCGAAGCATTTCATGATGACCGAGGTGAGGGCTACCGGTCAGTAGTCATTCAAGCAGGCTGGAGAGGCATTCTTTGGCACTGGAACAATGGTGGATCATTTGAAGCAGGCAGGGACCATGGACTTGGCCATGGTGAGGTTGAATATTGTGGTGAACACTGGAGCAACCCGAGTAGCACAAGACTTTAGTACTCGCCAGATATACCATCTGGGCCTACAGCTTTCCTCATGTTCACACGCGTCAGAGCCCTCCTCTTGTCGTGCTCGGACACCGAGAATGTGTGCACATCCCCAGCGGTGGGCCTCCTTCCAGCCTCGCTGGCCACCGCACTGGCAGTGTTGTTGTCAGCCGCGAGCTAGGGGTGATGTTGCCTGTCTCGAATCGTGTGTAGAAGGAGTTCAGGTCATCAGTTAGGGAGGTGCCGGAACTTCCGGTTGAGGGGGTGCTGCTCCGGTAGTTAGTTTAGTCCGTAGCCCCTACCATAGGCATCTGGTGTCCCGCTGCTCCATCTGCAACTCAATCCTGTCCCTGTACCTCCTTTTTGCGTCCTTCACCGCCCTTCGCAGTTGGTAGGACTCTGCTTTGTAGTCGTCCATATTGCCGGATGCCAGGCCGGAGTTGTAAGCAGCGGTGCGAGCATTCAAGGCAAGCGAATGGACCTGTCCACCCAGGGTTTTTGATTAGGAAAGGTGCTAACCCTTACCGTGGGGACGATGTTATCGGCTATTGTTGCAATGAAGTCCGCGACCCCTTCCGCGAACTCACTGATGTCTCTGGAACTTGCTTGGAACATATTCCAGTCGACATCGCTCAGTGCATCTTGCAGCATGGCCTCTGATTGGTCAGACCATGGCTTTACATCCCTTGTCACTGCCACCTCCCGTACTATCCGTTGTTTATACTCCGGCAGCAGGAAAATGGCAACGTGGTCAGATTTTCCAAAAGGAGGGAGCGAAACAGCCTTGTAGCCTTTCCTGAACGGCGTGTAGCAGTGGTCCAAAATTTGTTCCCCCCTGGTGACACACGTGGTGTGTTGGCAGAAGTAGGAACCTGAAGGGTAACCTTTCATTCAAACCATGGTGGGTATAAGGAATGAGTTGCCAGAGGAAGCATTTGAGGCAGGTACTATAATAGTAAGATTAAACGAGAACTTACCAAGTTTGAAGTTTGATCTTTAATTTATGAGGAGTTACGTTGGTGATTACGTCAAGAACCCATCAGGGCGCATGCGCGTCAATCTTCAAAGCAGCGGTATGAAATCACAGATAACACAATATTTGAAGTAACATATTAAGATGAGCAACATGAGAATTACCATATGACCTTTTTTATGAGAGAGGGGTTGGGCGTGGCGGGCACGTAATCACCAACGCAACTCCTCATAACAAAAAGATCAAACTTCAAACTTGGTAAGTTCTCGTTTAATCTTACTATTTTACTTCGGAGTCACGTTTGTGACTATGTGAAGGGTTCAAATCTCTGTGATTTTATGCCGCAGATCCAAATCTCGGCTTCTCACTGCATTGATTGACTTTCGATGAGAAACAATCAATAATGCGTTAAACATGAAATGTGAATATCATGCAGGAACAATTAATTTGATAATCAAAACAACCAGTAACCCCTCTATCCCAGGGGAAACTAAACAGGACTTAATCCTGAATTTGCAAACAGCCTCTCGCCGATCGGCAATCAGCCAATAGTAAAAAAAAAATTTAACAATTCATTTGACCACCCGGCACCTGTAAGAATATGGCCGATGTGAACATCCATCGCCCTAGCCGACGACGTTGCTGCTGCACTAGTGGAAAAGGATATATACACTTCAGTGTTAATACCTGCCTGAATCAACATTTGCTTTAAACCACCTTGAGATAGTCTGCCCTGACATTCTCCTGTGTGGCTACATGTAACTAATAAACAATGCTGTTTCCACATTTCTTAAGGTCTTTTATAGCTTCAATATAATGAAAATAAATGTGCCATTACACATAAACATGGATCAGTAGATTATGCTGAAACACAATTTTAACAAACCTGTGACACCTGGCCTGCTCTGTTTGAGCAGGACGCAAATATATAACATAACATTCTCTTCAGCAACTTCCATCCTGTCTAGCAGAAGCTTTTGCAAACTCTGCACTTGCTATGCTGAACCAATGCCATGAGCATGACCACTTTCATGATTAATTTGGCAAATTCAGAGACATGACAGGAACCTACTGTCAAAGCATCTTGAGGACCACACTTACATCCCAGATCATCATATTCCTGGGTTTAGGAGGTTTAGAGTTGAAATTCCTTTCATCAATCCAGCTCTGATATGATGAAACCCAATAGGTCTTTCCTGACCCCATCAAAACCATACGATGACAAAGCACTTAAAGCTGTATTAATGGTACTATAACTGAGCCCCTCATCATCGTAGTGTGTCAACAGGAACTCTAAAATATCCACAATACCTGCAGTACTATAGTCAATATTATTTTGTACACAATATTGCTCCCATTTTTTTACATAAGTAGTATACCCCCTTTTGAGTACTCTTTCCTCCAGGCTACAGTGAGCATGTCCACCGTTCACCCAGACAGTCCTTGCTCCAGGTATGGCCTTCTTAAAACCTGCAAATTAACAAGTCAATACGATCACATAACAGATGACTTTCCCGTGTTAGCGGATGCTCCAGTCAATTCCTACGCTTGGTAACCACCAAAAAGAGGTTGGATCCCTAACTGTAACATCAAAGGGAGCCATGCTTGATTCGGCCAATTAGGTACTACAAGCACCCCCAAAACGGCATCCTGCTTGATTTTTTGCAGACTCCGACATATTAGGCAAAATGGTAGGAAAATATATAAAACATACCACCCGAATGTAACGTCAAAGTATCAATTGCAACTGCCACCTGGTCTGGTTCCCATGAAACGATGGCGGCACGATCGGAGTTTGCAGCGGCCTCTCCCAGTGAAAGTTCGGTGTTTTCGTGTGTTTTTGGAGCGAGTGGTGTGTATGAAGAGTGTGTGTCGGAGGAGTGTGTGTATGTGCGTAAGTACGAGCGGCAGGTCCTTTTAAAAATCGGCAACAAGGCTTCTTGTTGCAACATTAACTTACGGAGCGTCCTGGTGGAGCTGAGACTTCTGCGTCGCGTAGGCCCACGGAGGTGCCCACGAGGTGCGCAGGCCCATGGAGAGCCGCGGCTGCACCCGCACCCGCACCTGGAGCAACGCTGGTGGGGAAACATCGCAAGCGGTGTAGCAGGGGGCAGAAGCGGGGGAAGCGCGCAGGATCCTACGCTAGGCTAAACGCGAACCCTCACAAACCGGCAGTGCCTACAGTCATGTTGGCAAATGTCCGCTCCCTCGACAACAAGATGGACTACCTCAGAGCGTGGAGAGCCTCCCAACGAAGCGTGAAGAACTGCTGTGTCTACGTCCTAACGGAGACCTGGCTGAATCAGAAAATCACAGACGCTGCGATCCAGTTGGAGGGACTTATGCTATACAGAGCTGATAGAGTAGCTTCGCTAGCTGGTAAGGCAAGAGGAGGGGGGCTGGCTGTATATGTGAACAGATCATGGTGCCAGGGATGCCGTGGTGACTTCCACTTACTGCTCACCCCATGTAGAGCTAATGACTGTGAAATGCCGACCCTTCTACTTACCCAGGGAGCTAACGGCAGTCTTCATAACGGCCGTCTATGTACCACCGAGCGCGGACGTGAAGGATGCTATGACAGAACTCTACAACAACATCAGTGAGCAGCAGAGGGAACATCCAGATGCTTTCTTCATGGCAGCTGGGGATTTCAACCAGGCAAGTCTTACATCTGTTCTGCCTAAATTCTACCAGCATGTGAACATTGCAACCAGGGAAAGAACAAACTAGATCTGGTGTACACCAACATTAAAGATGCATATAGAGCAGCCCCCCTCCCCCATATCGGCAACTCTGACAACCTGGCGGTTATGCTCACACCTGCATACAGACCCAGGGTGAAACAGGACAGGCCAACGGTCAAAGAAGTCAGAACATGGCCACAGGGAGCTACCGCAGCACTACAAGACTGTTTTGAAACCACACAGTGGGCCATTTTCAGGGAGGCAGCAACAGATGACAGTAGCATCAACCTCCAAGAATACACAGAATCCGTCATCGGATACATCAATAAATGCATTGATGATGGAACGGTGGTAAAAACCGTCAGGAGGCGTGCCAATCAGAAACCTTGGCTAACTGGGGAAGTGTGTCCCTACTGAGAATCCGGAATGCTGCATTCAAATCTGGGGACAACGCAGCATACAAACTGGCAAGGAGTAACCTATCCCGGGGGATCAGGGAAGCGAAGAGACTGTATGGACAAAAACTTAACAGCCACTTCGCAAATGACAAAGACACACGTCGCTTGTGGCAGGGATTTCATACCATCACGGACTACAAGCCCCCCCCCCCGCTGCGGATATGCCAAAACGACCCCTCTCTACCAGATGAACTGAACGAGTTTATGCACGGTTTGAGGTTGGAAACACCACCCAGACACGTGCACTACTGCCATCTCCAAGTGACCAGTCGCTCAGGCTGTCCGCAGCCAGAGTTAAAAAAGGCCTTTGCCAGCATCAACCCACGCAAAGCTGCAGGGCCGGACAACATTCCTGGATGCGTTTTAAGAGACTGCGCCGAGCAACTGAAAGATGTCTTCACAGACATTTTTAACATCTCACTCAGCCAGGCAGTAGTGCCCAACTGTCTTAAGAGTGCCACCATCGTCCCTGTCCCGAAGAAACCAAACCCAGCCTGCCATAATGACTTTCGACCAGTGGCTCTAACACCTATAGTAATGATGGTTTTGAGCGACTGGTTATGCAGCATATCAAAAATAGTCTACCTGCCGACCTAGACCCACTGCAGTTCGCCTACAGAGCCAACCGATCCACAGAGGACGCAGTCTCAACAACACTGAACCTCGTACTGTCACACCTTGATCGGAAAAATACTTATGCCAGGATCCTCTTCATAGACTTCAGCTCTGCTTTTAATACAATCATTCCGCAGCAGTTGGTGGAGAAGTTGGAGCTATTGGGAGTTGATGCTGGCACATGTAACTGGGTCCTGAACTTTCTATCGCAACGGCAGCAGACAGTCAGGGTGGGCAGTAGGACATCAAAAACCATAGCTGTGAGCACTGGCTCGCCCCAAGGCTGTGTCCTAAGCCCCCTGCTGTTTAGTCTGCTAACACACGACTGTACTGCTAGACTCAACAACAACTTCATCAACAAGTTCGCTGATGACACAACAGTGGTGGGTCTCATCAGTGACAATGATGAGTCGGCGTACAGGATGGAGGTGGAGCTGCTCACAGGATGGTGCAAATCCCACAACCTCATTCTCAACGTGGGAAAAACTAAGGAGATGGTGGTTGACTTCAGGAGGGCGGGAAAACAACACCATACACCTCTGCACATCGATGGAGCTGATGTGGAAAGGGTCAACAGCGTGAAGTTCCTAGGACTCCACCTGTCAGATGACCTGACGTCCACGACCAACACCACAGCACTGGTCAAGAGAGCCCAGCAGCGACTACACCCTCTCCGAAGACTACGTAAAGCAGGTCTCCCCACTACACACCTACGAACTTTTTATAGGGGGACAATCGAGAGCACATTAACCTACGGCATCACTTCCTGGTTCGGGAGCTGCAAGGCGTACGAACGGCACCAACTAGACAGGATTGTGAAGACCGCCAGCAGGATTATTGGTGCTCCACTCCCTTTCCTGCTGGACATATACAGGAAGAGATGTATCAGCAGAGCCATCTCCATCATCAAAGACCCCTACCACCCATCCCATCACATATTCTCCATCCTGCCATCTGGGAAGAGGTACCGGAGCATTAGGTGCAAAACCAGCAGGATGCTCCTCAGCTTCTTCCTGCAGGTTATAAGACTGATAAACGGACTTTGTCCCCTGCCAAAGTATCGTGCACCAACCACCAACCTGGACACACTGCAGCAGAGCCACTGTCGTGCCGCTGCCGATCGGAACGCCTGTTGATGTATACTAGAGTAGAGTGTTAATTTGTTCATGATATATGTATTTTTACTCCTATTTATTTTTTACTGCACACACTGAAATGGACACTGGTTGAGGAACGTTTTTTTGTTTCCTCTGGGTATGCGAATACTCAGGAAATGACAATAAAGATATACAATACAATACAATACAAACCTATTTAGGCTGCTGATCGTTGAACCTTGATGCAAAACAAATCGATATCTGCCATTCTTATATAAGTACTACATTATTGAACACCTCCTGGTTCAACATCCAATCTATGTTGTCATGGAACTTTCGTGACTTGGCATCTGCTACTATGTAGAATCTACCTGGTAGATAAATAGCTGAAATATCTTTTTCAATGCACCAGGCGCAAATTTGATTAGCCAATCTGTCACAAAATGCCGACTTGATTCCACCGATGTGATTAATATATATGCCACGCGTAGTATTGTCAATCTGAAACTGAACACGCAGATTACATTTGTTAGAGCAATAAGCCTTGTCCATAAAAACCTCTTAATAGTTAATTGCCAATGTCTGCAGAAGCGATGCCTCTTGCTCAGTCCACCTGCCTCCACAGCTGAAAGTCGTATCCGTGACACCTCACCCGAGTGCACTGACATTCATCTGCAAAATCATGGAAGACTGGTCAAGCATTACCTTGCTATAACTTCTGGCCACATGGTGAATCCACCATTGCAAATCAGAAATAGCCTTTACTGATAACTGCATAGGTCTATTATAATGACCCAAATGTATTCTTAATGCCTCAATTAGCTTGATACACCTGTCAATTAGCTCTACCCTTTTTTCCCTGGGCAGAGTCACTTAATTGAATCAATTGTGACCCAACTAGTCAGGTGTTAATTTGGATTCCTCTGGATGGCTAATGCCCAATCTTTGAAAATTGGATTTAACAACTATCACCTGTTACTTCAGCTGTTCTCTTGGATACCCCTGTAATCAAGATATCATCGAATAAGCCATGAGCACCTGACCCTGGCCTCTCAGCATGCGTAGTATAGGTTTTAACAATTTTGTTGCCATAGTTGATCCATCCAGGTGAATTTCAAATATCCTTATCCTGCACATAAACAGACATTGAGTAATGCGCATCTTTAAGCTCTATAGTTGCCATATAGCATCCTCTTGACCCAGTTGCTTGGCAGTGACAATTCCATCTTACAATGTCTATACTATATCCCCCCATCCTTTTTTGGCCTGGGATAATATTAGACAGAAATTGATGGGGGTGGTGAACCAACTTTACCATTATACCTTTATCACATAAGCTTGCAAGCGCAGTCTGAACATCCATCTGTTCTGTTAATGAAACTGAATAGTTCTCCCAAGAACATGTTGAATGTGCAAATCACAATTTGGATTGAAATCCATTCGAACCCTTTGAATAACACTCTGTATAAACAGAGCTAAGGTAATTTGCTTCCATTCATCCCAGAAACAGATGTAATGTACCCCAGATTTAAGTTGTGTCACATTTGATATGTGCACCTGAGAACCAAGCCCACCTACCTCCTTGGTACCTGGTGGATGACGTTGTCCCCGGCTCCTTGGCGTGAAAGCCAATGTTTGACCATGTTCCCGCATCGTTTGTCGGGGTACTTTCTTTTTTGGAAACTTGCCGACTGCGGGTGGCTTGATCAAGCCCACCGTCTTTGCCTCGTCATCCATGTCCTTGAGACTCTTGGCGAGGTTCTCGCCGAAGAGTAGGTTGGCCGGCTGTATGTTGCTAGGCTGGAAAATACTGCAATCTTGGAATTAATGGTGGGCCGAATGGCACTTTCCCTGAGACAAATTATCTAAAAAATGGGTGCTACAAAGCAACCCTAGTACCTCTTGCTGCGTCTCCGACACATGCCCTCCATCCACCGTTCTCGCGAACGCCGTGATTCCTGAGCCAAGTAATTTCAGGATTCTCTGCAGCTTCATCTCCTGGGCACTGCACGCCCATGCCCATCTGGCTCCATATCACCCGGTTCACTGCTGGCACCTTCAGATACTCACAGTTACCCCGTCTCTTGGTGATTCCAGACTCTGACTGGACAGCGAATCGTACTGCCAGAGATGGGAACTCTGACAACGGCCGTCTTCGCTTTCCCAGTGGCATTCCATACTCTGACGGGACAGCGAATCATGCTGCCAGAGAATGGACCTCTGACAACGGCCGTTCTTCGCTAGTCAACAAAGTCTCCATCAGAGTCGGGTCAGAACTGAGCTGACCCTATCGTGGAGGCCAGCTCTTCTCCCAGTGGCACTCCATACTCTGACGGGACAGCGAATCGTGCTGCCAGAGAATTGACCTCTGACAACGGCCGTTCTTCCCTAATTTCCAAGTCTCCGTCAGAGTCGGTGTCAGAACTTAGCTGACCCTCTGCACTCACCTCATGTATGAGGGTGCTTTAAGCAGCCCTCTACCAGGTGCTGCCGGCATGGCCTTTCTGCAGCCTACCGCCCACACGACTCCTCCCCGGAGTGTGCGTTTCTGGAGCAACCTCTGGATGAGGTGCTCCATTTGGGAGAACCATTTAAAAACGTCTCCAGCCCCGTACAGGCTCGTTGTGGCCCGACTCCGTTGAGTCCAAGGGCCTCCCAGACTTCCCCGTGCCTTACGCCCGACAGGCGTTGGCTTTGGTACTTTTTAGCACTGAGTCTGAAGTCGCCCCGCTCCCGGTCAGCGACTGTGCAGGGGTACGAGGCAGCCGCTCACAGACCGCATTCCCGCGGCTCTCCTATGCTTTAACTGCGGCTGCCGTCCCCCTGCTCGTCTTCACCATGGTGATGCCTGTAATAAAAAACACACAGCACCACAATAAAGGAACTTTTCACTCCAGCTACGTTTCCCACTTAGCTGGAGCTTTAAACTATAAAAGTACTGTAAATGTAATTACCACAGGAGGAGCTCTGTCCTCCCCCTGCGCGTCTTCACCATGGTGCTGCCTGTAAGAAAAACACAGAGCACAGCACCACAGTAAAGGAACTTTTTACTCCAGCTAAGTTTCCCACTTAGCTGGAGCTTTAAAACTCTTTAAAATACTCTAAAAGTACTTACCACAGGAGGAGCTCCGTCGTCCCACTGGTCCGTGCGCCA
This sequence comes from Malacoraja senta, assembly GCA_038087875.1. Taxonomy (NCBI): domain Eukaryota; kingdom Metazoa; phylum Chordata; class Chondrichthyes; order Rajiformes; family Rajidae; genus Malacoraja; species Malacoraja senta. The sequence continues at coordinate 111,476 of JAXLNO010005105.1, forward strand.
ATGCGACCGACGTAATGACGCGCATGCACCCTGACGGGTTCTTCACGTAGTCACCAACGTGACTCCGAAGTAAAACAACATTTAAAAGGCATTTGAATAGTCACATGGATAGGACTTTTTAGTGCGCCATGGGCCAAACACCAGAAATGGGACTAGCTTAAATGGGGCATCTTGGCGACCACGGACGGGTTGGGCAAAGGGCCTGCTTCTGTGCTGTGTGACTCTATGAGGCCGAATGCCAGGAGGTTTCAGGCCAAAAGCAACTCATTGGAGACCCTCGGACTATCTTTGATTGGATTTTACAGGACTTTATCCTGCACTAAACGTTATTCACATCAATCCCTAAATGGCTCGATTGTAATCATGTACTGTCTTTCAGCTGACTGATTAGCATACAACAAAAGCATTTCACTGTACCTCGATACATGTGACAATAAATTCAACTCAACTAAACAAAACTCAACTAAACTAAAAAGCCACAATGATGATTTCATCATTACCTACCATTATCAAAAGGATGGACCAAATTTAATGGCTGCATCTCATTCAAATATCCCCAGGCATCACAATGAGAAACAGTGGAAAATTGTGCACCATTTAGAAACATAGAAACATAGAAAATAGGTGCAGGAGTAGGCCATTCGGTCCTTTGAGCCAGCACCGCCATTCATAATGATCATGGCTGATCATCTAAAATCAGTACCCTTTTCCTGCTTTCACCCCCATACCCTTGATTCTGTTAAGGGCTATATCCAACTCTCTCTTGAAAACATCCAGTGAATTGGCCTCCATTGCCTTCAGTGGCAGAGAATTCCACAGATTCACAACTCTCTGAGTGAAAATGTTTTTCCTCATCTCAGTCCTAAATGGCCTTCCCCTTATTCTTAAATTCTTAACCCAGGTCTTGTTGCACCTCCCCTTTTCCTAATCTGAGATAGTCAGTTGATTCTTGCATGTGGGGTTAACTGCCAAGAGTTGTCTCATGGGTGACTTGTGCCTGGGAAGGAGTTGTCCCATTTGCAGTTAGTCAAGTCTGGAGAAACAATTACCTACTGAACCCACTTTTGGCACAAATCTCCTTCCCTGCTGCCAGGGCAATATTAGGTTGCTATTTGATGAAGATGTTATTATTTAACATGAAAAGTTTGCCATGGCTTTGGTTTCATTTGGTCTCCTTAATTGGATAGATAAAAATCAGGATCACAGTAGACCTAAAGCCATTGTCTCGATGCAGAATCAAGTGCAGTAATCTCACTTAAGGGAACACTGCCACAAGGATCCCAATAATGAAATACACATGTAACCAGGGAAGGTACACAGAAATGCTGGAGAAACTCAGCGGGTGCAGCAGCATCTATACACATGTAACCAGGGAATTCTGAACAACAGACCTCTGAAGAAGTGCCTTCAGCGTTTTTCACTTTCAATCTCAAGTGAACATTTTCTATGTCTGTCTTGTTTCTTTTAGTTCTTGGAGCCAAATTTTCCTCCTGCCTTCTTCACTGACTCGTTTATGAGCCATATACATCCATTTTTTACACATATTTTGTTTTACTTCATGCCTAGACATCGCTTGAAGCTTTCATTCACCGCTCCGTCCATTGCCAGAGGAATTTCCTGTGTATCTTAAGTGCTTAGCAAAGATTTATTTACCTTGTACTTGCCAGTCCAGTGTCTGAACTATAGAATTCTGATGTAAACTACATGTGGTTGTTGATAACACTACAGCTGCTATGATTAGCTTCCAGTTTGTTGTTATTCAGGTCAAAAACATTAGTACACAGTGGATGCACTGTGCTTTCGACATTGCAGTCTTTGTACACTTCAATTTACTGTCAGCATGATAATTTATGCTGGAAGTGATTTCCAGGCTTATGTGTATTCATGCCCACAGACTCAAACTTCATGTAATCCTTTGATTTGAATGAATAATAATGTGAAAAACAAAGATTTGCAATGCTAATATTTATTCTGGAGAGCATTTTCTGCAGGCTAATACATCAGTGGGTGGACTTTGATAAACTGGTTGATGTACTGACATTTGTTTTCTGAGGCGCAAGCAGTACGATGATCTCACGTCTTGCATTTGCACAATCAGAGGGTAATTGGACTGCAATCGAATGTATTAATCTGGTTGCCAAGAACAGTGATCCTTATTCAGTGAGGATTCTCACCTGGGGTCAACGAGCAGCCCAGTACCTATTCATCACCAGCTTTCCCAATAAGCTGAGACTGAGGAATAGTCTGGGGTCAATGTATGGATGTGAAGCAGATGGCCCAGCACTGTGACCACTCACCCACCTTTCCCCCTACCCGACCACTTCCCCACGCAATATACCACCAGGAGGTGCCGACGATGGCAGCCTCACCAACAGTCTGTCTTTTCGTTGTTTTAATGTTATTTTTAGTGTGTTTTAAAAGTTTGTTTTTATGTTCTCTGGTTAGTTTTATTTGGTGGGTGGGGGAGGGGATCGGGGGAAACTTTTTTTCAATCTCTTACCTTGCCGGAGATGCGATTGTTTTCCAGATCGTATCTCCGGTCACTCTGCTGCCTAACATCGTGGAGCTGGAGGCCTTGCTCGGGACTGATGGAGCCCCACCGTGGGGACGTGGACTTACTATCGGAGTCGTATCCCTAGCCTGGGATCAACGCTCCAACCACGGCCTGTGGACTTTAACACCGAGGAGCTCAAAGTCTCAGGTAGAGACCATAGATGTCAGGAGCTCCAAACAATGCAGAAGGTTCAACCAGCCCCGACCCGGGGTCAGATCGCCCGGCGCGGGGGAGCTGAGATCCCCCCCCCCGATGCAGGAGCTTGATCGCCCTGACGAGGAGGGCCCAAACGCAGCCGGCTACGGGAGCCAAGATCGTCCCAAGATGGAAGGCTCGAGGCCCCCGACCATGGGAGGGCAAAGAAGGGAAGAGATTGAACTTTTTTTTTCGCCTTCCTTCACAATGAGGAATGTGGAGGCATCACTGTGGTGCATGTTTATGTTAAAATGAATTTTGTCTCTTCTGTTGCTTTTTATTTGTATGACTGTATGGCAAAACATACTTGGCTAATAAAGTATTATTATGATTATGATTATGATTATGATATCCAAAACACGGAGCACTAGTAAGACCCAACAATTGTGGTTAATACTGACTTTAATCATTTAGGAGTTGGCAACATGATTAATCTGCACTAATATACTGAATTTACGCAATTCACTAGGGGGTCATAAACACCTCCGGGAAAATGTTGATTCACTAAAATAAGCAGGACCTTTGCTGTTACATCGAGAGTTGTTGCCTATTTATAGCAAATAAAATCCAATCACAGCTGTCGCTCAGTCTGCATATCTATTTGACGCGTGGCATACTTTCACCCCTCATTAAAAATAGTCTTCAGACTTTAGACTTTAAAGATCCAGCGTGGAAACAAGCCCTTCGGCCCACCGAGTCCACACCGACCAGTGATCACCCCGTGCACTAACACTATCCTGCACACTAGGGACAATGAACAATTTTACCAAAGCCAATTAACCTACAAACCTGTACGTCTTTGGAGTGTGGGAGGAAACCGGAGCACCGGAGAAAACCCATGCAGTCGCAGGGAATATATACGCACTCTGTACAGACAGCACCTGTAGTCAGGATCGAACCGGGGTCTCTGGCGCTTAAGGCAGCAACTCTACCGCTGCGCCACCATGCTGTCCCTAAAAGGCTCTGATTCTTCTGCCCTTTGAGAAACATACTCCCAGGGACTCAGAATCTCTGAGAGAAGGAATTTAACCTCATAAATGAGCGATGCCTTCTTTTAATACAATAGCACCTAGTTCTAGATTCCATCAAAAACAGAAATATTCTCATTACATCCAGTCTGTTAGAAACATAGAAACATAGACATAGAAAATAGGTGCAGGAGTAGGCCATTCGGCCCTTTGAGCCTGCACTGCCATTCAATATGATCATGGCTGATCATCCAACTCAGTATCCTGTACCTGCCTTCTCTCCATACCCCCTGATCCCTTTAGTCACAAGGGCCACATCTAACTCCTTCTTAAATAGAGCCAATGAACTGGCCTCAACTACCTTCTGTGGCAGAGAATTCCACAGATTCACCACTCTCTGTGTGAAAAATGATTTTCTCATCTCGGTCCTAAAAGACTTCCCCCTTATCCTTAAACTGTGACTCCTTGTTCTGGACTTCCCCAACATCGGGAACAATCTTCCTGCATCTAGCCTGTACAACCCTTTAAGAATCTTGTAAGTTTCTATAAGATCCCCCCTCAATCTTCTAAATTCTAGCGAGTACAAGCCGAGTGACTGGCAATTAGTTCTAAAAGGGTTGATGGTGGATATGTAATGGAAGGCATTTAAAGACAGCATGGATGAACTACAAAAATTGTTCATCCCAGTTTGGCAAAATAATAAATCAGGGAAGGTAGTGCATCCGTGGATAACAAGGGAAATCAGGGATAGTATCAAAGCAAAAGATGATGCGTACAAATTAGCCAGAAAAAGCAGCATACCAGAGGACTGGGAGAAATTCAGAGACCAGCAGAGGAGGACAAAGGGCTTAATTAGGAAAGGGAAAATAGATTATGAAAGGAAACTGGCAGGGAACATAAAAATTGACTGCAAAAGTTTTTATAGATATGTGAAGAGAAAGAGAATAGTTAAAACAAATGTAGGTCCCTTGCAGTCAGAAACAGGTGAATTGATCATGGGGAACAAGGATATGGCGGACCAATTGAATAACTACTTTGGTTCCGTCTTCACTAAGGAAGACATAAATAATCTGCCGGAAATAGCAGGGGGCCGCGAAATGTAAATCGTGTCTGACGAATCTTATAGAATTTTTCGAGGATGTAACTAGTAGAGTGGATAGGGGAGAACCAGTGGATGTGTTGTATCTGGACTTTCAGAAGGCTTTCGACAAGGTACCACATAAGAGATTAGGATACAAACTTAAATCACACGGTATTGGGGGTTCAGTATTGATGTGGATAGAGAAGTGGCTGGCAAACAGGAAGCAAAGAGTAGGAGTAAACGGGTCCTTTTCACAATGGCAGGCAGTGACTAGTGGGGTACCGCAAGGCTCAGTGCTGGGACCCCAGCTATTTACGATATATATTAATGATCAGGACGAGGGAATTGAAAGCAACATCTCCAAGTTTGCGGATGACACTAAGCTGGGGGGCAGTGTTAGCTGTGAGGAGGATGCTAGGAGACTGCAAGGTGACTTGGATAGGCTGGGTGAGTGGGCAAATGTTTGGCAGATGCAGTATAATGTGGATAAATGTGAGGTTATCCACTTTGGTGGCAAAAACGGGAAGGCAGACTATTATCTAAATGGTGGCCGATTAGGAAATGGGGAGATGCAGCGAGACCTGGGTGTCATGGTACACGAGTCATTGAAAGTAGGCATGCAGGTGCAGCAGGCAGTGAAGAAAACGAATGGTATGTTGGCCTTCATAGCAAGAGGATTTGAGTATAGGAGCAGGGAGGTTCTACTGCAGTTGTACAGGGTCTTGGTGAGACCACACCTGGAGTATTGCGTACAGTTTTGGTCTCCAAATCTGAGGAAGGACATTATAGCCATAGAGGGAGTGCAGAGAAGGTTCACCAGACTGATTCCTGGGATGTCAGGACTTTCATATGAAGAAAGACTGGATAGACTTGGCTTATACTCGCTAGAATTTAGGAGATTGAGAGGGGATCTTATAGAAACGTACAAAATTCTTATGGGGTTGGACAGGCTAGATGCAGGAAGATTATTCCCGATGTTGGGGAAGTCCAGGACAAGGGGTCACAGCTTAAGGATAAGGGGGAAATCCTATAAGACCGAGATGAGGAAAAACTTTTTCACACAGAGTGGTGAATCTCTGGAACTCTCTGCCACAGAGGGTAGTTGAGGCCAGTTCATATTTAAGAGGGAGTTAGATGTGGCCCTTGTGGCTAAGGGGATCAGGGGGTATGGAGAGAAGGCAGGTACGGGATACTGAGTTGGATGATCAGCCATGATCATATTGAATGGCGGTGCAGGCTCGAAGGGCCAAATGGCCTACTCCTGCACCTATTTTCTATGTATCTATGTATCTATGAGTCTATCCAGTCTTTCTTCATATGAAAGTCCTGCCATCCCAGGAATCAGTCTGGTGAACCTTCTCTGTACTCCCTCTGTGGCGAGAATGTCTTTCCTCAGATTTGGTGACCAAAACTGTACGCAATACTCCAGGTGTGGCCTCACCAAGACCCTGTACAACTGCAGTAGAACCTCCCTGCTCTTATACTCAAATCCTTAGGATTCTTAACACATTTCAATCAAGTCTCCTCTCACGCTTACTCTCTCCGAGAAATTAACTTACTGTAGCTTGCAAATTGAATGGATGAGCTGCTCATATTTCTGCACAGCACAATTCAATTTCAATGAAAAAGTAATAATAACTGAATATCATAGATTTTCTGGAAGTTGCCCGAGGCACACAGTTTTTATTCCAGATCCCATAATGCATTGATTCATGAAGAACCTCTGGTATGTGTCAAGGTTTTCAACAACATGCAGTGCCTGTGAAACTGACATCAACGTGACTTAATGGAACCTATCTGAACAGGCTGCAGACCAATACTAGAAACACCACCCAAACAGGTGTCTTTAAAGGTCATATTTAGCTTTATTAAAAGGAAATCAGTAGGGCAAAAAGGGGCCAGGAGATAGCTCTGGTGGGAAGCATTAAGGACAATCCCAAAAGATTGTATAAATGCACAAGGGGGAAAATGGTAACTGGAGAGAGTGGGACCTCTCAGGAATCAAAACAGTCACCACTGCGTGGAGCCACAGGAAATGGGCTCAATGAGTATTTCACCTCTGTGTTTTCTGAGGAGAATGACAGTAGGACAGAGGAACTTGGGGCAGTCAATGGAAGTGTCTTGAGAGCAGTCAGTGTTACCTTTGAAGAAGTACTGAAGGTACTATCGTGTATGAAGGTAGATAAATCTCCAAGGCCTGAGCCGATATATCTGAGGACATTGTGGGAAACTAGAGAGGAAATTGCGGGAGTCCTGGTTGAAATTTACAAGTCGTCCTTAAATACAGGAGAGGTGCCGGAAGACAGGAGAATGGCAAATATTGTGCCTCTATTCAAGAAGGGCTGCAGGGAAAATGCTGAGAACTGTACGCCGGTGAGCTTAACATCTGTAGTTGGAAAGATACTAGAGAGTATTCAGAGGGATAGGTATTACGCATATGGTCGGGCAATATGGTTTTGTACGTGGGAGGTCGTGTCCCACAAATCTGATTGATTTTTTTGAAATCGTGACCAAAAAGGTCGATGAGGGCAGAGCTGTAGATGTTGTGTACATGGATTTCAGTAAGGCATTTGACAGGGTTCCGCATGGTAGGCTGCTCTGGAAGGTTAGATCACATAGGATCCAAGGAGAGATAGCTGAATGGATAGCAAATTGGAAGGAAGCAGAGGGTGGTGGTGGAAGGTTGCATCTCGGACTGGAGGCCTGTGACTAGTGGTGTGCCTCAGGGTTCAGTGCTGGGCCCGTTACTGTTTGTCATCTACATCAATGATTTGGATGAGAACATACAGGGCAAGATTATCAAGTTTGCTAATGATACAAAAGTGGGTGGATTTACAGATAGTGAAGATGGTTGTGAAAGATTGTAGCAGGTTATTGATCGATTGGCCAGGTGAGCGGAGGAATGGTTGATGGAATTTAATAAAGAGTCATGTGAGGTGTTTCATGTTTGGATGTCTAATTAGGGCAGGACCTACACAGTGAATGGTAGGCCTCTAGGGGGTGTTGTAGAGCAGAGGGATCTAGGAGTACAGGTGCATGGTCCCTTGCAGGTCGAGTCGCAGGTAGATAAGGTGGTCGAAAAGGCTTTTGGCATTTTGGAGTATTGAATGTAGAAGTTGGGAGGTCATGTGCAGTTATATAAGACGTTGGTGAGACCACATTTAGAATATTGTGTTCAGTTCTGGGCACCATGTTATTGGAAAGATATTGTCAAGCTTGAAAGGGTTCAGAGAAGATTGACAAGGATATTATCAGGACTAGAGGGTGTGAGCTATAGGAAGAGGTTAAGTAGGCTGGGTCTCTATTCCTTGGAGCGCAGGAGGATGAAGGGTGACCATATTGAGGTGTATAAAATAATGAGAGGAATAGATCGGGTAGATGCACAGAGTCTCTTGCCCAGAGTAGGGGAATCAAAGACCAGAGGACATAGGTTCAAGGTGAAGGGGAAAAGATTTTTCACACAAAGGGTGGTGGGTTTATAGAACAAGCAGCCAGAGGAGGTAGTTGAGGCTGGGACTATCCCAATGTTTAAAAAACAGTTAGACAGGTATATGGATAGGACAGGTTTGGAGGGATATGGACCAAGCGCAGGTAGGTGGAACTAGTGTAACTGGGACATTTTGGCCAGTGTGGGCAAGTTGGGCTGAAGGGCTTGTTTGCACACTGTATCACTCTCTGACTCTATGACGCAATTCACCCAGCACCCCAACAGGAGAAGTTCTGCAGCAACAATTCACTACTCTGCCGATAAAGCACTCAAATCTCTCTGAAAGCCTGAGGAAGTGTCAGTTGAAATGAGGTTGAGATCCATGCAAAACTGCTGGTGCAGCTGGTAGAGCCGCTGCCTCACAGCACCAGAGACTGAGGTTCGATCTTCACCTCGGGTGCTATATGGAGTTTACTTGTTTTCTCCGTGACGGCGTGGGTTTCGTCCGGGTGCTCCGGTTTCCTCCCACATCCTAAATATGTGTGGGTTTGTAGAAACATAGAAACATAGACATAGAAACATAGAAAATAGGTGCAGGATGTGGCCATTTGGCCCTTCGAGCCAGCACCGCCATTCATTGTGATCATGGCTGATTGTCCCCTATCAATAACCCGTGCCTGCCTTCTCCCCATATCCCCTGATCCACTAGCCCCTAGAGCTCTATCTAATTCTCTCTTAAATCCATCCAGTGATTTGGCATCCACTTCCCTCTGTGGCAGGGAATTCCACAAATTCACAACTCTCTGGGTGATAAAGGTTTTTCTCACCTCAGTCTTAAATGGCCTCCCCTTTATTCTAAGACTGTGGCCCCTGGTTCTGGACTCGCCCAACATTTGGAACATTTTTCCTGCATCTAGCTTGTCCAGTCCTTTTATAATTGATTATGTTTCTATAAGATTCCCCCTCATCCTTCTAAACTCCAGTGAATACAAGCCTAGTCTTTTCAATCTTTCCTCATATGAGAGTTCCGCCATCCCAGGGATCAAACTCGTGGACTTACGCTGCACTGCCTCAATCACAAGGATGTCCTTCCTCAAATTAGGAGACCAAAACTCTACACAATACTCCAGATGTGGTCTTACCAAAGCCCTATACAACTGCAAAAGAACCTCTTTACTCCTATACTGAAATCCTCTTGTTATGAAGGCCAATATTCCATTAGCTTTCTTCACTGCCTGGGTTAATTGGGCTCTGTAAATCCCCCCTAGTGTGTAGGGAGTGACTGCGAAAGTGGGATAACACAGAACTAATGTGAATGGGTGATCAGCGTGGACTTGGTGGACCAAAGGGCCTGTTCATGCTCTATCTCTAAACTGTCTCCACTATATCCATGGCTCTTGCAACCATCTCCATACCAATGTGTACCATGCAGTGCCTTAGAGCTGACATTAAAAATATTCTGCAAAGATTGAAGTCAGTGGCTGCTTACACCATTCTGTAGAATTTCACAATGTTATCCTGTCCAAACAAACCAAATGTGGTTTAGTAATCTATATAGACAAATGGCAGATGATAAGTAATTTGGGGTGACACTTCTCCACTGTAAGCAATCAGTACATAGAATTGTGAAGTGATGTTCCATTCCACAAGAGTGGATCCATGTGCGGCCTGTAGTTCGAAGGATGTGCAGTGGTTTTGTATGTCATGCTTGAATAATATTAATGATGTGTGGGAGAGATGAAGAGAAGCCAAAATGAATGGGGCAATTGTGCAGACTACCAGATATGGAGTTGGTGAGCCAAGGCAGAAGAGATGGCATTAGGTTTGATAGAGTGATAGAAGGGAATCAGGGACAGATTGACTCGTAGAAACAAGGAACTGCATAGAAACATAGAAAATAAGTGCAGGATTGGGCCATTCGGCCCTTTGAGCCATTCAAAATGCGTATGGCTGATCATCCAAAATCAGTACCCCGTTCCTGCTTTTTCCCCATATCCCTTGATTCCTTTAGCCCCAAGAGCTAAAATCTTGAAAACATACAGTGAATTGGCCTCCCCTGCCTTCTATGGCAGAGAATTCTACAGATTCACAATTCTCAGAGTGAAAAGGTTTTTCCTCATCTCAGGCCTAACGCTTACTCTTAAACTGTGACCCCTGATTCTGGACTCCACCAACATCGGGAGCATTTTTCTGGCATCTAGCCTGTCCAATCCTTTATAAGTTTCTATAAGATTGCCTCTCATCCTTCTGTTCCAGTGAATACAAGCCCAGTCGACCCATTCTTTCATCATATGTCAGTCCCACTATCCCGGAAATTAACCTTGTGAACCTACGCTGCATTCCCTCAATAGCAAGAATGTCCTTCCTCAAATTAGGAGACCAAAATTGCTTACAATACTCCACGTGCGGTCTCACCAGGGCCCTTACAACTGCAGTAGGACCTCCTTGCTCCTAAACTCAAATCCTCTTGCAATGAAGGCCAACATGCCATTAGCTTTCTTCACTGCCTGCTGTACTTGCA
>JAXLNO010005106.1:0-36327 GCA_038087875.1 Malacoraja senta
ATTTTTGTGTGTGTTGCTGACAGCAATTAAACTTGCCTGCCTACTGTTTAAAAATAATTACTGCATGTGCACACAGAAGAGAACCTAATGTTTTAAGTGCCTAGCACAATTTAAAGGCAGCCAGCATGTTTTGGCTACAATAGTGAAGGAAGGTCTTTAAGAATTTGTGCTTTAATATTGTAAGCAATTTCTGAACATGTGAGGGATCATTTACAAAGTTTTTCAGAAATGAACTGAAGGCGTTGATGGATGAAAACAGAAGTGAATTGAAAGAGTGGATGCAGAGAGAATGTTTCTCTCAATGGGAGTATTTATAACTAGGTGTTATAATCTCAGAATAAGGAAGCATGAGGAGGAATCTCCTCTGGCAGAGAGTTGTGACTAGGGTTCTCTACCTTCGGGCGATATGGAGTCAAAGTTGTTGAATATATTCAAAGCAGAATTTGATAGGTACTTGAAACCAAGAGATAGCCATTAAACTTGCTGGTTGATTAAATAATGAGGCAAGTTAAAGGGAAAGAAAACAAACAAAGGGATATATAGAAACCAAGAAATGCAGGTCAGAACACAGAGTGTTCAGACTGAAGAAAGGCTCTGACACAAAACATTGCCTGCCCACACCCTGCACAGATGCTGTCTGGCCCACTGAGTTACTCCAGGACTTTGTGTTTTACTCAAAACTTCAGCATCTACAGTTCCCTGTGTCTCCAAAGGCAGGACAGAAATGTAGGAAATAAGATAATATCAGTGTAGAGGGAAAAACTGGGTTAATCTTACAGATAGATATCCTGCTGCAGGAATAGCCAGTTGTGGTACAAATAAAGAAATCCAGTTACCTGAATTATTGAATTTGATATTGCCTTCTACGAACTGCAATCTGCCCAACAGGAAGAAGGAGTGCTGTTGTTTAAGCTGGAGTGTGAGAGTGACAGTGAGAGTGGGAAGGAGAGTTCAAGTGACAGGTAACTGGAAGATCAGGGTTGTTTGCAGCTAAAGTGAACAGTTTATAGACTAATTGGCTTGGTATAATAGTAAATTGTTCTTGGTGTGAAAAAGTACACTTCCAGATTCAGGGACAGTTTCTTCCTAGCTGTTATCAGGAACTGAATCATCCTACCACAACCAGAGAGCAGCGCTGAACTACTATCTACCTAATTGTTGACCTTTAGACTATCCTTGATCAGACTTTGCTGGCTTTACCTTGCACTAAATGTTATTCCCTGATCATGTATCTATACACTGTAAATGGTTTGATTGTAATCATGTATTGTCTTTCTGCTGACTGGATAACACGCAACAAAAGTATTTTACTTTACCTTGGTACACGTGACAATAAACTAAACTAAACTAATGTCGGTACAAAAGTGTTAGTGTGTGGGGATAGCTGGTCAGCATGGATTTGGTGGGCCAAAGGGCCTGTTCCCACGTTATATCTGTAAACTAAAAAAACTAAACTAAACTGCTCAGTAAATTATCACACAATCCATGATTAGCTTTGCCATTGCAGTGGAGAACAAGTACATACACCGGATTGGAAGAAGCATAAGTGAATCATTGTTTTACCAGAAAGAACCATAAAGAAAGAACCATAAAGACAATGAGAAGGGAGAAATTGTCATTTCTACTAAAAGCCCTGTCTCACTGTGCGAGTTGACCCACGAGTGACCCAGAGTGAAAGACTCGTGGTTGCGTACGAGACTCCAAGTTTATGATCAAGAGTTTAACCGAGTTCCCACGGGTATGACTCAAGTTTGCCGTTAACTGTCATTTCTGCGATGTTCCAAGTTCATCTCCCGAGTTAACAAGTTCCTATCCCGAGTTACTCTTGAGCCAACCTTCAATGAAGGTCTGTTTTAATAAGCAACATCTCCATCCTGCGGCTTTTGAGTTAAAGATACAATTCAGCGCGGCCGCATCTATTGATGTGACCTACAAAGAGAAAATGCACACCGTCCAGTGCCAGAGCAGTTATACTGATGATTTGTTTGAAACACACATCACGTAGTTAGAAGACCAGCAGGCGGAGGTTTGCTATATTTTAATTGAATTTACTGCCAGGTCTACACACTGCGGGGAGACAAGATGAAATCTTTGAATGTGGACGGATGCGCACACCAGATTGTTGGGAGACGGGGCTCAGGGTTCGCCTCCTGAGCTGCTTTGGTGCCCAGGCGTGAGTTGAGGTGGAGGGAGGTTGGGGGGGAGGTGGGGGGTGAGGTGGGGGAGGAGGTGGGGGGGCGGGGGTCAGGTTAAACTCACCTATTTGACAGAGGCAGAAGATTACGAGGATCCAGCGAGACTCGGACTGCATGGAGAGCCGAGATTGCCCCGCTGGTGGCCAACTTCCCCCTGTCCTCCGTCGCCGCTCCCAGCCGGCCGGCAGGAGCTGTGCATGGAGCCCGCCACCGGAGTCGTGTCTGACTGCCTGGGCAGCCTGAGGGCAGATGCACCTGCCCGGGGAGGCCGCGGAAAGACTGCGGGGGGAGTATCTCACTCTGACTGTGATAGAGAGAGACAGAGGCGCACACACACACACACACACACACACACACACACACACACACACACACAGTGTGGAGTTCCTCTGACTGACTGACTGTGTGTGGGTGCGGGGGGTGGGATAGAGAGAGAGAGAGACACACACACACACAGGCAGCGTGGAGTACCTTTAACTGTGTGTGTGGGGAGAGAGAGCGAGGCAGACACACACACAACGGGCAGTGTGTACCTCAGTCTGTTGTGTGTGTGTGTAGGGAGAGAGAGACACAGAGACAGTGTGGACCTCTGACTGTGTATGAAGGAGAGAGGGGGGAGAGAGACAGAGAGAGAGAGGCACAGAGGCAGTGTGGTGTACTTAGGCGTGACTGTGGGGGAGAGAGAAAGAGCGCACAGGACCTCCGGTCTATCTGTGTGTGTGGGAGGGAAGAGAGATTAAGCAGAATACATCGGTCTTATTGTGTGTGGGGGAGAAAGAGGGAGGTGGGAGGGAGAAAGAGAGAGGTGGGGGGAAAGAGAGAAATGGGGGAGACGTATATACACACAAAGCAGAGTTTTACTGTGTATGTGGGAGACACAGATGGACTTACACAGATGGACTTACCTCGGTCTTACTGTGTGTGGGAGAGGGGGAGAAAGAGACGTACACTCACAGAGGCAGAGTCTCTCAGCCTGTGGGAGAGGGAGAGAGAGACACGCACACACAAGGTGGATGTGAAATCTCACCTGCCTGTTTCAGTGACCGGCACCCGCCGCTAGTGAATGAAGACACCCCCATCTGTCTCCCCCTCCTCTCCCTCACTCTCCACCCTCTCTCCTCCACCCCCCCTCCCTCCTCCAAACCCCACTCCCCCCAATTTGGAAATGTCATCCCATCACCCATTCCTTCTCTCTAGAGATGCTGCCTGCCCGCCTGAGTTAAAGAGTTCCCACGGTAGACTCACGAGTCACTAAGGTAAACGCACGGGCCACTACGTTCTTACAACGTGTTTAAATGTTTCAAATTTAACCTCAAGAGTACATTTTACTCGTGGAAAAGTTTTAAACAAGTTTGAATTTTTCCAAGAGTTAAACAAGTGTCACGGGTACCTGCCGTTAGCGCCAAGAGTCGCTAAGTTGTCCACGAATTCCGACGTTCCCGCTACGTTAATCATACGTGATTACCACAGTTAAATTTGTTTTAAGCTTGGGGTACCTCGTGGGTCAGCTCACACAGTGAGACAGGGGTTTTAGGATTACCATCTGTGATATTAACTTAGATTTAGTTGCTCTCTCCATTGACTTTTCTTCAGCTTTGCCCTGCATTTCACAGTGGTTAGTTTAGTTTAGTTTAATGATACAGCATGGAAACAAGCTTTTTGGCCCACTGAGATTATGCCTACCTCTGATCACCCATTCACATAAGTTCTAGTTTATCCTAGTTTCTTATCCACTCCCTATTCACTGGGGAATTTTACAGAGGCCAACTAACCTAGAAATCTGCATGTTCTGGCTTGTTGGAGGAAACCATAGCATTCGAGGAAACTGATGCATTCACAGGGTGACCATACAAACTCCAAACAGACCGTATCTTAGGTCAGGATTGACAATAGACAATAGGTGCAGGAGTAGGCCATTCGGCCCTCGAGCCAGCACCGCCATTCAATGTGATCATGGCTGTTGATCAATGTGACATGGTGAAGATTGAATTTGGGTGAGCAGCAATTCTATCAGCTGCGCTGCTTTTACATGCCCATTTGTTTGTTTCTTCTCTTTCTCTAATTGTCTTCATTTTTATATACAATGATGTTTGAACAGCTTTCCATTATGGTAATCCAAGACTAACCCATCAGAGACAATCCCTTTGTTTTACTCCATTCCCCCCTCTGCGGCTTTACAACTAAAAACTTGCTTAATTTTTTTTTTTTTCCATTTGGGATGAAGAATATTCAACGTGAAAATCCATCTATCCTTCCTGTTCAGTGTCATGTGGATTTGATAAGTTTCCATGAGGTCCCCCCCATTATTTAAAATTCTTATGAATGTTAGCTCTATTGACCACATCCCACTTTGTACATAAGTCCTGCCCATCCCAGGATTCTGGCAGGTGAACCTTCACTGCACGCCTTCCATAGCAAAACATCCTTATTCACAAAAAAGACCAATCCAACACATGAGACCCAATGCCATACGATTGATCCATACAATACAATACAATACCAATACCATTTATTGTCATTTGAACCTCAAATGAAGTTCAAACAAAATTTGGTTCTGCAGTCAAACAAACAAAACAGTTCCTACACGACACACAAACAATTCAATCCACAGAAAAACATCCATCACAGTGAATCTCCTCCTCACTGTGATGGAAGGCAAAGTCTTTTCTCTCCCCTGCACCATCCTTCTCCCGATGTTGAAGCCCCAGGCTGGCAATGTTAAGTCCCACGGCCGTTGGAGGCCGCGCCGGGTGGTGTACGGCCTCGCTCCGGGCCCAAAAGTCACCAAGTTGGAGCCCCCGGCGGGCGCTGGAATGACCCCGGCCATTAAGCTGCGCCGGGCGATTTGCGGCCCCGCTCCGGATCGTTCCAACCCCGCGACACGGGCGGGAGAAGTTGCGTTGCGGGAGCTCTGGAAAGCGGTCTCTCACCCGGACCCGCGAGCTCCAGATGTCACAGTCCACGGGTCTGCAGCTGCAGCTGGAGCTCCGGAGTCAGGCCGCAGCAGCGAGCCACCACCGCTCCTCACGCTCCGAGGATGGCCAGCCCCACGATGGTAAGTCCGCAGCTCCACAGGCTCCGCGACTGGAGCCCCCAGGTCGTCCAGGTCGGAGGCCGCTCCACGGAGCTAGGCCCCAACGACAACGGAGACCCGACAGGGAAAAGGTCGGGTCTCCCGTACAGGGAAGAGATTTTTAAAGTTTCCCCTCCCCCCCCGCCCCCCACATGTACACAATTAAAAACAGTACAAAAAACACAAACAACTACATTTAACTAGACAAAAATAAAAAATAAAGACAGGCGGACTGCAGTCGAGCCGCTGCCATTAGGCGCCGCCGCTTCCGGTTCCGCTATTCAATTCCTTTCACGATCAATTCTAAAATAAAATTTGTTTACTTTCTCAAACAACTGCTACATCTGCAAGATTACTTTCATAGTCTGGTATACAAGCACACACAGGTCTTACTCTATCTCTTTCCTTATCACATAATAAACGGACTCTGTTTTTAACACCATAGTGGATACCTCTCATTTATCTGCAATCTACCATGCATTTTCCCACTCACTCAATTCTCCAAATCACTGTCTGCATCCTCCACAAAGCTCACACTCCCAACCTGATCTATATGATCCTTAAACTTGGAAATATTATGTGCAATTTGTTCATTGAAATGCAGACCACGTCACTTCCATCTGACGTGGTCTGCATTTATAGAATTATTACAAATATAGGGTGCAAAGGTACCTTAAAAAAAAAACTGAGGTCAGGTAAAGGTGATGATAGCTGGAAAGTTGGTATGTCCCATTTGCGTAATGCTCATAAAAACTATTTGTTTTTCTCTTTCTCCTCTTTCTCTTTCTCCTTCTTTTCTAGGGTCTATTTCTAAACTCTTTTCATTTGTTTTTAATTTTGTTCTTATAGGGTCTTCGTTCTGTCTTGTTGTCACACTTTCTACACTCACTTTTTCCTTCACTTTCTTCTTTCTTTCAATCTTATCCTTTCCTTTTACTAGTGTAAAAAACAAACGGAGTACATTAATTGTAAGAAGATATAAGTGACGAGTACTAATGTATGTGGTTGTAATGTAATGTACTTCTAATAAATAAAAAATAAAAAATAAATTTAAAAAAATGGTAGCTATTATGAATAGCTGGGCTCCAAGGCTGAACACCACTGGTCACTACATTCCACTCATTTATTTCCTTGTGTCTGTTTCCTAAATGCCAACCAGTTCTCTGTTCATGTTAGTACATTATTCCAACCCCTCATTATTTAATTCTGCACTCATCTCTTAAGTGGGTTTAAAAAGGGTTCGAAGAGTAAACCTAGCAATTATAGACCTGTTAGTTTGACGTCAGTGGTGGGCAAATTAATGGACAGGATACTTAAAGATAATATATATAAGCATCTGGATAAGCAGGGTCTGATTAGGAACAGTCAACATGGATTTGTGCCTGGGAAGGGTCATGCTTGACTAATCTTTTTGAATTTTTTGAAGAGGTTACTAGGGAAATTGATGAGGGTAAAGCAGTGGATGTTGTCTATATGGACTTCAGTAAGGCCTTTGACAAGGTTCCTCATGGAAGGTTGGTTAAGAAGATTCAATTGTTGGGTATTAATGTGGAGTAGCAAGATGGATTCAACAGTGGCTGAATGGGAGATGCCAGAGAGTAATGGTGGATGGCTGTTTGTCAATTTGAAGGCCGGTGACTAGTGGGTGCCTCAGGGGTCTGTATTGGGTCCACTGTTGTTTGTCATGTACATCAATGATCTGGATGATGGTGTGGAAAATTGGATTAGTAAGTATGCAGATGATACTAAGATAGGTGGTGTTGTGGAAAATGAAGTAGATTTTCAAAGTCTACAGAGAGATTTAGGCCAATTTGGAAGAGTGGGCTGAAAGATGGCAGATGGAGTTTAATGCTGGACAAATGTGAGGTGCTACATCTCGGCAGGACAAATCAAAATAGGACGTACACGGTAAATGGTAGCGAATTGAAGGAATGCAGTTGAACAGAGGGATCTAGGAATAACTGTGCATAGTTCCCTGAAGGTGGAATCTCATGTAGATAGGGTGGTAAAGAAAGCTTTTGGTGTGCTGGCCTTTATAAATCAGAGCATTGAATATAGAAGTTGGGATGTAATGTTAAAATTGTACAAGGCATTGGTGAGGCCAATTCTGGAGTATGGAGTACAATTTTGGTCGCCTAATTATAGGAAGGATGTCAACAAAATAGAGAGAGTACAGAGGAGATTTCTAGAATGTTGCCTGGGTTTCAGCAACTAAGTTACAGAGAAAGGTTGAACAAGTTAGGTCTTTATTCTTTGGAGCGCAGAAGGTTAAGAGGGGACTTGATAGAGGTCTTTAAAATTATGAGCGGGTTAGACAGAGTGGACGTGGATAAGCTTTTCCCATTGAGAGTAGGGAAGATTCAAACAAGGGGACATGACTCTGAGAATTAAGGGACAGATGTTTAGGGGAACATTAGGGGGAACTTCTTTACTCAGAGAGTGGTAGCTGTGTGGAATGAGCTTCCAGTGGAAGTGGTGGAGGCAGGTTCGATGTTATCCTTTAAAAATAGATTGGATGGGTATATGGACGGGAAAGGAATGGAGGGTTATGGTCTGAGTGCAGGTAGATGGGACTAGGGGGAAGTATTTATTTTTAATTAAAACAAAATTTAAAAAAATGTTCGGCATGGACTTGAAGGGCCGAGATGGCCTGTTTCCGTGCTGTTATGGTTATATGTTTATATGGTTATATGGTTATATGGGACCTTGTTGAAAGCTTTCAGAAAGTCTAAATACTGATTCTCCTCCACCTCCGTGGAGGGCACAGTGGGCAACAGAACAGGTCAAACTCATGTAACTACAGGTTGTTCCTGCTGTTAACGTTTTAAATGTTTTCAACATTCACAAACATTCAAAAACTATTAAAGGCAATATATAAAACCAAAATATTGTCAACATTTCTAAATATGTAAAAACTGCAATAGAAAAATATTTAACAACATTTAAATATCATACAATAAAAATTTTAACTTAACTAAAATACTAACTTAACTAATACTATATTTTTTTCTTTTGTACACCGGTCACTGAAAGTTGGCTACAGGTGCAGCAGGCAATGAAGAAAGCTAATGGAATGTTGGCCTTCATAACAAGAGGATTTCAGTATAGGAGTAAAGAGGTTCTTCTGCAGTTGTATAGGGCTCTGGTGAGACCACATCTGGAGTATTGTGTACAGTTTTGGTCTCTAATTTGAGGAAGGACATCCTTGTGATTGAGGCAGTGCAGCGTAGGTTCACGAGATTGATCCCTGGGATGGCGGGACTGTCATATGAGGAAAGATTGAAAAGACTAGGCTTGTATTCATTGGAGTTTAGAAGGAAAAGGGGGGATCTTATAGAAACATATAAAATTATAAAAGGACTGGACAAGCTAGATGCAGGAGGAATGTTCCCAATGTTGGGCGAGTCCAAAACCAGGGGCCACAGTCTTAGAATAAAGTGGAGGTCATTTAAGACTGAGGTGAGAAAAAACGTTTTCACCCAGAGAGTTGTGAGTTTGTGGAATTCCCTGCCAAGTCACTGGATGGATTTAAGGGAGAGTTAGATAGAGCTCTAGGGGCTAGTGGAGTCAAGGGATATGGGGAGAAGGCAGGCACGGGTTATTGATAGGGGACGATGAGCCATGATCACAATGATATGGCTCGAAGGGCCGAATGGCCTCCTCCTGCACCTATTGTCTATGTCTATGTTTCTATGTTAATGCCCATTTCACAAACATCACCCTCCACTGAAATAAATGCAAAACCCTCACTATAATGATAAGTAAAGCCGTGGAGAACAATTGTAAAATTCTCACAACTAACTGATGCAACTTCAGGGCTCTAACATTTTGTAAGCATTGGCTGAGATTTCCGTAGATTAAATAAGAAAACCACGATGTGCCAGTCTTTAATTACTAAAAATGGCAGAGATGATTAGGATTGCATAACTTCAGCAAATTTGCAAACACCCTTGACTTTAAAAGGGAGTGGACAAAGGCAGCTGAAAAAGAAAGAATTAAAAAAATGGTGGTGCCAGTTTGAGAAAAATAGCAAATGTGATAAAGGATTGCATGTATGACTACATCCATAGAGTACAAGAGCTATAAACTGTAAATGGGAAAAGATTCATGAAATCATAGTGTGGTTGTAATAACAGAGATCTGTTCAACAAGGTCAGGAAAGAGTTCTTAACATATTTCGTTATCAAACATTTGGCATTGAAGCAGAAGGTGGAAAAAAAGTGGGGCGATGGCACTATTGATCTCAGGTAATGTTACAGTTCTAAATAGAAAGGATATATGATTCTCTTAAATTAATCTGCTTGATTATGTTCATGAACACAACTGCTACATTTATGAAGATTTTTGTATAACCACAGATGCGTAAATTTTCAAAGTGCACAGTAAGAAGGCAGGAGAAAGGGGTTGAGAGGGAAAAATAGATCAGCCATGATTGAATAGTAGACTCGTAGACGTAGACTCGATGGGCCAAGTGGCCTAATTCTTCTCCTATGTCTTATGAGCATGAAATTCATCAGCAAATTTTAATAGTTTGCAATAATATTAACCCGAGGTTATAATTAATGCAGGTAAAAGTAAAACAGTCCTAGGGTTAGAAATATCTTTTGGAAAGGAGAACTTAATTAATTTGGATACCAAGGGTTAAATTACGATGAGAGCTTAGAAAAAGTCAGATAGAAACTAAGGCAGGCAACATGAATTTGATGAGTTTTTTTAAGATAGACACAAATTGCAGGAGTAACTCAGCAGATCTGGAGAAAAAGGATGGGTGACATTCTGGTTAGATTTTCAAAGTCTACAGAGAGATTTAGGCCATTTGGAAGAGTGGGCTAAAAGATGGCAGATGGAGTTTAATGCTGATAAATGTGAGGTGCTACATCTTGGCAGGACAAATCAAAATAGGACGTACATGGTAAATGGTAGTGAATTGAGGAATGCAGTTGAACAGAGGGATCTAGGAATAACTGTGCATAGTTCCCTGAAGGTGGAATCTCATGTAGATAGGGTGGTAAAGAAAGCTTTTGGTGTGCTGGCCTTTATAAATCAGAGCATTGAATATAGAAGTTGGGATGTAATGTTAAAATTGTACAAGGCATTGGTGAGGCCAATTCTGGAGTATGGAGTACAATTTTGGTCGCCTAATTATAGGAAGCATGTCAACAAAATAGAGAGAGTACAGAGGAGATTTACTAGAATGTTGCCTGGGTTTCAGCAACTAAGTTACAGAGAAAGGTTGAACAAGTTAGGTCTTTATTCTTTGGAGTGTAGAAAGTTAAGGGGGGACTTGATAGAGGTCTTTAAAATGATGAGCGGGTTAGACAGAGTTGACGTGGATAAGCTTTTCCCATTGAGAGTAGGGAAGATTGAAACAAGGGGACATGACTTGAGAATTTAGGGACAGAAGTTTAGGGGTAACATTAGGGGGAACTTCTTTACTCAGAGAGTGGTAGCTGTGTGGAATGAGCTTGCAGAGGAAGTGGTGGAGGCAGGTTCGATTTTATCCTTTAAAAATAGATTGGATGGGTATATGGACGGGAAAGGAATGGAGGGTTATGGTCTGAGTGCAGGTAGATGGGACTAGGGAAGGGGAAAAAAAAGAAGAAAAAAAAAAGTGTTCGGCACGGGCTTGAAGTGCCGAGATGGCCTGTTTCCGTGCTGTAATGGTTGTATGGTTATATGGGTCTGAAGCCTTCTTCAAGAGTTTTTTGATGTAGGAATGGATAGTGCTGATGAGGGTAATGCAGTCAATGTGGTGTACATGCATCTTCAGAAGATTTCCGATAAGGTGCCGTATAATAAGTATATCAGGAATATTGAACCTCATCGCAAAAAAAGGGACATCAATAGAGTGATACAAGGTAAGCTAAGTAATAGACAACAGATCATGGTGAAGGTTTTTTTCATGGACCAGAGATAAGTGAACAATAGCTTTTCCAAGGGGGCAGTGTGAGCTCATTGCTTTTTTGATCTGCACCAATGATGAGATATGGGAATGCAGGTCATAATTTATAAATTTGTGGATGACACAAACCTTGAAATTAGCATGAATTGGAAAGATGATAGTGGAGACACAAGAGACTGCAATTGCTGAAATCCTGAGCTAAAGACAAAGTGCTAGAGGAAATCAGCAAGTCAGGCATCATCTGGGGAGGGAATAGACAGGAGGCATTTCAGGTCAGGATCCTTCTTCATCCTGAAGACGATAGTGATAGCTGGATTTTAAGAATCAGATGAAATAGGGAGATACACTGCATATGAAGATTAATACAAAGAAACGTGAGGTGATATATTTAGTAGGATGAATGAAGAGACTCAGAATGAATAAAGGATACTGTTCCAAATTGTGTTTACGAATAAAGGGACCTATGCTCAAATCAAAAGTTTAAAATGTGGTTTATAAACATACTAAACAGAGGTATAAAGTATTAAAGCTGGAAGTCATGCTGAACTTTTCTAAAACACTTCTCTGGCTTCAACTAGAGTAGTGTTCAGTTTTGGTTGTCATGTTATAGGAAGGATGTGAAGGCATTCGAGAAGCTCAGAAATGCTATACAAAAATGGATTGCAGTTACAATGATTCATAAGGGAAATTGGTATTGTTTTCTTTGAAATGAGAAGGATGAGGGGAAATTTGATAAAAGTACATAAAATGACGAGAGGCCCGAACAGAGTGGATGTTCCCATTGATGGTGGGGTCAACAACTAGAGTATTTAATTTATAAAACAAAAGGACAAAGATTCAAAAGTGACATCAGGAAAATGTTTTTGCGCTGTGTAGCTGGAACATACAGACATGAACATTTTGCAGTGTTACTAGGAAAGAGGCAGGGGTGCAACTAGTGAGGTCCACTGGCAGAGTTGGGCCAAATGACTTCCCTCTGTGTTGTGACTAGTTTGCGATTCAATGACAAAATATTTCCAATTAAGGGGAGATTTCATCAATGTTTTCAAGGAATTAAGAACTGATACATTGGATAACGTGGTTGAGAAAGTTAAGTCTAGGAAACTTAAAATTGGAACCACATAACAGGAGTGAAATTAGTGGAAATCATATATTTGCTGTGGGTGGTAGAAATTTTGAATTAATCCACAAACTGCAATTGATCCTTGGTTAAATGTCAATTTTTAATCTGCGTTTGATGGAGTTTTCTTAATATAATGTATTAAGGGACATAGGAAAGTGGCAGGCATATGGATTAAGTGCATGGGTCAATTGTGATCATTTTGCTTGGCAGAACAGGCTCAATAGGCTAAATGGCCTTGCTGTGTTTCTTTTTTACCATGTCTCTGTGATCCTTATGTATCTACAGTTCAAGAAGGAAGGAGGATATGCCAATCAACTTTACAGAAGTAAGGAAACATTAGTAGATTCTGCTAATGTGGGCAATCATCTAGCAAACAATAACCAACATAATTTGAAGATGGATTTCGGACCGAAACATTGCCTATTTCCTTCGCTCCATAGATGCTGCTGCACCCGCTGAGTTTCTCCAGCATTTTTGTCTACCTTAGATTTTCCAGCACCTGCAGTTCCTTCTTAAACAAAATAACCAACATAATTTGGTTTCAATGCAAAGAGGCGAGAAGCCCTCAACTTTGAAATTGGGGGAGATCAAGTGTCTGCTACTTAAAATGAGAGATGTCAAAGGCAATATAAAAAGCACAATTTCAGAATGCAGCATTAATAGTGGAAGGCATTCAAGAAAGTACTGTACTTGATTCTCTATAAACAAAGCATTTATTTTTGAAATATTTCCAATATTGCATGAGTGAATATAATTTTTAGATACTATCATGGCTTAACCTACTCTGGGCCAAACTCAAAAGGGATGCTGTAAATGTTATGCAAACCAAAGTTTTGCATTTAATTGAATGAAATCTACACTACATTCTACTTAAAATAAAACTTAAAAGATACATGAGGAAATTCAAGGGCAAAATTCAGCGGCAAAATTAGGATAATAACAAAAAGATTATCAAAACCACAGGAGGGAAGGTTTAGTATGATGGAATATAGAAGTTATGAAAAAGATTATCAAGCACAATCAAATGACAGTAAATTGCTAACTTTTCATAAACTTTAAGGGAGCCAAATTGAGAAGCCTATGAAATCAGGTTTTACAATTAATCTATGTACATTGTTCCAATGCAAGTCTCATGCCACCCAGACAAATCCTGCACAGGTAATAAGAAGAGACGGTTGTGGTGGTTTATGCCAGAAGCCAAGTCCACAAAATAATCAATGGCCTCAGTGACATGGTCAAGGTTAGGAAATGCATCTTTATAATACTGTTCAATTCCAAAAATTGCCATCAGCCAGGTGCTGAATCTTCATCAATTAAACCCAATGTCACACACTCAGCATTGCTGTAAGCCTCACACAACCATTTGTATCTCACAGTTTACAAACGCTGTCAGCATTTCTACCATTATTGCCAAACCATTGTGTGGCACACAGAGGCAGGCTTTTTCCCTCTCTCTTGCAGGACAAAGAGACACGTTAAAAGAGGGAACAGCAGCTAACCGTGGGAGACATATACTGGAAGAGATGATGGTTACCATCATTGAAGAGCAGAGGTTGAGCATGATACCATAGAAGGTGGCATTTCCATATGTGAAACACCTTCCCACATCTCACTTTACGTTCAACCCACTCTCACTTGTACATCGTGCATCTCTTTCTTTTCTGTGATTCCCTCAACTGAACTCTAGCCTTCTGCCTAAAGGGCCTGTCCCACTTGCATGCGATTGCATGCGTTTGGCGCGACCAAACGTGGTCGCTTGAGGCGTATGGCCGCACGGGGCCGGTCCCACTTAGAAGCGCGGAGTTGTACGAGGCTGGTCCCAACATCACACAACTGGTCACACCCTGGGCTCCGAAAAAACTGACAGTGTCCGAAATCTTCGCGCGCCAATGGCCTGTCGGCACGCAGGCGCATTGCGATCATACATAGCGTCTTGACGGCGTACGCCGTGTCTTAGTCAGCCCGCCTCCTGCCCAGCTGATTGGTAAGTATGACGCAAACGACGTCACGCGCGAACTTAGCGCTACTTAGCGCCTACTTAGCGCGAACTTCGCGTGAACTCCGCTTCCGTTTGGTCACGCCAAACGCATGCAATCGCATGCAAGTGGGACAGGCCCTTTACTCCTAACAGAGAGCCAAGAACTGCAACCTGACCAGGCTAAGGTGGAAGAACAGAATATACTATAGCAGACAAAGACAACGGTTAAACTGAAGAACTAAGTTGGGCAGCATGGTGGGGCAGCAGTAGAGTTGCTGCCTTACAGCGCCAGAGACCCAGGTTCGATCCTGACTATGGGTGCTGTCTGCATGGAGTTGGCATGTTTTCCCTGTCACCACGTGAGGTTTTCCCGGGTGCTCCAGTTTCCTCCCACCCTCCAAAGTCATGTAGGTTTGTAGATTAATTGGCTTTGGTAAAGTTTGTAAATTGTCCCTAGTGTGTGGGATTGCTTGGTCAACGTGTACTTGCTGGGCCGAAGTGCCTGTTTCCATGCTATATCTCTCAACTAAACTACTCTAAGTTCTGTTAATGTAACACATACAGCCAATCAGTTCAAATGTTGACACTGTGTAATTTTGAGACTGCCTTAGAAGCAGGGTCAGCAGCTGGTTTGAACTAAGCATATGACAAAGAGCAATCAGCACTCCACTGGACAAGTTTCACAAGACCTCAACCACAGAAGACATAGGTGAGCGTTTATTCTGAGGCACCCAGATGAGCTTTCACATTGAAGTGCTTAGCACATAGGTTGGTCAGAATGCTTGTATACCTATAAAGTGACTTGTTAGATAAAGATGTTCACATGGACTTTCCACTGTCCCTTCAATATCATTAACAGTCTTATCACTTACATCAGCATAACACATACTTTTGTAGCACATAGCACTGTTCTACTTATTACTTCCTTTTCTAATTTGAATCTGTCCTTCATGATTAGTCCCAATGTGATAGCTCCAATCTTGTTAAGTAATAAACCTATTTTTACTTAATTTGAAACCAAGGAATTGGAACAATATTCTTTCATTAAATAAACTGATTGTATGACATGGTTACAATTTGTATAAGTGAGCCAATTTTCCATTTTTCCATATTTCCTCAAGAGGCCATTTGACCCATTAAATCTATACCAGCTCACAGAGGAATTCTATCCCTCCACTAATCAACATTGTAGCCCATTCTCACTACATTCCCATCAGCTCCCACCAGCTTCTACCATTCACCTATGCGTGGAACAATTAGCCTACCATTGATACACCCTTGGGATGTGGGGGGAAAACTGGAGCATACAGAGGAAACACAAGTAAAGCATAGGAGTAGGCGTGCATTAAACCTGGGTCAATGGACCTGTGAGGCAGCAATTGATTAGCTGCACCATTGTACCAGTTAAATGTCTGACTGACTGCTGAGTCAAAGCTAAAACTTTGATTCTCACTGGAGTTTTTTGCTTTGCTGCTTATTACTGTGCCAACAAAGAAACCTTGGGATTTCCAGCAATATTTCTTATTAACCCTGAAATTGTGATTGTGAATTTCAACTTAATATTGATACCAGCGCTCTTAAGAGCAATGGGTAACTAAAATGTATACTAAAAATGATGATCTGTTTTGCAAGTACCTAAATTAACTCACTGAAAGCAAAATCTTCCCTGCACCTTTTGTCCTGACGAGCAAAGAGACAGTAAATGATTTGGCAGGCAATTGATTTTTATAATTTTGGCCAGTTTTGTTGCCCAGAAATGTGTAGCCCTTTTCCATTATCCATAATTTTTACGTAGATTTATTGGAAAAACTTATAATGAAGTAAGTTTACTAAAGTTAAAATAAGTGGAATGGTAGACAGTGAAGGTAGACAATGTCAGTGAAGATGGTTTTCAAGAATTACAGGGGATCTTAATCAGCTGGGGAAGTGGGTCGAGGAATGGCTAATGGAGTTTAATTCAGATACGTGTTTGAGAAGTTGAGCCAAGGCAGGACCTTCACAGTGAATAGGAGTGCTCTGGGAAATGTTATACAACCGAGAGCTCTAGGAGTAGAAGCGCACAATTCCCTGAAAGTGGCATCGCAGGTAGATAGGCTAGCTTAGATGGGGCACTTGGTCAGCATGGACGAGTTGGGCTGAAGTGCCTAATTCCATGATGTATGACTATGACTCCAAGTATATTTAAAATAAAGCTTAAACTGACTCTTCTTAACTGTGCCTAAGCCCTTAAAGGCTTTGCCACTATATTTAGATCATCACAGAGTTAGACGATTAAGTGATTGTTCACTGCAGGGAATTGCCAGTTTTAGTTCCATTACAATAAATTTACAGGTCACAGGGTGATAAAATTATCATTCCCATCCATGTAACAAAAATATAGCAAAATTACATATTCCTCCATTTACATAATTTATTCATTTCATTTTAATGTTTTATTACATAAAACACGTGTTGTATAAAGAGATTACTCAGCAGGGAACTGCAAGATTCACAATTTATTCCACTCCTGAGGAAGAGGTTTATGCATCTCTCAGATGCCTATCACTCAAGAGTTATCAACATTTCTTTACTTGTGGAATGAATTCCTGGCCCCTGCTGGAATGCCTAATATTGAATCGATTCTGAACATAGTACATTATTCAAACAAAAAAATGCCCTTTTTCCCCATGAATAAAAGCTGAATGGCTTGAATACATGAATGCTCACACAACATTGTGAATTATATATCTTGCAGTGCTTTTTAGCTACTTTTTCTGCACTGGAACATTAACCTGGATACCCTGGGGACCTCCATCGTTTTTGACACCAGGGCTCCTAACTTTTCTTTTCTGAACAGGCTGTCAGCATGACAATAAAATGATTAATGGAGGGGTAAAAAATGCTGCACAAGTACCAGTCATAAAGTCTTTCAAAAATGTGCAATTATATGCATTAACTATTTATAAAGCATGATTCAAATGTATTTTATCATGTTAATTAATTGCTTTATTTCAGAGAGAGAAAGGTTAACAAATGTGACTTGAGAATGACAGCAACGTTAATTTACTTTAGCAGCCACCAAATTTGATGCTAATTTGTTTAATACACTAATTATTGCAATTGTTTATCAATGGTTATTTAATAGCAGGGAGTTATGCAAATAGCATGAGGGCCAAGATGGCAAATAATTATTAACAAAAAAATGGAAACATAGTTTATGTACCTGTTTGAGTGAGGAGTGCTCAAAAATGTGCGTTTTTTTAATATGACATGAATAATTTACAAATTTTGTTTTCCATGAACCTCTGTCACTGAAGACCACGAAGCAGAAAAACAAAAATACACTTGGAAAGATTGTGCATTTCTTGATTAGCTAGATTGTTGTGATATTCATAATATAAATTTCTGTTCATTGGATCAAGTCCTTGGCAATAGGACAATTTTACACTAGGTTCTGATGCACTGGAAATTCCAACATTAAGGGCCTGTCCCACTTAGGCGATTTTTTCCGGCGACTGCCAGCGACTGTCATAGTCATAGCAGGTCGCTGAAACCCCCCCCCCCCCGGACTGGACCCCCCTATGTCAATGTCTACAACAAGCTACAACGACCTACCACCTAGTCGACGTCAAGCTACGACAAGCTACCGACAACCGGCGACCCATTAGAACGTCCACCTAGACCACACCTACGACAACCTACATCCACCCACGACAAGCTACGAACCTGTCGGCAACAACTGAAGCCAACGTAAGACAATTCAGTCACCAGTACCTGTCGCCGGTTGACGTAGGTTGACGTAGGTAGTCGCCAATGGAAGTCAGCACCTGGCGATAACCTACGTCACCTGGCAACAACCTACGTCATGCTGGCAACAACCTGCGTCATCCTGGCGACAACTTACGACAGCACCTACGTCAGGAGCTACACTCATTGGTGTCAATCCCACTGTTGCCGACTGTCGCCGAAAAATGTTGAACATTTCAAAATCCAGCGGCGACCAGAAAAACGCTCGACTCTTTGGGCGACTGAGGAGACTACTCACGACCATACAGGCGACACCCCGGTGACCATGTAGAGACAGCCAAGTTGCCTGTAGTCACCTAAAAACATGCATAAGTGGGACTGGCCCTTTAGAGACCACGTGAAAGATATTCATGACCCCCTGGTGATAGCTTTGAACAAGGGCTAACAAACATATCCCTACCTCTGCCTCTGCCTCTGCCTCCTTCTACAACTTATTTGTCGTGTAATTCAATGTTGCCTTCACGCTTTTTAACTTTTAATCAATGATTTCCCCACCTGAATGTACAAAGAAAATGGGGAAGAAAAGTAGGATGCCACAGTGTTGTGTACCAAGATTAAAACTTCAATGTAGTGAAAGCAGAGATGTAGGTTTGGCTGAGTTACTATAGGAAAGGATACGTTACAGACTGAAAAAAAAAAAAGAATTTGGTCCAAAGAAGAAGTGTGTGGAAACATTGCTTTAAATGATGAACCTAGTACATATAACAGTTCAGCACAGTAACAGCCGTTCATCCCATGCTGACCGTGTTGAACAAATCCGTACTGTCTGCACAATCCATATCCCTCCCTTTCCTCCATATTCATGTGCCTATCTGAAAACCTCTTAAACTACTATCATATCTACTTCCATCACCATCCCCTGCAGTGTGTTCAGACATTATAATACCCTGTGTAAAAAAATTGCCTCACAAATCCTCTTTAAATTCTCTCCTTCTCACCTTACCGCTATGTCCTATTTGACATTTCCACCCCAGCAAAATAGTTCTGGCTATCTACCTATCTATCCCCATCATAATTTTATATTCTTCTATCAGGTCTCCCCTCCTTCAGACACTCCAGAGAAATCAATCCAAGTTTGTTCAATCTCTCCTTATAGCTAATACCCCCTAATCCAGGCAGTATCCTGGCAAACCTCTTCTGCACCCTCTCTAAAGCCTCCAAATCCTTCCTGTAATGGGGCAACCAGAACGGCACACATTGTTGCAAATGTGACCCAACCAAATTTTCATAAAATTGAACATGAAATTAAATAATACAAATGCCCGTTCCAAATGTATAAATACGTTTATTTTTGTTGTTCGCAGAGCAAGAGAACAGAAAATAACAAGCATAAACTCCATAGTTGAAGAAAACAATTTCAAAGTTAGCAAGTAATGGTTGGTCTTCTCCCCTTCCCCTTCAATGTCTTTGGCACATGAGGCAATCTGTTCACGCCACAGCTTTACATTCTGTCGCCTGAGACCTGGGTCACTCACAAGGACATTCGCAACTTCTCCGCTCCGAGCGCCACTCCATTCCCAACATTTCCATCTGCACATTAATTCAGGATTCAAAACTAAACTTCAGTTACCCAGTGCCAACAAAAAGCTGCAAGGACTTATCGAAGACCAAACAAAACACAGCACGTTTCATTTGCAGTGTTAAAAATCACAACCAGCTAAGATGGTCTTTATGTGTGAAAAACATCAAGGGTTAATTGAAGCTTCTTCGTGTGAGATGAAACTTTGATCTGTATTCTGGAAGATGGCTGGAAGAGGTAATTTGTGCCCAGTAGCCAAAATCCATTGGTAGGCTTTTCTACCTTTTGTCACTCCTTCTTTGGCTCCTGTGATATATTAGACATTTTCTGCCACATGTATAATGATGGAAATTCCATATAGCAGACAGCAGAGAAACCTCATGCCATTGCTGCAAGAAAGGATTATGACCATCTCCTTTCGTGAAGCTGGTCATAATTACAGTGTCTTTGTGACCCCCCCCCCCCTCTATCCCCTGGCAATACCTCAGTTTTCTTGACGTGTGAGGAGATTGTGAATTTGTGACTGAAGTACCTCTCTGTCTTGCATTGTGATCCAATTTACTCCAATTTACATATTTTTGTTTGGCATGTGCACATGTCATATTCTTGTAGGTCTAGGGTTATAGAGAAGCTGAGTTGGAATGGGATGTAGTCGAGGATGCTCAAGGACAGAGTCAACATTGAGAGTTCTTTAAAGTTCCAGCAGGTACTGACCACCTCCTTATCCTTGATAAGCTCTCCTGTGTTCTTGATTCTAAATGGGGAGGCCCCATGGATGTTTGGATAATAGATGGTCATGACAACATTGAAGAAAATGGGCAAGTATAAGCTATCATTGATATTCTAGATCTCTTGTTCTCGTTCCATTTGGCATATTTCCTTTGGGTCAAAATGGTACCTGTGGTGCTATTTCTCCATGGTGGAGTTTCCAATCAAATAGTGCTTGTGATTTCAGTTATTCACCTCTTGACCCCCGAGGTTATTCTCATCAAACCAGTCCCGATGTCTGGTGGAGAAGTCGAGTGTCTCATCAAACATATTAATTATAATGGACTTCAGAGTTATGAATACTCAGTATCTCCAAATTGTTTTGAAAATGTTTGGTCACCTGTCTGATAAAAGCTCCTTTTGCAAGAACGTTGAGACTTTGTATGTTAAATCTCTTGTGGCGGTGTTTTTGTTGCTGATGTTGTTTTGGGGACAGGCAGATGGAGATATCAGATTGGATTAGGCTGCAGTCAGTCTAATTATGTACTTGTTATGCAGTGAGTACTTGTCATGTCCAATCACCTCCTCAATCTTCTCTTCTTGGTGGATGAAGAGGTGCTCCCCAAAATGCAGTATGGATTCTGTCCACATAGAAGCATAATAAACACAATCGTTCATGTACATAAAGTCAGGCAGAAATGCAGGAAGCACTTTTTTTAATACAGGCCTTGTTTATGACTCTACAAATACCTTAGATCCGTGCAATTGAGAAGAAGAATGGAGCATCCTTCTCAATTTCAAAGCCCTCCCGCTGCACCACTTTGCCGCCCATAAGGAACCATATCATCCTTGAAAAACTATGACAACTTCACTGTGTCATATTATAACAACTTCACTGGGTCAACCCTGCTTGCGACTGCGGATATCCAGACCAGACCATCCCACACATCATAATTGACTGCTCACTGAGGCTTTTCCCTGGGCATCAAAGCCATCCACCCAGTAACTGATGCTGTCCTGGCCTGGATGTCTACCCTTGATCTACAACTTTAGGCTGTGCGCACCATACGCAAGAAGGATAAGACTGGGTCATAGAGTACTTGACCCATTTCTGAAAATGGAGTTGGAGTATCTGGGATGTCATCGAGAAATGTGTGCCCCTTCATAGAAGAACATAGAAGCCCAGAGAATATAGCAGTAGGAATACCCCAGCTGTAAACTACCCACCATCCGCTTTGTCAACCACTTCCTGCTCTATCAATAGCAAAATTACAAAAAAACAGGTTGGAATGTCCTGTTGTAATTATATAAATATTGGAAAGATCACACTTTAAAAATATCCATAAATGATCTTCATAGTCACTCTTTTGGGCTTGAGAATGTCTCTTCAGTTCCTTGGCCTTCAACTGAGTGATGAGGCCACAGAATTTGGAATCATAGTAATAAAATTATACACCATGGAAGATGACCCTTCATCCCAACTCTGTTCACACGTAACAATAAAAGGACCATTGAACTGAAAGTATTGCACACGATTTGGAAGGATATAATTTAGCTGGGAAGCAAGCAGAAACAACAGACTGGTTCCACCAAGATGCAGCACATAACGGCACAGGAGATCCTTTTCCCCTGTGGGTATCAAACTTTACAACACTTCCTTCTTCTGTCATGAGGTAGACTCACTCGCCTCCCAACTACCCCCCCCTTCCCCTCTCCCTCCCTCCCCCCATCCTCCCCCTCCCCCGCTCCCCCCCTCTCCCAATCTTTGCACATCCCGACCCTGGACTTTCCACTCGTCACTTTAATTTCATGTTTCATGTATCTTGTTATTTTTTATGACTGTGGGTAGACCAACCTTCCTCCTGGAATAAATAAAGTTCTTTTGTATCGTATCATATCGTAGAAGAGATTCACGGGGTTGTAATTTGAGCTGGATGACATGAATTATAGGAGCTAGACTGGGATGATTTTCCTGGAGTGTAGGAAGCTGAGGAGTGAACTTAGAGAGGTGTATAAAATAATGAGGGGCACAGAAAAACTGAATGGTCATCATCCTTTTCCCAGGGTAGGGGTGTCTAAAGCTAGAGGGTAGAGATTTAAATGAGAGGGGAAAGATTTAAAAGGGACATGAGGGAGCAGCTTTCGCATACAGAATATGGTAGGTATATTGGCATGCCAGTGGAAGTTGAAGAAGTAGATACAGCTACAATATGTAAAAGACTTTTGGACAGGCTCATGGATAGAAAAGTCTTAGGAGAATATGGGGCAAACATAGACTAATGGGACTGGCCCAGATAGACATACTGGTCGACACAGATGAGTTGGGATGAAGGGTCATTTTCCATGGTGTATAATTTTATGACTATGAGACCAAAACCTGTGGCTTCATCACTCAGTTCAAACCTATGGAACTGAAGAAAGACATTCTCAAGCCAAAAGAGAGTGCTAATGGAGATAATTTATGGACATTTGGCAAATGCTTAATGTTCACCTCAGAGAATCTCTGGTTCTGGGACAGATTGAAGACAAATAGACATTTGTATTCTGTTGAATTTATGTCCAAAATCCAGGGTGAAAAAATTACAAATAAATGTGACCCTCTGACACGAAAGAAACAAGAAAATAGAACAGTTTCTGCATCATATTAGATGTGCTGCTGTCAAGAAGGAGTGTGATAACCTTAGAGTGGGCCCTTACCCAGCTATCCTGGCAATCAGTGGGTGGGAAGCAAGCAGTGGAGCAAAGTTATTGACAGGAATAATTCTAAGGCAGCTTAAGTATATGACAAATTTCACTACACCATTTGGTGTATGTGAAAATAAATGTCCTTTGTCCTTTGTACTTTGTATATTGAGTGAGAGAGAGATAGAGAGGTTTCCTAACAGGACATGAAATCCAGACATTTAGAACACAGAAGGTTCCAAAAGTAAAGTTAAAGGAGGATCAAGCACTAATACTGAACTGCATCCATCAAGTATCACAAGAGTAGGCATACCTCACAAGACATATGTTTGCATGATTTTTCAGCATTTTGAGCAAGTGCGCATGATTTAGTGATTTTCTGTTTGCGTCCATGCAGCTAATAGAACTACTAAATCAAACTGCTTTCACGTTAATGGGCATCAAGTGAACTGCATTCTAACAGTTATAATTGCAGCTCATATAAAGGAAAATGGATGTGACAGTTGTTCCAGGATATCATTGCAGGAGGTTCTCACGACAGTGTCGTAGCGCAACCATCTTTAGCTACTTTATTAACTACCTTTATTCATCACAAAAAAGTTGACTGATGTTTGTGCAACATTCAATTCCACTCAACTTCGCAGCAGACAATCCAGTCAACGTCGCAAACCAGTAGACAGATGACATTCAGGTACAGGCTATTAAACATAGAAACATAGAAACATAGAAAATAGGTGCAGGAGTAGGCCATTCGGCCCTTCGAGTCTGCACCGCCATTCAATATGATCATGGCTGATCATCCAACTCAGTATCCTGTACCTGCCTTCTCTCCATACCCCCCTGATCCCTTTAGCCACAATGGCCACATCTAACTCCCTCTTAAATAAAGCCAATGAACTGGCCTCAACTACCTTCTGTGGCAGAGAATTCCAGAGATTCACCACTCTCTGTGTGAAAAATGTTTTTCTCATCTCGGTCCTAAAAGATTTCCCCTTTATCCTTAAAATGTGACCCCTTGTCCTGGACTTCCCCAACATCGGGAACAATCTTCCTGCATCTAGCCTGTCCAACCCCTTAAGAATTTTGTAAGTTTCTATAAGATGCCCCCTCAATCCTAAATTCTAGCGAGTACAAGCCGAGTCTATCCAGTCTTTCATCATATGAAAGTCCTGACATCCCAGGAATCAGTCTGGTGAACCTTCTCTGTACTCCCTCTATGGCAAGAATGTCTTTCCTCAGATTTGGAGACCAAAACTGTACGCAATACTCCAGGTGTGGTCTCACCAAGACCCTGTACAACTGCAGTAGAACCTCCCTGCACCTATACTCAAATCCTTTTGCTATGAATGCTAACATACCATTCGCTTTCTACACTGCCTGCTGCACCTGCATGCCTACTTTCAATGACTGGTGTACCATGACACCCAGCTCTCGTTGCATCTCCCCTTTTCCTAATCGGCCACTCACCCAGCCTATCCAAGTCACCTTGCAGCCTCCTAGCATCCTCCTCACAGCTAACACTGCCCCCCAGCTTCATGTCATCCGCAAACTTGGAGATGTTGCATTCAATTCCCTCGTCCAAATCATTAATATATATTGTAAATAGCTAGGGTCCCAGCACTGAGCATTGCGGTACCCCACTAGTCACTGCCTGCCATTCTGAAAATGACCCGTTTACTCCTACTCTTTGCTTCCTGAACCCCCAATACCGTGTGCTTTAAGTTTGTATACTAATCTCTTATGTGGGACCTTGTCGAAAGCCTTCTGAAAGTCCAGATATAACACATCCACTGGTTATCCCTTATCCACTCTACTATTTACATCCTCGAAAAATTCTATAAGACTCGTCAGACATGATTTACCTTTCATAAATCCATGCTGACTTTGTCCAATGATTTCACCACTTTCCAAATGTGCTGCTATTTTGAAAAATTATCACTAATGCATCCACTATTTCTAGGGCTACTTCCTTAAGTATTCTGGGATGCAGCCTATCTGGCCCTGGGGATTTATCGGCCTTTAATCCATTCAATTTACCCAACACCACTTCCCGGCTAACCTGGATTTCACTCAGTTCCTTCATCTCATTTGAGTCGCGGTCCCCTGCTATTTCCGGTAGATTATTTATGTCTTCCTTAGTGAAGACAGAACCATAGTTATTCAATTGGTCTGCCATGTCCTTGTTCCACATGATCAATTCACCTGTTTCTGACTGCAAGGGACCTACATTTGTTTTAACTAATCTTTTTCTCTTCACATATCTATAAAAACTTTTGTAGTCAGTTTTTATGTTCCCTGCCAGTTTTCTTTCATAATCTATTTTCCCTTTCCTAATTAAGCCCTCTCTCCTCCTCTGCTGGACTGAATTTCTCCCAGTCCTCTGCTAGGCTGCTTTTTCTGGCTAATTTGTACGCTTCATCTTTTGTTTTTATACTATCCCTGATTTCCCTTGTTATCCACGGATGCACTACCTTCCCTGATTAATTCTTTTGCCAAACTGGGATGAACAATTTTTGTAGTTCATCAATGCAGTCTTTAAATGCCTTCTATGCATATCCACCGTCAACCCTTTAAGAATCAATTGCCAGTCAATCTTGGCCAATTCACGTCTCATACCCTCAGAGTTACCTTTCTTTAAGTTCAGAACCCTTGTTCTGAATTAACAATGTCACTCTCCATCCTAATGAAGAACTCAACCATGTTATGGTCACTCTTGCCCATGGGGCCACGCACAACAAGACTGCTTACTCATTACTCAATACCCAGTCTAGAATAGCCTGCTCTCTCGTTGGTTCCTCGTAAAGAGGTAAGTAATAATCACAGTACAAAAGTACTAGGTAAAAACTGTCCCATTAGGTATATGGGCCAGGTGCAGGCAAGTGGGACTAGCTTGGCATGGGCAAGTTGGGCCAAAGGTCCTGATTCCACATGGTATAGATCTATGACACCATGACTATCTCCAACAAGAGGGAATCTAATACCAACCATCAATGTTCATTGAAATTACCTTCATTGACCTCCCCCACCGTCAACATTCTGGGATTCAACTAGAACACCTATATACATACTGTGGCCACAAGATCAGGTCAGAGACTGGACATCATGATACAGTGGCCTCAGCATTTAATAGGCCTGATTTTGTAATACCTTGTGGAGAGATATTCTCTTTGAAAGGTATGCGGTTTTAATAGTAAGATTAAATGAACACTTACCAGTTTGAAGTTTGATCTTTATTTTATAAGGAGTTATGATGAGCGATTACGTGAAGAAGGCCGTCAGCCCGCATGCGCATCAATCTTCAAAGCAGCGGTGTGAAATCACAGATAACAGTTGTTGAACTGAACATAGTAAGACTAGAGAGGACTAGAACTACCAGATGACCTTTATGATACGAGGGTTGGGAGCGGAGGGCACGTAATCGCTCAATGTCACTCCGCATAATATAAAGATAAAACTTCAAACTGGTAAGTTCTCGTTTAATCTTACTGTTTTACTTCGGAGTCACGTGAGTGACTACGTGAAGATTTTAAAGCTCTGTGATTTCATGCCGTGGAAACGAGTCCACAAAAGCACAACTGCATCAGTTGACCACAGATAAGGGAAACATTCATAATGCATTCAGACATGACATACATTTAAAACATGCTGATGCTTTATAATGAACAAATAATAATAATAGTATATCCTCTCATCCGGGAGGAAACTATAAAATAGAACCTAAAATAGAGTTGGCAAATACCCCTGGTCTGGCAATGGGTTATTATAAAATATTTGGAATACTCGTTCATTAGACCATCCTGCAGTCGTTAGGTTGTGGTCCAGCGGAACGTACATAACCCTTGCTGCTGATGTTGTAGCAGCCCTGGTGGAGTGAGATTAGAAAATATTAGTATCTACTCCTGCATAAGCTAAAATCCCATTTTAACCACCTGGAGATGATCTGAACTGATACCTTCTTATGAGGTTTTTTGTAACTAACAAACATTGCTAGTATCAGAGCCTCTAAGGCTCTAGGTTACCTTGACATATTGTTGTAAATGTGTGACCACACATAACCGAAGGTCCATGGGGTATGCCATGAGAACTAGTTTGAGACCTGACGCCCCTGGGCTGCTCTGCTTAACTAAATCATAAACATAAAATATTATATTATTTGCAGGTGTAACCATCCTGTCCGGTCGCAATTTATGTAATGACTGGACTCGTTGAGCTGAGACCAGCGCCATGAGGATAACTACCTTATGAGAGCCGGGCCAAAGATAAGGATGCAGCTGGAGCCCCCTGGTGAAGTAGTGTTAACACAATGTCAATATCCCATACTTCCGTGTACTTGGGCCTGGGAGAACATGTGTTAAAGATATCCTTTATAAACTGGATATCAGAAAGTGAGACCCGACAGAGCGGGTCCCGCTCGCTGCAGCAAATATGATGAGAAGGCAAGTTGGGCACAGTTAATGGCACTATAACTTAATTTATTGTCAAGGACCCATTTGAAAATGAACTCGTGCCATATTATATGTAACATAGCATTTAAACAAAATGCTTCCCATCTCCTGAAGAGGAAATGTACTGCTTTTTTGGTTCCATCCCTGCACTCTGCAGTGAGCACTTACATGGATCGGACAACCCGAGCCGCAGGAGCAGTCTTCTCAGCGTATGCAAGTCAATGAATTGATTTAATCATGCAGAGGCTGGTTTCCCGAGTCACAGGCTGAACCAGCAGTTTTATGTTTAGAATACCCATATAAGGTTCTATTATTATTCCCAACATAAGCGGGAACCATGGCTGCATAGGCTAGTCAGACAGTACGAAAAAACCTAAAGCGGGATCTTGCTGAATTTATTGCAAGACCCGACTGATGAGGCAAAATGGAGAAAAGACATAAAAGAACATTCCTCCCCCATGTAGTGAGAATGTATCTCTCGCCACTGTGATGACACATGTTTTTGCATGAATGAGCCTGGATGCAAACATATCGATATTTGGTGTTCCATCGAGCCATAATGTCACAAAATACTTTGTGATCCAACATCCATTCTGTGTTGTCATTGATTTTACGTGATGATACACCAGCGCCAAATGAGGTTAGGTAAATTATGACAGGATACTTTGACTTGATTGCACCCATGTGACTAACAAATGCCACCACCACAGTATATCAACTTGGAATTGAGCATGCAGATTATGCATATTCGCACAATAACCCTATAACCCATTGAATGCACCTAGTGTCTACAGGAAGTTGATACCAATTACTGAATAATTGGTAACTCATGCAAATCCCATCCACCTCCGTAACTAGAGATGGCATTCGTAATTTTCCATCTTTGAGCACTAACATCAGTTTATAATATAACTGAAGATTTACTGACCAAAAACTACTGGAGCAATGCTGAATACTGTTCGTCCACCATTGTGACTTTGGTAGCTTAAGCTGGTAATAGCATAGGTCTGTTCACAATGACCTACACGGCACTTGAGAGGTTACTACTTTGCACGTTGTAAGTTCTGATAATGCAAAGGCCCAATTTGCACAGCTGAAACACAGCTACTATATTCCCAATTACACTTGATGAATAGAAGGCTGCTTCATAACAACAAGGTTGTTACAGGCTTCTATTAATTCCAATATCTTGCCCCAGGGCAGAGTCACAGACAAATTAATAGTTAAAGGTAAATCCCAATAATCAATAACTCTAGTTGGTATCAACTTAAATTTAACTGGATGGATGAGGAACCTCAATTTCTCAAATATAGTTTGCAGCTGAAACAGTTGATTTTAGCAAAATACAGTGTTTAGAATATCATCCAGCTAAGCCATAACGAGTGTTTTTGAGCTCTGAGCAGTCCAAGCACCGATTTAGTAATTTGGTAATTGACCTGGGAGCTGAAGTTAGCCCATTTTGCAACACATTAACTGTTATCAATGCCCCATCCAGATAAATTTCAAATGTCTCCGGTGATCCCTGTGAATGGGACCTGAATATTATGCATCTTTGAGATCGATGCATGCCATAAAGATCCTATGGAAATCAGTTGTTAGTAACGAAGTTCCATATTCTGAAAAGTCTATATTGCACATTTGAGTTAAATCAAGGATGAACCGACATCCTCCATCTTTCACAATGAACAGGCCACGCCTGCCATAATTCCATGCCTGCCTCGAAAGACAACTCTGGCCTTATTTCCGAGCCTGTCTTGAAAGGCAATCCTGGCCATAATACTAGGCCTGCCTCGAAAGACAACTCTGGCCATAATTCTGAGCCTTCCTCAAAAGACAACTCTGGCCATATTTGTGAGCTTGTCTCGGAAGGCAATCCTGGCCATAATACTGAGCCTGCCTTGAAAGACAACTCTGGCCCCAATTCCAAGCCATGCTTGGACCCTTGTATACTGTGCAGTATAAACTAATCACATGTTATCATTTTAGTTTATAAACGGATCTGAATCTCATATTATCATTGTCATTTGTACAAAAAACAAGTGTAAATATTACCAACTTGTAAATGGTCCACATACCCCATGTTTCGGAAGAACCAGACCCACCTACCTCCATGGTTACCGGTGGTCTTATGGTAAGCCCAAAGTCCCCTGATGTGGGTTCTATTTCTGTCCTTGATTGGAGAGTAGGACTGGTAGGGTGCGTGGATTCCATATTTTTCCTGAGACCAGCTTGGAGCTTGGCCTGAAAGTCCTCTGCCCAGCTTTCAAGCTGCCACCAGCTTCAGTGAACTGCTTACTGATGATGAAGGCGTGGGGTGTGTCATTGCCGAAACGATGAAGCTTTGCTCGTCGTCGATACCTTGATTAGTCCAACAGCTTTTGCTTCCTCATTCAGGTATTACCTGTTGGATAAGTCTTACATGAAGAGATGATTCGGCGACTGGTTTCATTTCCTGGATTTCATGCCCCCTCCAATGTCACCCCTGATAGCGCTGTTCACTGCCGGCACTTGTAGCGTGAGGGGAACTGGCCCCTTCCGGGTTTTCTGCCAACGGCTGGAACCAACTCTTCCGGCAGCAACCCCTTCGTTTGCGAGTATTTCCTTGGAGCCATATGCATGTGCTCCAGTATGTTCCACGGACATACTATCGAATTTGAAGTCAGTAACACACTGACCACTCGCACTCCCCTCCACAGAGAGGGAGATTCATAGGCAGCCCTGAAAACAGGTGCTGCCGCAGGCCCCTGAGGATACCTGCGCTGATATGGTCCCTCCTACGGACCTATATCAGGAGCATCACATTTGTGGGATAAACGCCCAGGGCGCTATCCATGCTCCATGTGGGTTAAACGTCCGAGGACGTACCCAGGTATGTCGGAGGGGAAGCTTCCTGGCCTGACTCATCCGAGTCCATAGGCCTGACCGACTCAATCTTGGATTTACCCCCTTTCTGGGGAACCATAGCGGTCTGGGAGCCGCTGACCGGACTTACTCTTGGTTTTACCCCCTTTCTGGGGAACCACAGCGGTCTGGGATCCACTGACCGCATTGTCAGCGACTTAGGTAGCGAACCCGACGGTCGCCGGCTACCCGCGCTTCCGCGGTCCGGACCGGGATCTCCCCACGGTCCATAATCGGTTTCCCCGCGGCCCGTCCGGACTTCGCCCCGAAATTATCCAGCAGGAAAAACTCTGTTAGAAGAGATTCCTGCAAGAAAAAACAGAACCTGGAAATAAGTTTAAAACTTACCTGCAGGTTTAAACTTACCGCTGGAAGGAGCAACGCGCCTGCCAGTCAGTCGTTGCGCAATGTGTTAGACGTAATGACGCGCATGCGGGCTGACGACCTTCTTCACGTAGTCACTCACGTTACTCCGAAGTAAAATTCTATGGCCTGCCTTCTTTATTTATTGGGTTGGTCTCCTGAAAGTGGGTCTGATTGTTATAACCTGGATCCCTGTTGCTTGAAGCGTGCTGCAGATGAGGCAGGGTAGGGGAGTTCATGTGCTCTAATCTGATGTGCAAAGCATGTGGGAGCACGGGCCTAAGTGATAGCTGGGGAGTCGAGTGAGATGGCAAAGCAGAGATTTGGGAAAAGGGGCCAGATATTGATGTCGGTTCAGTTGAAATCAGATAACGGGGAAAGGCTGAAGGTGGGTTAATTACCGAGACTGGATGGAGAAATTGAAGTTGGGTCGCAAAGGTGAACATGCGAATTACATAATTTCTGGTAGTCACATCTCAGGGAAAAAATGTAAGGCAGTAGTATGGGAGATTGCGGTAGAGTCACAGGAGCTCTGTGAATCGGGCCTTGTCAGTGATCATAAAGTTTCATTGACCATCAGTAATGGATAAGTTTGTAATTCTTGTTTGGGAGAATTTGCTCATTATGTAGGTCTGTGAAGGAGTTGCTAATAACAGGTTGACATGGAGGAGCTGCTGTTCACAGAGAGCTATTTGAAATTACAATGATGGTATCAAGAACTGTTGGGCTGATGATGGTCAGGTTTCACAAAGAGGGTGCACAAAGGATGGGGATTTGTGACTATGTGGGGTCAGTATTAATGGGAGGAGTGGTTCCAGGCCGGGGGGGGGGGGGGGGGGGGGAGAGAATATGGTTGGGAAGCATTGAGAAGTTAGGCACAGATCCAAACATTAGTTGTTTAACGGAATTATCCCATCACTCCAAGATGCTTCACCTGTTTCTTTTTGTCCAGAATAAGAATCACAAAGAAACCTTCCATTACACGTTCCATTTCTAGCCTCCCTTTATTGCCTGGGCTTTTGGAGAGTTGGAAGACCTAGTGAACTAACATTAAGCCAGAACCAAAACCAACATCGTTGACACACATGGACAGACTTCCACTGGAAGTGAATGCTCACTTGGTTCTACCCGATTAAAAAAAATCTTAAAATAGTTTGGGTAGAGCCATGGTTCACCAATCTTTATTAGCGATGTTCAAACCCTCTACAGCAATATCCCCCACCTTAAGGTCCTTTGTTTGTTTCTCGAACAAAGACCCAACCTATTTCTCTCTGCTAACACTCCCCACCACCTAGCGGAGCTTGTCCTCACCCTCAACAACCTTCAACAACTTCTCCTATTACTCCTGCCTCTTTCTCCATTTCAAAGGTGTAGCCATGGGCATTCGCATGGGGCCCAGCTATGTTTGCCTTTTTTTCAGGTACGTTGAACAGTCCTACCCTCCTCTTGCAAAGGTGCTATACCCTACTCTCAATACCTCCATCTCTGCCGCATCTGCTCCCAAGATGAGGTGTTCTATACTAGGACACTTGAGATGTCCCGATTCTTCAGGAAATGTATGTTCCCTGCTCCTGTTGTAGATGGGGCCCTCACATGTGTATCCACTGTGTCCCGTACTTCTACTCTTGCTCCCCATCCCTCCAGATGCAACAAAGACAGAGTTCTCTTGGTACTAACCTTTCACCCCACCAGCATCCGCATCCAACTCATTATCCTCTGAACACTTACGCTCGGTCTGCCGAGGCCTATGGGATCTCCCAGTTGCCAACCATTTCAACTCCCCATTTCCATACCGGCCTTTCTGTCCTGGGCCTCCTCCATTGCTAGAATGAGGCCACACATAAATTGGAGGAATGGCATCTCAAGTTTTGCTTGGGTAGCGTATAACTCAGCATTATGAATATTGAATTCCTTAATTTTCAGTAACCTATACCTATACTCCCCTCCCCTACCCCTCCTTGCCCCCCTCCTTCACAATAGCCTTTAACCAGTTCCACAGTTCTCCAAAGACAGACACAAAATGCTGGAGTTACTCAGTGGGACAGGCAGCATCAATGGATGATGTTTTGGGTTGAGTCCCTTTGAGTGCCCAGTCTGAAGAAGGGTCTCGATCTGAAACACCATCCACTCGTTCTCTCCAAAGATGCTACCTGTCCCACTGAGTTACTCCAGCATTTTACGTCTATCTTCGGTTTGAAACAGTAACTGCAGTTCCTTCCTACACAGTTCTCCACATTGTTTCTCTTGAGTTCACACCTTT
The DNA here is from genome assembly GCA_038087875.1 of Malacoraja senta. Lineage (NCBI taxonomy): Eukaryota > Metazoa > Chordata > Chondrichthyes > Rajiformes > Rajidae > Malacoraja > Malacoraja senta. Next base: position 32,936 of record JAXLNO010005106.1, read on the forward strand.
CCTAGCCAACAATGGGCCTATCAGGCACTGACCTGCCTGTCAATTGTGGCTGGTCTTAATTCATCCTGGTCTTTTCTCAACTCTTGCTCTTTCTCCGCCCCCCTTCCCCCATCCCCTCCTTTCAGTCCCGACCCAAAAAGTAACATTTCCGGTTTCTCCAGAGATGCTGCCTAATCAGTTTAGTTACTCCAGCACTTTATGTCAAGCTTTTCACTGTGTCAATTCTTGCTATTGAGGGAGTGCAGCGTAGGTTTACAAGGTTAATTCCAGGGATGGCGGGACTGTCATATGCTGAGAGAATGGAGCAGCTGGGCTTGTATACTCTGGAGTTTAGAAGAATAAGAGGGGATCTTATTGAAACATATAAGATTACTAAGGGTTTGGACACGCTAGAGGCAGGAAACATGTTCCCGATGTTGGAGGAGTCCAGAACCAGGGGCCACCGTTTAAGAATAAGGGGTAAGCTATTTAGAACAGAGGCGAGGAAACACTTTTTTTCACAGAGAGTTGTGAGTCTGTGGAATTCTCTGCCTCAGAGGGCGGTGGAGGCCGGTTCTCTGGATATTTTCAAGAGAGAGCTAGATAGGGCTCTTAAAGTTAGCGGAGTCAGGGGATATGGGGAGAAGGCAGGAACGGGGTACTGATTGTGGATGATCAGCCATGATGATCACATTGAATGGTGGTGCTAGCTCAAGGGGCCAAATGGCCTACTCCTGCACCTATTGTCTATTGTCTGTTGTCACTGTACACATAATAATAAAGTAAGATAACTAAGTGTGTCTATATTCAATACTGTCTGCCCTGATCCCATTAACCAGTTCCTGGTCTGGTGCCAATGTCATTTGCTGATTTTCTTTCAGTAACCAATTGAGACTGAATTAAAAAAAAACATTTATTTCAATTTATTTTTTAACTCTTTTTGGAGGGGGAGGGTGAGGGTGAGGAGGACATTTGAGAAGTGTAACAGTTGTGGGAAAGATATTATCTTAATTGGAATGTACCACAATATTTCAAGGAATGAAAGTACTTTGCAAATAAATCCTTTTGAGTGTGGTTTTTTTTTGTTCTCATATTATTATTCCTGAAGGATTCACTTGCAAACATTTTGAATTTCTGGCAAACTACTGGTGATTCGACACATTAATTCGAGGCCTGAAAATGCAACATTGTACATTTTCCTTTCTGTATCTTAATGATGGTCATTAGTGCTTGGCAAGAGAATAAATGCATCCATCTGTACATTATTTGCTTATTTACAACGGCTCCATTTTGTTAGTTTAATAAATTACTGGGCATATATATGTGGCCTATTAAAGTTTCAATTTCAAGGCATAGAAGGTCACAACAAAGTTCTTCAATGTTAAAAAAAATCTTCCTGCCAAGAACCTTAAAAATCACTTTGGCTTCATCTCATTTATTTATCAATGCAAAGGCTATCATTCCTTGGTGACCTGACACAGACCTATGGAGCTATGGAGACCCATCCATAATGAAAATCAATCTGCCAAGTCACTAAACAATTACTCTCTCTTCTTTAAAAATGCAGAAGTCTTAAAAAACAGGGATTTTATCCTGATTAATTTGCCATTTGTCTGCAAGATTATGCAAGTTGCATTATTTAACAGGTGGCTCTGTCTTTTTGCAATACACACATGATCAAATGCTCAATGTCACTACTTTCAACAAAGGATGTCTGCAGAGATTTAACATGACAGTCTGCCCTTTATGGTCACTTTTCCTAACGTTTAACAAGAGACTTTACAGCCTTTTATCGTAACAGGCATGTATTTAATTTGCTTCAATTATTCTTCATGTAGACTTTTAAAAATGGTGAGGGTGTTTGGTGAATTCAGCCAAAACGGGATGTAATGTTAATCCCCAGTTACTGTGTTGTGGGTGGCAGTTTTATAACTGAGCTCCTTACTGGCTCCACTTCAGAGGTAGTCGAGAATTAAAAACATTGGGGTCTGAAGGATGTGGGGACACAAGCAGAGAGAATTGCATTTGCCAGATGTGACAACACACATCCTATTAAAGCCAATGGAACCAAACGTGGAGGGATGTCTACAATGTGCAAATGATATGATACCATCTCTTTATGTTCCAAGTTCAATCCAATTTCAACCCTACATTGTGGACTGGACTAACACTGGGGCCAGAGCACTGTGTAAAACAGAACATGATAACCCAGCAGAATTCTTGATCTTCAGTTTACTCGGCCCACCGAGTTCATGCCGGCCAGCGATCACCCGTATACTAGTTCTATTCCACACACTAGGGACGATTTACAGAAGCCAATTAACCTATAAACCTGCAGTTCTTTGGAACGTGGGAGGAAACCAAAGCACCTGGAAAAACCCACACGCTCACAGGAAGAACATACAAACTCCGAGTTCTCTATGTGACCATGTGTGTTTCCTCTAGGTTCTCGGATTTCCTTCAAAGGAGTGCAGGTTTGTAGGTTAATTGGCCACTGTAAATCGTTCCTAATGTGTAGATAGTGGATACGAAAAGTGGGATTACATAGAACCTGTGTGCACGGGCGATGAATGGTCCGCATGGACTCGTGGGCCAAAGGCCCTGTTTTCATGCTGTATCTTTCAATCAAAAAAGTTTATATTTGACCATAAAAACTTTTAAATCACATTACGATTGTCTGGCTATTAGTCACTATGGGCTGAAACAGGTAGCCTGCTGAAACGTACATGAGCCTGATGGATTATTGCATTATGCTGCCTGATTATGACCATAATTTCATGTTATCCAGCATCAGGCCCAACGATGCAAATTGCTGGCTCTATATAAAAACTTATACTGCCTAAAGCCAGCTAGCACTACTAAAAGGCAAGGAACATTGTCACTGCAGTACATGCTAGATATCCTTTGAATAACATCCAGATTGTGGACTTTGGAAGGAGTAGAATGGGGACCCACAGTCCCGTTTATATCAATGGGTCGATGGTTGAAAGTGTCAAGAGCTTTAAATTCCTGGGCGTGCACATCTCTGAAGATCTTTCCTGGTCCGAGAACACTGATGCTACTATTAAGAAAGCACATCAGCGCCTCTACTTCCTGAGAAGATTACGGAGAGTCGGTTTGTCAAGGAGGACTCTCTAACTTTCTACAGGTGCACAGTAGAGAGCATGCTGACCAGTTGCATCGTAGCTTGGATTGGCAACTTGAGCGCCCTGGAGAGGAAAAGACTACAAAGAGTAGTAAACACTGTCCAGTCCATCATCGGCTCTGACCTCCCTTCCATCGAGGGGATCTATCGCAGTAGCTGCCTCAAAAAGGCTGGCAGTATCATCAAGGACCCACACCATCCTGGCCACACACTCATCTCCCTGCTACCTTCAGGTAGAAGGTACAGGAGCCTGAAGACTGCAACGACC
>JAXLNO010005107.1:0-29648 GCA_038087875.1 Malacoraja senta
TTATTTTTCTTCATGAAAGAAATGGTGGAGTTTTTCTTGTAGGCGATGGGGACTGTTGAGGTGAGAATTTAGTTTAGTTTTGGAGATACAGCGTGGAAACAGGCCCTTTGCGCCACTGAGTACACGCTGACCATTGATCACCCGTTCACACTAGTTCTAGGCTACACTCGTTACAGAGGCCAATTAACGTACAAACCCGCACGTCTTTGGAACGTGGGAGGAAACCGGAGAAGCCGGAGGAAACCCACATGGTCACAGGGAGAACGGACAAACTCCACACAGACAATGCCTGTAGTCAGGATGGATCCTGGGACTGGCACTGTAAGGCAGCAACTCTACCGCTACGACACCGTGCTGCACCAGGAGGTTCCTAACCTTGTCGCCTCTTCCCTTTCTTCCTGCCAGGAGCCAGCTGCTGCAGACCCTGCACAGTATGTGTTACGCGACGTCGACTGAGGACTACGACCTGTTGTACCGCCAGCTGCTGGACTCCAACGCGGAGAGCGCCGTCGACTACTTCCACAAGACGTGGCACGGGTCCCGCCGCCAGTGGGTGGAGGGCTTCATGCACGAGAACGAGAGCTACCTCACCAGCACCCTTCAGCGGGTGCAGGCGCTGAGCCAGAGGCTGGCGGCCGCGGTCGAGGACTTCTCCGACGTGACCTCCTTCACCCGGGACCTCCTGAAGGCCGTGGACACGGTGCGGGCCGAGTGTGACCAGCGGGTGTTGCAGAGAGCGCCTCCTGCAGGGCCGGATGACAACTCCGCCGAGTCTTTCTACCGGGAGCTGCTCACCGACTTTGCCTTCCGCCGGGTGCGGAGGGAGCTGGAGGAAGCGGAGTGGGTCTCCTTCCTCAGTGTGGAGGCCGAGAGGGCCTGGCCCGTGTGCAGGCGCCGGGTCCTCGTGACGGACCAGGCCAGCTGCCAGTGCACCTTCCACACCTCCATGAGGCTCCCCTGCCGGCACGTCCTGGCTCTCCGGCGGCGGCTGGGCTCCGACCTCTTCGAGCCCTCGCTCTGCGCCGGGCGCTGGACGCAGGAGCACTTCCTCGGAGGTCAGCTCCCGCCCGCGTCACCGAGGGAGCGGGACAAGGTGCAGCAGGAGCGATACCGCCAGGCCTTCAAGGTAGCTCGCAAACTCTCCTCGCTCGCCACCCGGTGTCCGGCCGAAGACTTTGTCAGGTGCCTGGCGGTCATGACAGCCGTCACCGACATCTGGGCCAGAGGTGGCCAGGTGCAAGTCAGCGAAATCAATGGTTTGTAGCGACACAGTCTCAGAGAGAGAGTGAAGCAAAGATACACACAAAACATGGAGCAGTACAGCACAACAGGCCCTTCAACACACAATGAACATGATGCCAAGACCATCGCTTATCTACCTGCATATAATCCATATCTCCCCATTTCATGCATATCCATGTGCCTATCTAAAAGTCTTTCAAATGCCACTATTGTATCTGCTTCAACTTCCACCCCTGGCAGCACGTTCCAGGCACTCACCACCCTCTGTGTAAAAAGAAACTTGCCCCGCACATCTCCTTTAAACTCTACCCTTTTCACTTTAATGCAATGCCCTCTAGTATTTGATTCTTTTAAATTCTGGGAGAAGGATCCTGGCTCTCCACCCCATCTATGCCTTTCATCATTTACAAACCTCTATTAGGTCTCTCCGCAACCTCCGGCATTCCAGAGGAAACAATCCAAGTATTTCCAACTTCTCCCTGTAGCTAATGCCTCCTAATCCAGGCAAAATATTCTGGCAAACCTCCTGCTCTCTCCATAGCTTCCAAATACTTCCTATAATGGGGCAACCAGAACTGGATGCAATACTCCAAATGCAGCCTAAACCAAAGTCCTATAAAGATGCATCATGACTTCCCGACGGTTATAGTCAATGTACCCATGACCCATGAAAGCAAGCAGACCGTATGCCTTCTTGACCACTCTCTCCACATATGTTGCCACTTTCAGGGAAGTACTGTAGAAAGTGGACACTCAGTGCTGGAGTAACTCAGCGGATCAGGCAGCATCTCTGGAGGACGAGGATAGGTGTCGTTTTGGGTCGGGTCCCTTCATACTAATTGTTGTAGGGGGAAGCAATCTGGATGATGCGATACGATAGAACTTTTATTGATCCCAGGAGGGAAATTGATCTGCCAACAGTCATAAAACACAAGATACATGAAATTAAAGTGATGAGTGGAAAGGATTGGTGATATGCAAATATTGGGGAGGGGAGTCAGTCTACCCCACAGAAAGTGGAGGAGTTGTACAGATTGATAGCCACAGGGAAGAAGGATATCCTGTGGCGTTCTGTACTGCATCTTAGTGGAACCAGTCTGTTGCTGAAGGTGCTCCTCAGGGTTACCAGTGTGTCATGGAGGGGATGGTGTGTCATGGGGTGAGACAAATACCCACCTCTCTTGCCCACCTGGATGTGGACCCATTTCTCCCACATTCCCGCACCCCACTCCTTCCCCATTCCATCCTATCCCCTTCCAACTATATACCTTCCCCTGACTTTACCATTCATGCTTCTCCTCTCCTTGCCTTTTGGCTTTTCATCTCTGGCCTTATCTGTGCCCATCAAACCCGGCCTGCTGGTGGGCAATGGCGAGGCGAGGGTCGGTGGAGTCACTGTTGTAGGTCCGCAGGGGAGCGGAGAAAAGTTGCCCTCTCTCCTGTCTCTCAGTTTGAAGAAAGGTGTCGACCCTAAATGTCACCTATTCCTATTCAGAAATGTTGCCTGACCCGCTGAGTTACTCCAGCAGCTTGTGTCTATCCAGTTAACACTTGCCAGGCTTTGTCCCAGTCCGTCTATTTCAGCCTTCTCCCCTCCCTCTACCACAATCAGTCTGAAGCGTCCCAACCCGAAACATTGCCTCATCCTCTCCTTCCTTAGTGAAGACAGACCAAAGTACCTGTTCAACTCATCTGCCATTTCCTTGTTCCCCATAATAAATTCACCAGTTTCTGTCTTCAAGGGACCCACATTTGTCTTAACTAATCATTTCCTCTTCACATACCTAAAGAAGCTTTTCCTAACCTCCTTTATATTCTTGGCTAGTTTACCTTCGTACTTCTCTTTTCTCCCCGTATTGCCTTTTTAGTTGCCTTCTGTTGTTCTTTAAAAGTTTCCCAATCCTCTGGCTTCCCGCTTATCTTTCCAATGTTATACGTCTTCTCTTTTATTTTTATACTGTCCCTGACTTCCCTTGTCAGTCACGGCCACCTCTTACTCCCCTTAGAATCTTTCTTCCTCTTTGGAATGAAATGATCCTGCATCTTCTGGATTATTCCCAGAAATTCCCGCCATTGCTGTTCCACTGCCATCCGTGCTAGGGTCCCTTTCCAGTCAACTTTGGCCATCGCCTCCTTCATACCTTCATAGTCCCTTTTGTTCACACTGCAACACTTCTGATTTAACCTTCTCCCTCTCAAATTGCAGATTAAAACTTATCATATTATGTTCACCACCTCTTAATGGCTCCTTTACCTTGAGTTCCCTTATCAAATCCGGTTCATTACACAACACTAAATCCAGAATTGCTTTCTCCCTGGTAGGCTCCAGTACAGGCTGCTCTAAGAATCCATCTCGGAGGCACCCTGCAAACTCCCTTTCTTGGGGTCCAGTACCAACCTGATTTTCCCAGTCTACCTGCATATTGAATTCCCGCATAACCTCTGACACCCGCTGCCTTAAATATATCCACTGACTTTGCCTCCACAACCTTCTGTGGCCAAGAATTTCACAGATTCACCACCCTTGCCTGTTCCAGACACTCAGCATCTTCCGTGTAAAATGAAAATGAGAAAAAAAAATTGCCTCGCACATCTCCTTGAAACTTTGCCCCTCTCACCATTTTATCTTTCAGAAGATTCCCTTTCCACTGATAGACAGGCCCTCTGATACTTATTGACCGAAGATAGACAGAAAATGCTGGAGTAACTCAGCAGGACTTACCGAGCCCTTTATCATGATTTATTACTGTATGTTTCCTCAAATATTGTTTGACCGTTTTGCACCATGACAACCTTTACTCCCTGGTGTACTCTGGACACATTACTATGTGCGTCCCCCAGTAATTTATTACTGTCTGTTTCCCTCTCGGCTTACATTGTTGTGCCCCCTCCAACATCACTCACTCGTTGTGTTCCTTTGTTTTCAGTGACTGGTGCAACACAGCAAGAATCGTCGTCTCCAGCCACCGAGGCAAGTTGAAGATGTGCGCAAGAACTGATTTCAGATCTGACTGACTGACAGACAGTGGGAGCCGTGCCCAGTCAGTGATTCACCGCGATCCCAGGAATCAGGATCTAAGTTGCTTTCTCTTCATACCCCCGTGTGTGTTACGCTTGTGTGTCTGAGTGTGTACAGATGCACCCAATGAACACTGCCATATATCGATCACCATTGATAACGAACTGTCACTCTGCCCTGTGTGTTGCGTGTGTGTGTATGTTACGTGTGTGTGTGCACTTGTGTGTATGTATGGATGCATCCAACATATGTGCGTGACCGCATGTATGTCGTGTATAGTCAGCCCTGTGTGCGTTATGCATGTGTGTGTACACGTATGTACGTGTGCGAGTGTGAGTGAACATGTGTGTAATTGCATCCAATGAACACTGCCATACACTGATCACCATTGATAGTGAATTGTCGGTCGGCCCTGTGTGTGTTATGCATTTGTGTGTCCATGTACGTGTGAGGGAAGGTGTGTGTGTGTGTGTGTGTGTGCAGATGCATTCAATGAACACTGCCATACACTGATCATCATTGATAATGAACTGTCGGTCGGCCCTGTGTGCGTTACGTGCGTGTGTATGCATAGATGCATGCAATGAAGATTGCCAGACACCGCTTGCCATTGATAGTGAACAGTCGGTCGGCCTCTGATTGAGCTTTGAAGCTGAATTAATTTGCGGACTGTCATGATCGATGAATTTCAACACTTTATCCTTGAAGTGATTTTAATGGTGTTCTTCAACTGGACTGGGATTGGGTTCTGACATTCCAGGGATCATGACATCCATTCAGTAGGAATTTTAAGCAGCAAACAGGAGCCAGGATTGGATAACTGAACACAGTTCTGTCTTCTCTGCGTGAGCACTGACTGTGATCGGCTGATTCCTTGCAGGCTGGGAAAAAGACCTATGTGTTCCCTGGTCAGTCTGACTATGTACATCCTCTTGTCTTCCCTTAGGCTACTGCAGAGACACAGGGACCTGGAAATGTCCAGGAAACAGGAAATGTTGGAAATACACAGTGGCTGTGAAAGATTTCTGTCAAGGGAGAAGGTGGTGGCACTTAACATGTGTTTTATACTTTCGTCAACTTGCAGCAGATTTGTTTTGATTGGATCAACATTTTCTAAAGTTTACTATAAAAATCATGGCTAATCTATCTTACCATCTCAACCCCATTCTCCTGCCTTCTCCCCATAACACCTGACACACTTACTAATCAAGAATCTGTCAATCTCCTCCTTAAAAATACACACTGATGGCCTCCGCCGCCATCTGTGCAATGAATTCCACAGAATCATCACCCTCTGTCTAAAGAAATTCCTCCTCATCTTTTTACTGGTATGTCCTTTTATTCTGATGCTATGGCCTCTGGTCCAAGGCCCTCCCACTAGTGGAAACAACCTCTCCACATCCACTCTATCCATGCCTTTCACAATTCAAACTATTCAACACAGTTTATTGTGTCTTCTTTGAAACCATCACTCAATGCCACAGTTAGACTACATACAATGAAAATTCACTCTATCTGCCGTTCCTGGAACCATTGGAGCATCTCTGGGCTTTTCGGGTTGTTTCATTATTTGGTGTCTCGTTCTCTGTCCTGTGTTCCTTATCTCAGTTGGTGAAATGGTTGGACATGTGTTCCCGTATTAGATCAGCATTCGCATGTAAATATTCGGGTCACGCCTGAGATTTGATCAGAGTTTGCACTTAGATTTAAAATTTAGATATAATTTTTATATAGCTTTCTTCAATCCCTATGACGTTTACCCTTACAGCTGATAAAGTAATTGTTGCTGTCAGTTTGCATGAAGTGTGTAACAATATGGTTAATAATGATGACCAATGGTCAGCACATTGGATAAGAGTGAAGTGTGTTTAATTGTCATATGCAACAGTAGTGGAACAAGTGAAATACCTGCTTGCTGCAGCTTTGTAGGCATATTAAAAGCAAGAACACGTCAAATAATAATATCATAAAATATGAGTTATTTGACGTCACCTGGACCATGGCTGTGCAAGATGGTTGGATCATTGAGAGCTTGGCAGGATACAATGGTCAGTGGCGATGGTCTCTCGTCCTGGGGACTGTACCGTGTTTGGGTTCTTTACTGGAATACAGCTCACTTGGAAGCTTGAATACATCCCATCAAAACGGATATATTCAAGAGAGTTAGATATACCACTTAGGGCTAACAGAATCAAGGGATATGGGGAGAAAGCAGGAACAAGGTTATGATTCTGGATGATCAGCCATCATGATATTGAATGGCTTTTTTTGGCTGCAAGGGCTGAATGGCCTACTCCTGCACCTATTTTCAATGTTTCTATATAGATAGGATGAAGTGGGTTAAAGAGGGGGATGGTGGGAGAAATGAGTGCATCAGGTGGTGCGGGGGGGGGGGGGGGGAGGGGTGAGGGGAACGGACACACACACACGAAACAGGAGAGTGGAAGGGCGATGTTACTTAAAATTGGAGAATGCAATATTCATACCATTGAAGCTACCCTTCAATGTTGTTACTCCACTTTGCATTTGGCTTCATTCTGGCAATGGTGGTGGCCCAGGACTGAAAAGGTCACTGTGGGAATGGGAAGGGGAGTTTCAAGTGGTTAACAAATGGTGGAATCCAGCAGGCCTTGGTGAACCAAGGGAAAATGTTTGGTGAAATGGCCGCCTCGTCTACGCTACTCTTAACCTGCAAAAGATACATCAGAACCAGTGATGTAACGAAGGCATCATTAAAGTGCCACACAGAATCAAACAAAGTGAAAGGATCTAAGTAAAAGGATTGATGCTACGCAGCATATTGTTTACTGCTCAGGATGTTTCCAAGAATGGAATAATGGAGTGGAATTATGCTAAAATAGATCATCATAGCATTATTGTTTATGTAAGTTAGTGATGGCACTGCTGTGTCAGGAACTTAGCATGAGTCGCTGCCCTTGCCACTTCTACACTGGGAACCTGAAAGAGGGCCTCAGCCCTCTCCTGGATCTCCACAGCAAATAAGTGGTTAAAGTGACATATGGTTCGGTCTGGAATAAGCTATGGTTGTCTGCAAGGGTTGGTAGTTGGTGAAATGGAGAACATTAGTATCTTGTTAAGTTCCTGTTTTTCCCAGTCAAATTAACTCATTGTTCAAAAGATGAGTAATAATTCCCAATTTTGGTACCACACCTGTTGATCATGTTTGTATCATCTCCAATGCTTCCATGTAGAGTCATACGTCTTTCCACATATGAAGCAGAATCAGAACTCAGTAACTTTGAAATTGTAATTCCGCCTTTCCAGAAATAAATACTAACCTACGTTGTCTTGAGGACTAACGTCTCGACAACTATGATCAGGAGTATAAGATCCAGAGAGGCACAATGAGATATTTTTGATTGTAAATGTCTGGAATTGTTGAGTTTGGCTGGGTTATGGGGGTATTAGCTACAGGGAGAGAGGTTAGTCAGACTCAAGATTGTTTTCTCTCGAACGTCAGAGGTTTCACCGAGACCTGATAGAAGTATATAAAATGAGAGGATACACTCATAACCTTTTTATGCACAGGATGGAACAATCAAATACTAAAGGGCATAGCTGTAAGGTGCGGGTGGCAAAGTTCGAATGAGATGTACAGAACAATTTTTATATATATATTTTATTTTTCTTTACACAGAGGGTGTTGAGTGCCTGGAATGTGCTGCCAAGGTTGGGGTTGAGACAGATACGATAGCGGCTTTAAGAGGTTTTTTGATAGGCACATGAATATGCAAGGAATGCATGGATATAGATTATACACAGGTGAGCAAGAGATGGTCTTGGCATCATGTTCAACGCAGACATTGTGGCCCAAAGGGTCTGTTCTTGTGCTGTACAGTTCTATGAACAAATGTACAGCTTTAAGATGCAACAATCAGACTACAAGAACACAGATTTGCTGTATAAAGACATTCAGTTTCAACTTGATTAATAAAAGCTGGTTCTTTTCTCTGTGAGCAATGGCAGTCGTCAATTAGACCAACGTCATTGGAAAATCTCCCTGGAGATGAATTTGGGCATTGCCATTATTTTGCTGAGCTAGATGTTAGGTTATCAAAGCACGCATTAAAATAATCATACGTGATTAATGATAGATGTTGTGCCAAAAATGTCTGCAAAATTATATCACATTAACACAATTTTTAACTTTGTGGTATCATAAACAATAGCATTATTATACTGCAACAAACACATTACTGGAGAAACTCAGCGGGTACTTCCAAGTACTGTCGAAGCAAGGGAATAATCTATGTCTCTTGTCGAGACCCTGCACCAAAACTGAGAGTGTAAAGAGGAGATAACTAGAGGAGAGGGTGAAGATTTACAAAGTAGAGCTGCAGCAGTTGAACTTCATTTGAGGACCCTCTGGAATGAATCCAAAGCCTAGATATTTAGCGCCACTCAAAACTGCAGCCCAACTTAGTAGGCAGTGAAATTGAGAGTCTTGCGGCTGTTATGGAACTGTAATTATCACTTTGTGCTGCAGCAAGCAGCAAGGCCAAGACTAAACAACTGAAATGCAGTACTTTGATTCGCTGGTTAGGGGAGTGAGTAAAACAATTTAAGACGCTGAACTTGACAATTAGTTATGAGTTTTTTTGCCAGTTCTATGGCATTCTTCTATATCCTTCGATTGGCACCCGGATATGGAGGGGTATGGATCACGTGCAGGCAGAGAGGATTAGTTTATCTTGGCATCATGTTCAGCACAGACATTGTGTTCCAAAGGGCCATAATGTTCTTTGTTCTATTCCTTTCTTCTAGTCAATCAACTTTAGCTTAACATCAGCAACTTTGAGGATGATTTGACAACATTCAAATCAGTAAGGTACACAAAAATGCTGGAGAAACTCAGCAGGTGCAGCAGCATCTATGGAGCGAAGGAAATAGGCAACGTTTCGGGCCGAAACCCTTCTTCAGACTGATAGGGGGTGGGGAGAAGAAAGGAAAAAAGGAAAAAGGCGGAGGAGGAGCCCGAGGGCTGGGGGAGGGGAGGAGACAACCAGATGGCTGATGAAGGGGAGGGGACAGCAAGGGCTAGCAGAATTGGGAGAATTCAATGTTCAAGCCCCCAGGATGTAGACTGCCCAAGCGGAATATATGGTGCATTTCCTCCAATTTACGGTGTTGCTCGCTGTGGCCATGGAGGAGACCCACGACAGAGAGGTCAGATACAGAATGGGAGGGGGAGTTGAAGTGCTGAGCCACCGGGAGGTCAGGTTGGTTATTGCGGACCGACCGGAGGTGTTCGGCGAAACGATCGCCAAGCCTCCGCTTGGTCTCACCGATGTAGATCAGCTGGCATCTAGAGCAGCGGATGCAATAGATGAGGTTGGAGGAGATGCAGGTGAACCTCTGTCGCACCTGGAACGACTGCTTGGGTCCTTGAATGGAGTAGAGGGGGGAGGTGAAGGGACAAGTGTTGCATCTCTTGCGGTTGCAAGGGAAAGTACCAGGGGAGGGGGTGGTATGGGAGGGAAGGGAAGAATTGACAAGGGAGTTACGGAGGGAGCGGTCTTTGCGGAAGGCAGACATGGGGGGAGATGGGAAGATGTGGCGAGTGGTGGGGTCACGTTGGAGGTGGCGAAACTGACGGAGGATCACTTGTATGTGACGGCTGGTGGGGTGAAAGGTGAGGACTAGGGGGACTCTGCCCTTGTTGTGAGTGGGGGGATGGGGAGAGAGAGCAGTGTTGCGGGGTATGGCAGAGACCCTGGTGCGAGCCTCATCTGTGGTGGAGGAGGGGAACCCCCGTTCCCTGAAGAATGAAGAACGCATTCAAATCAGTAACGTTGGCAAAAGTGTGTCGATAAGGGTGGTGATAGTTGTATAGAATATAATAGAGTAGAATGCTATTTATTGTCAATCAAACCTAGGCTTGAACGAAATATCATTGCTACAGGTTTTTTTTACATTACAAAAAAAACCAAGACCCACACTTAACACAGTTTACATAAACATCCATCACAGTGAGTCTCCAACACCTCCTCACTGTGATGGAAGGCAAAGTCTTTTCTCTTCCCTTTATTTCTTCACCCGTGGTCCAGCAGTCCAACTGCAGCATCTAGGCGAACTGGGGCTCCGGTGTTAAAGCCCACGGCGAGCGATGGTAAGTCCTGTGGCCATTTAGCCACGCCGGGCGATGGCTAAATGGCCACAGTTCCGTGTCGTTTAAACCCCGCGATTCCAGCGGGAGAAGTTGCCGTTGCAGGAGCTCCAAAAAGCCGTCTCCCACCAGGGACCTGGAGCTCCCGATGTTACTGTCCACCGGGCCTGCAGCCGGAGCTTCCGAAACTCCAAAGTCGGGTCGCAGCTGTGCGCCACCATAGCTCTCCCCGCTCCGAAGCCGGCCAGCTCCGCGATGGCAGGTCCGCGACTGGAGCGGTCAGGTTGGTCCTGGCCGGAGGCCGCCGCCGGCTCCACGATGTTAGGCCCAACGACATCGGAGACCCGACAGGGAAAAGGTCGGGTCCCCGTACAGGGAAGAAATTAACGGTTTCCCCCACATCCCCCCCTCCACCCCCCACATATACACAGCTAAAAAATAATTAAAAACTAAGCTCAAGACATACATTTAACAAGACAAAAATTAAAAAAAGACGGACGACTGTAGTCGAGCCGCTGCCGCTAGGCGCCGCCACACCCACACAGTAGTTTATTCAGTATATTTGTTTGACCTGTATTATGGTGGTGGGTTTTGATTTGATTTATTTTGTACTGTACATATTATTGTAAATAATTACATTATTTTTGGTTAAAAAAATTGTCGTCTGTTGAATCACCGGTGGTGCTGAGTCAGCGTACAAAAGAGAGAGAGAATATCTGGTTGAGTGTTGTCAGCATTAATTTGAACATTAAAAAGGATTTTAATTTAGTTGCTGCAAATCTGAAACCTTTCACACACAAACACAATAGACTTCCTTGTGCAGAGTTTAGTTTAGTTTAGAGATACAGCACAGAAACAGGCCCTTCGCCCCACTGAGTCTGCACAAGCCAGCAATCCCTGAACATCAACACACTAGGTACAATTTTTACATTTATACCAAGCCAGCTAACCTACCAACATGTACATCTTTGGAGTGTGGGAGGAAACCGAAGATCTAGGAGAAAGCCCACGCAGGTCATGGGAAAAGGTACAAACTCTGTACGGACAAGCATCCGTAGTCAGGATCGAACCCAGGTCTCTGGCGCAGTAAGGCAGTAGCTCTACCGCTACACCCACGTGCCACCTTTATTTAACAGTCCACAAAATGCAAGTTACTATAACATTATTATCAAAGGAGAAAATGTGGTATGTGCCTCCTAAAATGTGGTGTCACTCTCCTAGGAATCTGAGGGGTAACTTTATCACACAAAGGGTGATGGGTGTATGGAACGAGCTGCCAGAAGTAGTTGAGACTGGGACTATCCCAACATTTAAGAAACAGTTAGACAGGTACATGGATAGGACTGGTTTGGAGGGATATGGACCAAACACAGGCAGGTAGGACTAATGTAGCTGGGACATGTTGGCTGGTGTGAGCAAGTTGCGCAGAAGGGCCTGTTTCCACACTGTATCACTCTATAATCTTTAGAAAATTAAATAGTTCATGTCCAGCATTCAGCTGAATCTGGCCGACATTCAGTGTAGACTAAACAGTGGCAAGTAACATTCATACACAGAAGAATCAAAGATCAGCTCCAAAAATGGAGAATCGAACCGCATACAGATGATGTTCAATCGCATTAGCATTGCTAAGTCACACCAACATTCTGGGGTCGTCACTGGCCAGAAATCAACTAGATCAAACACAATTACTGTGGCTACAAGAGCTGGTCAGGGGTTGTAGTAACCCATCTACTCATGTCCCGAAGTTTTCAACCAGATGCAAGGCAGGAGCTTGATAGGATTCTATCCATTTGCATCAATTAATGCATCTCCAACAGCATTCCCATAGTTGAGATCATTATTCAAAGCAGCCCACCTGTTTTGCATTCCACTGAAACAAGCTAGATATTCTTTCCCCACACCTCCATTGTGCTAGAACTAGCTTTTATAACTCACGTCCAGGTCAAGAAGTCAACAGGACATTATCACATGTACTATGAGGCAGGTGCTCTCTCTTTTGTGGGACGATGAAGGGAGCCAAGAGGCCATCTCCACTTAAAAACTCATCTCTGCAGCAATTATGCCTTTCGAAGTACATTCTAGTGCACAAGTATGTAGGTAAAGCGTGGCACCCACGGAAGACTTTGTTCTTAAAAGCAAATAGCTTGGAGGAAGGATTTGTAAGAACCAATAAACAATTTGGAAAATACCACAGCTGAGAAAGATGGGTATAGGATCAGGAACATTCAGGAGTTAATATACAAAACCAAAGGTGTATAAAAATGATGATCACTTGTGGTTGAGTTTTTGTTCCGATTGGGAGGATTAATTATGACAGTAACATGAATTAACTAATTTATCCAACAACAATTCAATCACAATTGTCATAAGCATTTTACCAGATACGATGCTGAGTAATTTGAACTAATCCATCTAGTGTTGGATGCACTTGCACCAACAGTTACTCTGGGAGATGCAAGATCAGTCTTCCTGAGAGTGAATCCGCAGAAAGCGCAGATCTGGAAGAGGTCCCTGGCCAGAGTGTGGGAGTATCAAATACAATGGAAGCAGAGGATCATTGGGATTATTTTTACTGTAAAAACTGAAGCCAGAGGGAGAAGAGCCATCTTGCTGGAAGTAGGAGTCTGCTTTTTAACAAGAAAAAGGTTTTAAAAACCGGCGGGAAGAGTCGCAGTTTTTTCAGAATTGCTGATTGTGGAGGCAGAACATAAGTGTGAAGCAGGTGTCCGATAGGCTTGTCTAGAGGGGAGGAGGGGGTGGGGAGAAAAAGCCTGGCAAGTGATCTAAAAGCATTTATTTCGAGAGAATCAGAATATAAAAACAGGGATGTAATGCTGTGGCTGTCGAAGGCACTGGTCAGACTGCATTTGGAGTATTGTGAGCAGTTTTGGGCCTACATCTGAGGTTGGCATCCAGAGGTGGTTTACGAGAATGATCCCGGGGACGATTGGGTTAACGTATGAGTGTTTGACTACCCAGGACCTGTACTCACTGGAGTTTGGAAGGACGAGAGAGGACCTCATTGAAACTTTATGAATAATGATAGGCCTGGATAGGGTGGATGTGGAGAGGATGTTTCCACTAGTGGGAGAGTCTCGGACCACAGGGCACAGCCTCGGAATAAAAGGACATACCTATAGAAAGATAAGGATGAATTTCTTCAATCAGAGAGTGGTGAATCTGTGGAATTCATTGCCACAGGTGGCTGTGGAGGCCATGTCATTGGGTATACTTAAAGCAGAGTTTGACATGTTCTTGATTAGGAAGGGTGTCAAAGGTTATGGAAGAAAGTAGGAGAATGGGGTCGAGAAGGATAGATGAGCCATGATTAAATGGCGGAGTAGACTCAATGGTTAAATAAACTTGAATGACATATGAACTTGTAAATGCATTTTAAATCGATTACTCAGGAAGGATACAAGTCACATTTACCACTCTGACGGTGACACACAAAAAATCTAGGCTTTGCAAGTAAGGCAATTTGTAATGGGATTATTAGATTAATTAAAGCAAAAGTGTTTTGCATACTTCTGGCAGGAGTATTTCATGGTGTTATCAGATGCTTGTAATCATGGGAAATATTAATGCAGTTTGTCACCCATGTTTACATGCAATTCTACAGTAGTGTTTAATGTCCAATGTTCTAATGACAGTCTAGAGTTGTTTATGACTTGTGTCTGAGTCCTGTCATTGGTTGGAATGACCAGTACCTAAAACCAAGCATTCCACATCACCTCATCAGTGGAATCAATGCTACACTGCACGGTGTGCTACCTTAGCAACAGAGAAGGAACAGTAACCCAGCTCTCACCTCTAGAATTCCATGTAAACTAAATGGTACCATTTTATGGGGGATGTTGGGACAGAGACCGCTGCAGATGTACAAAGGCAATGTTTAACAATTGCAGAACAAGTTGGTTGAGTAGTCAATTTAAAAAAGGAACACCGAACCTTTGGAACAGAGAAGCAAAATATAAAAGGAAGATATGCTACGTTTTTACAAATCTCTTCTACACAAGTCTGCTCGACTGCATTAAACAGCAAGAATGGTATCAAGATGAAAGGATTCACTTACATGAAAAATCCAAAGAAAGTGGGAAAGGTTAGAGAAGATTAAAAGGAGTGTTCATAGATCAGTCAGGTGCATACGGTTTTTGCCAAAGGCATTAAGGTTTCCAACCAAGGGATACTGATTTAGTGAAAAAGAATCAAAGGCAATACTTTTGATCTATTATGTGAAATAGCCAGGCATTGTGAAATAGCCATGTCAAGTATGCCTGAGAATCGCAAGACAATCCATTAATGACTTTGCTTGCCAGATTACAAATCATTCTTCATTACAGAAACTAAACAAGCATATGGCAAATGTGTTGTGCCTCAGCATTCCGTCCCTCCCTCCTGAATATGAAATTATATTCCAAGTGCCATAAATACTTTTCTATACCTCAATTAGATGATCTGCACAACATTCCTCTTCAAAGATAAAAGCATAATTCAGTTCCTCCAATATTTTTCTTAACATTAAATTAGACCATGACCGAGCAGTACACAGGCCGTCCCAGAGTAACAAATGCCCCACTTACGAGAAACCCATACATGCAGAAAAGCTCCAATACTAAATTCAAAATTCTGATGTACATTCAAACATTCATTTCTAGGAACGTCAGAACTAGTTTTGTCTCTTTTAACAATTGTTCCTTCTTGTCAGCATTATGTGTTTTCTAATGCCATTCATTACAAAATGGAGTAGAATGGTTACCATGGAGTAATTTTTGCCTATTTTCTGACATATACAAAAATCAACATCTGTACAAATGGAATCCATTTGTTAGTCAGTGAAGGCCTGTGCTCAGATAATTTATGCACATTTGCTCCGAATCCCTCATTAACCCTCCCACCAAAATTATTATCTAACATGGCAGTGAAAGTACCAACTGACCCACAGCATCCAAAAAGCCTTTTGGGGAGAGCACTCCAAGTTTCCACTGTGTTGTGTGAATCAGACGTCTTGACAGTTTCAAGGAATCGTAGAGTTGATAATATAGAAGATGATGTCCATGCCGGCTGGAAAATAGCTGTCCAAATTCCAGAACTTGATCCGTAGCCTTTCAGGCAGGCGCACTGTTCATCGTCTTTCAAAATTCCGTAGGTTGCAGAATGATTCACACAAATTGGAAGAGAGCAAATGGCGCCTCACTATTTCAGGAGAGAGGGAGATAGAAAATGAGGAACTGCAGATCAGTTAGGCTGGCATCAGCATTAGGGAAATACCAGACTGTGGACTGTGGCAGGGTACATAAAAACTAAATCATTTAGCAGATCCAGCGCACATTTACAACTAGCACACCAAAGATAAAACATACAGTGCTGGTATAACTCAGCAGGTCAGGCTACATCACTGGAGGGAATGAATAGGTGATGTTTTGGTTGTAATAGGGAAAGCTAGAAAGCTGAAAAAGAGGTGGGAGGGGGATAATGCCTAGCAAGTTATAGGTGGACACAGGTGAGGGGGTTTTATTGGCAGATGAGCAGACAAACGCTGGAGATAAAAAAGAGACAAGGCTGTGAGATAATGAAAGAAGAGAAGTAAAATGCAAAGCAGAAGGGAGATAATGGGCTTATATTCACTTGAATTTAGACTGGCCTTTTCTTCACTGGAATTTAGACTGGGCTTTTCTTCACTGGAATTTAGAATGGGTTTATATTTACTGGAATTTAGAAGGATAAGAGAGGATCTTATAGAAACATAACATGTTTAAGGGATTGGACATGCTAGATGCAGGAAAAATATTCCTCATGTTGGGTGAGTCCAGAAACAGGGATCACAGTTTAAGAATAAGGGGTAGGCCATTTAGGACTGAGATGAGGAAAAGCTTATTCACCCAGAGAGTTGTGAATCTGTGGAATTCTCAGCCACAGATGGCAGCGGAGGCCAATTCAACGGATGTATTCAAGAGAGTTAGATATACCACTTAGGGCTAACGGAATCAAGGGATATGGGGAGAAAGCAGGAACAAGGTTATGATTCTGGATGATCAGCCATCATGATATTGAATGGCTGTTCTGGCTGCAAGGGCTGAATGGCCTACTTCTGCACCTATTTTTAATGTTTCTATATAGATAGGATGGAGTGGGTTAAAGAAGAGGGGGATGGTGGGAGAAATGAGTGAATCAGGTGGTGGGGGGGGGGGGGGTGGTGGTGAGGGGAACGGACACACACACGAAACAGGAGAGTGGAAGGGCGATGTTACTTAAAATTTGAGAATGCAATATTCATACCATTGAAGCTACCCTAAGCGGAATATGAGGTGTTGTTACTCCACTTTGCATTTGGCTTCATTCAGGCAATGGAGGTGGCCCAGGACTGAAAAGGTCAGTGTGGGAATGGGAAGGGGAGTTCAAGTGGTTAGCAAATGGTGGAATCCAGCAGGCCTTGGTGAACCAAGGGAAAATGTTTGGTGAATTGGCCGCCTCGTCTACGCTACTCTTAACCTGCAAAACATACATCAGAGATGTATCGAAGGCTGCCATTAATGTGCCCCACAAAATCAAACAAAGAGAAAGGATCTAAGTAAAAGGATTGATGCTACGCAGCATCTTGTTTACTGCTCAGGATGTTTCCAGGAATGAAATAATGGAGTGGAATTATGCTAAAATAGATCATCATTGCTTTATTGTTTAGATATGTTAGTGATGGCACTTCTGTGTCAGTCGCTGTCCTCTCCACTACTACACTGGGAACCTGAATGAGGGCCTCAGCCTTCTCCTGGATCTCCACAGCAAAGAAGTGGTTAAAGTGACATATGGTTACGTCTGGAATAAGCCATGGTTGTCTGCAAGGGTTGGTAGTGGGTGAAATGGAGAACCCTAGTATCTTGTTAAGTTCCTGTTGTTCCCAGTCAATTAACTCATTGTTCAAAAGATGAGTAGTAATTCCCAATTTTGGTACCACACCTGTTGATCATGTTTGTATCCTCTCCAATGCTTCCATGTAGTCATACGTCTTTCCACATATGAAGCAGAATCAGAACTCAGTAACTTTGACATTTTAATTCTGCCTCTCCAGAAATAAATACTAACCTACGTTGTCTTGAGGACTAACTTCTTGAAAACTATGATTAGGAGTGTATGATCCAGAGGCACTATGAGATATTTTTTATTTATATTTAATAATTGCCATTTCATAATTTTAGTCAGGGTAGGCAGTGCCTACCTTGCCTACCCTGACGGCACGTGGCTGTTAGGCACTCAACACCCTCTGTGTAAAAAAATAATTATTATCCTCCGCATCTCATTCGAACTTTGCTACCCGCACCTTAAAGCTATGCCCTCTTGTATTAGATTTTTCCATCCTGCAGATTAAATATAAATAGTAAAGGCATGGGAGAATTATGCCTGGGTGGGGGGAGAGCTCCTTTCACAGTGTTTGGGGAGTCTGGCGTTGTGAAGGAGGGGATCGGGGTCAATAACCCACTTGCCATGCTCTGGTCTGAGTGCAGGTGAGAGTAAGTGCAGGTGGGACTAGGTGAGAGTAAGTTTTCGGCATGGACTAGAAGGGCCGAGATGGCCTGTTTCCGTGCTGTAATTGCTATATGGTTTTATATGGTTTTATTGTGGCCGGGGAGTGAATTAGCTCGGGTGGCTGCCGCAGCGCTCCGGGCTCGGACAGCAGAATTGGCCGCCACTTCCGAGGAAGGAAGCAGCTCGGGTGACTGCGAGCGGCCGCCGGGACCCGACAGCAGAACCGGCTGCCACTTCAGCCCCTTCTGCTGGTCCCCGCTCACCTCTGGTAGTGCTCTCCGTTTGAATTGTTTTTGTTACTTATTTTTTATTTTTTACGGAGAGAACAATCTGCGCATGCACGGTTTAAGATTTTTTTTAAAGCCGGCTGACTGCCTATCCCGAGTAATTACTCACGGCACGTGCCTGGTGCCTAGAATGCGCCGCCAAGGTTGGTGATTGACACAGATAGGATAGTGGCATTTAAGAGGCTTTTAGATAGGCACATGAATGTGCAAGGAATGGAGGGATACGGATTAAGTACACAGGTGAGCAAGAGATGGTCTTGGCATCATGTTTGACACAGACATTGTGGCCCAAAGGGTTTGTTCTTGTGCTGTACTGTCTATTAACATGCGTGCAGCTGGTTCTAAGAGTGTAAGATAGCATGCAACAATCAGACTACAAGAACACAGATTTGCTGTATAAAGACATTCAGTTTCAGCTTGATTAATAAAAGCTGGTTCTTCTCCGTGATCAATGGCAGTCGTTAATTAGACCAACGTCATTGAAAATCTCCCTGGAGATGAATTTGGGCATTGCCATTATTTTGCTGAGCTAGATGTTAGGTTAACAAATCACGCATTAAAATAATCATACGCGATTAATGATAGATGTTGATGTGCCAAAAATGTGGGCAAAATTACATGTCACATTAATACAATTTTCAGCTTTAACCTGTTTTCCTGATGTGGCAAAATTCTAGGTTAGGTGTCTAAGAATCTAAAGGGAAAAAAATAATTTGGAGGGACAAATATACAAAAAATCATGGTGGATTAAAAGGTTCAAGCAAAAGCAAACCAAGCATATTTATAGGGACAAAACCAAAGTTTCAAAATGCAGTGTTGTGTTTGAAAAAAATATGGATACACTAGAAAAGTTGTAAAAATGATTAAGTATTGGTAGAAAATGTGAAATTATACTTATCAGGAAAAGACTAAAACATTGAGGGAAGGTTTTTGGTTAACAGAATAGACATAATATGCTTTTCCACTTAGCTTTGTAATGGAAAGGATAAGATTGACAAATGATTGCCAAATGAATCCATTTGTCTCCAAATCTATGAATATTAAAAGTTGGTCGTTGAAAATTTCTGTTAAAAATTAATAAGAAATTGATTAATAAGAAATTGAACAATGACCAAAACAAGCAAAGACTTTCAAACAAAGTCTGTAATATCCACTAAATGATAATATTCATTATCAATGACCTTGCACCATCTGCTGTCTAATCTCTCCTATTGTTTTGGGAATATCCATAATGGATTTTTTTCATTTGAAAGAAGGTGGGGAGGTTAAATGATGAGGGGCAAAGTGAATGTGAAGTGATAGCTCCAGTGCAGTAACCAACACAACGGCACGGTAAATTGTATTCCTGTAATACATTGAAATAAAAGCTAATTCCAATAATAAGCCTTCCCCTATTTTACCTCGGACATCTGGGCACTAGTGTCGAATTTCCTGCCAATGTTCTTCAAAGAGGCAATCTGTCCATACTTGACTGTGGAGAGAAAAGAATTTCTGGTATCATAAACAATAGCATTTTTATATGGCAACAAACACATCACTGGAGAAACTCAGGGGTACTTCCAAGTACTGTGGAAGCCTCATGTCAAGATCCTGCCCCATGACTGAGAGTGTAAAGAGGAGATAACCTGAGGAGAGGGTGAAGATTTTACAAACAATGTGCGTCGAAGTAGGGCTGCAGCAGTTGAATTTCATTCAAGGACCCTCTGGAATGAATCCAAAGACTAGATATTTAGTGGCACTCAAAACTGCTGCCCAACTTAGTAGGCAGTGAAATTGAGAGTCTTGCGGCTGCACCAAGTGAACTTTAATTATCACATGGTGCAGCAGCAAGCATCAAAGGCAAGACTAGACAACTGAAATGCAGTACTTTGATTCACTCCCTGCTGGTTAGGGGAGTAAAACAATTTAAGATGCTGAACTCGACAATTAGTTATTTATTCGTTTTTTTGCCAGTTCTATGTTATTCTTCTATATCCTTTTATTGGCACATGGATATGCAGGGAATGGATCACGTGCAGGCAGAGAGGATTAGTTTATCTTGGCATCATGTTCGGCACAATGTGGGCCAAAGGGCCATGTTCTTTGTTCTATTCCTTTCTTTTAGTCAGTCAACTTTAGCTTAACATCAGCAACTATGAGGATGATTTGGCAACATACAAATCAGTAACATTGGAAAAAGTGTGTCGACTATCTGATTCATTTCCAAAGACAACTCGTGCAAATTAATTTTAAACCGTACATAACCAGATTTCCAATTGTGCAATGTATATAGGATGCATAATCACATGGCACCTCTGAACCTACCTATGCAACATAACCTCAGCAGGGCTCCTGGTAAATCCTCCTCTTTGAACAGGAGTTGCACAACCATAGGAGGGGCAGGAATCCGTAGCACAATTAGCCAATTGATATTACTGTAGAGTGTAGGAGGATGAAAGAATCTGGAATGAGTACATATTTTAATTCAGCGATAGTGATTCAGCAGTGGAAGTCTCACCTCACTATTACCACCATCTTTTGTACACGGCAAAGAGATGTGTACACTTATCCTCCATGATTCGTGGAATTCTGCTCCTGCCCTCTTTGGGGTGTGGGAGTAAACTGGAGAACCCGGAGAAAACCCACCGAGGCCATGGGGAGAACGAACGAAGGAGCCAACGCCGTGCAGCCAACACCTGTAGTCAGGATCGAACCCACATCTGTGGCGCTGTCACTCAGGCAGCAACTCTACCGCTGCGACACCGCGCCGCCCCTCCACTCCCCTCGCTCTTCATGATCAATGCTTGACGAGTTCTAGATTAAAACCGTTTTGAACTCGTCAAGCACTGGGAGTGGCTGCGCCTAACGGCAGCGGCTCAACTACAGTCCGTCTTTTTTTTTAATTTTTGTCTTGTTAAATGTATGTCCTGAGCTTAGTTTTTATTATTTTTTAGCTGTGTATATGTGGGGGGTGGAGGGGGGGATGTTGGGGAAACCGTTAATTTCTTCCCTGTACGGGGGCCCGACTTTTTCCCTGTCGGATCTCCGATGTCGTTGGGCCTAACATTGTGGAGCCGGCGGCGGCCTCCAGCCGGGACAAACCTGAGGGCTCCAGTCGCGGAGCCTGGGACCTGACATCGCGGAGCTGGCCGGCTTCGGAGCGGTGAGAGCTGTGGTGGCGCTCGGCTGCGACCCGACTTTGGAGTTTCGGAAGCTCCGGCTGCGGGCCCGGTGGACAGGAACACCGGGAGCTCCAGGTCCCTGGTGGGAGACGGCTTTTGGAGCTCCCGCAACGGCAACTTCTCCCGCTGGAATCACGAGGTTCGGAGGACACGGAGCGAGGCCTAACATCGCCCGGCGCGGGTTAGCGGCCACGGGACTTACCATCGTCTGCCGGGGGCTCTAACATCAGAGCCCCAGTTCGCCTAGACGCTGCAGTTGGATTGCGGGTTGGACTGCTTGAACCGCGGGGGTTGAAGGACACGGAGCCGGGGCCTGGCATCGCCCGGCGTGGCTAAATGTCCACAGGACTTACCATCGTCCGCCGGGGGCTTTAACACCGGAGTCCCAGTTCGCCTAGACGCTTCAGTTGGACTGCTGGACAGCGGGTGAAGAATAAAGGGAAGAGATAAGACTTTGCCTTCCATCACAGTGAGGAGATGTTGGAGACTCACAGTGATGGATGTTTATGTAAACTGTGTTAAGTGTGGGTCTTGGGTTTTTTTGTAATGTAAAAAAACTGTAGTAATGATATTTCGTTCAAGCCTAGGTTTGAATGACAATAAATAGCATTCATTCATTCATTCACATAACACAGCCCAGTGAGCGCCCGGGACCCTGGAGGCCAGGGGAGGGAAATAGGGAGAGAGGGAGGGAGCGCCCGGGGTGGGGCTGCAGGAAACGAGGCTTTTTTCCGCCGACGGCGCTGTTTTCCAAACGCATTCCAAACGCAGGATCGTCCTTCACGACCGCAAATTTTATTTCTAAACCAGTTGGTTCTCGCCCGGTTCGAGCCGCGTCCGCGGGACAGACACGGACACGGACACGGACACGGAGCAAAAACCCAAACCCGCTTCACCTTCTCCGTCCTCGACCGTCGTCATGGCCGCATCGACAAGATGGCGTCGCGTCACGTGGTGGCCGCATTAATGACGGAGGCGGGAGTTGGAGATTATATACAAAGATTATCCTCCAGTATCTTTGGTTATAAATACAGAAAACAAATGGTGGAAATGGCGCATAAAGTGTAGAACCAGGGTTGGCATGAGCATGAGCATGGATTTGAGGATAAAAATGATTCTTGGAATTGTGAAGGGTGGGAGATGAGTGGATGGAGGAGGGGAAAGGAACTGGGTGATGGGGGGGAGGGGGCATTATGTTTTTTTTTTCATTTTGCATGTGGCATTCACTGCCAGAATGAAATGGAAAACCAGCAAACTGTTTGCGATTTATGCACCTAACCTGTGGTCGTCAGAGTAGATTAAAAAGAAACATGAATTTTGCCATTCACGCCACCTCCTCCAATCTTTCAGCCCTCTAGGTTTCCAGTACATCTTCATACTTTGGTCTCTTGCATAATTCCATTAGATATTTAACATGGAAATAGGCCTTTCGGCCCACCAAGTTTACGCTGACCATCGATCACCCATTCACACTAGTTCTATGCTATCCCACTTTCCTCACCCACTCCCTACACATACGGGGCAATTTTACAGAGACAAATTAACCTACAAAGCCAATGCGTCTTTAGGATGTGGGAGGAAACCCACATGCTTGCAGGAAGAATGTGCAAATTCAACACAGACAGTGCCCGAGGACAGGATCGAACACAGGGCTCTGGCATGTGAGGCAGCAAGTCTACCAGCTGTGCCACTATATCTTGATTTCCAACACGCAAAAAATTAAACGCTGATAACTTTGGTTACTAAAAAAAATAAACGATCTATTTTCAATCTTAAATCTCTAAGTCACACTATGTCCCCCTTAACAGCTATGTTTTAATTCACTTCAAGACTATGGGGCAGTACATTGGCCATAAAGTTGCTGCCTAAAAGTGCCAGAGACCCGGAATCGATCCTGAATATGGGTGCTGCCTGTATGGAGTTTGCTCCTTTTCCCTTTGATCGCATGGGTTATTTCCGGGTTTCATTGAACTTGTTTCCTTCCACATTCCAAAGGTGTGCAGGACCCTTTATCAGACCCAACCCAAAACGTAATATTTTCCTTTTGTCCAGAGATTATGTTTGACATGTTGAGTTACTCCAGCTTTTTGTGTCTATCTTCGGTGCAAAGCAGCATCTGCAGTTCCTTCCTACATACACACGATACTATACGATATAATTTTATAAATCCCAGGAGGTAAATTCTGTGTGTGGATGGGTATATATATATATATTATATATACACATACACACACACATATATATGCATATATATATTTATATATTCATATATAAATATATGTTGATTTGTCTTCTCGTTTATAACATTGTTTACAGAGTACTATGTTTACATATTCTGTTGTGCTGCTGCAAGTACGGATTTCATTGTTTTAACTGGGACATCAGAGAATAAAACACTTGACTCTCGATTTATGTTTCTAGTATGTAGGATAGAACTAGTGTACGGGTGATCGGTGGTCGGTGTGGACTCGGTGGGCCGAAGGTCCTGTTTCCGCGCTGTATTTTTAATTAAACTAAAGACACTAAAACGAGAGGGAGTCTAAAAAGGCTTGACCCGAAACGTCAACCAATTCCTATCCAGAGATGCTGCCTGCTCCAGGGAGTGATTCGGCGTCGGGTTTCAGCGGTCGCGGCGAGGCGGCTACCGGAGAGCAATGGCGGCCAGATCTCCCACAATGCAAAGCGAGGGAGAAAGTGCCCGGCGCCGACTGGTTCCCGTGGTAGTGCGCATGTGCAGGGCAGCCCAGGATGTGCAGGGTGTCCGGCCGTGCCGTGTCAGTGCGCATGTGCACGTGGTCCGGAGCGCGAGCGGGCGGGGAGCCGGCGGCCCGGACCCGGATGGCGGGCGCTGGGGGCGGAGACGGAGAGAGAGAGAGTGGGGCCGCTCACAGTTGAACGGTAGGTGTCGCTGGTGCTGTGAGAGCGGCGCCCGTGCGCCGGCAGCGACAACCTGGGCCCGGGCCCGGAGCGGCGACAAAGTGCCGGCACCGCGGCTGCGCGTCAGACGCTGCCAAACACGCGGGGAAACCCATCCCTGTGCCCAGGAATCCGGGATCATCCCAATCCTGCACCGCAAGCACCGGACTGCAACCGCCCCCCCGTCCCAATTCACTAACCCCGCCCACAATCCCAGGAATTTGCATCCACCCAATTCAGGGATTGATCCCGATCTACTGTCCCGCAGATTTCCATCCCAATACTTAGCATTGGAACACCACCCTACCCCAAACCCAGGGACTTATTCCCCGCACATACACTGGTGTTTTTTTTATCCCAATCACATGAATTTGTATCTTATGTAAATCAGGGGTTGATCCCGACCCTCTATCCCAATGTTGAACATTGCAAGATGCCCCTACCACCAAACCTGGGGAATTATCCCATCAACCCCACATGGGTGGTTATCATTCCAATGCCAGGAATTTCTATCCTTTCTAAATCAGGCATTGCCACCGATCTCCCATCCCATGGATTTTTCTCCGAATGCGGGGCTTTGCAAGATGGTCTTATTACCACCCTACCTGCACAAGGGCGATTATTATCCCAATCCCAGGAATTCAAATCCATCAAAACCATGGATTTATTCCAAGTTACCATCCTGTGGATGTCCCTCACAGTGGTGAGCATTGCAGGATGCCCCTACCCCCAACCCAGGGATTGAATTATCCCCACCTGCACATGCGCAATTATTATTCCAATGCCAGAAATATCCATCCTTTCTAAATTAGCGATTGTCCCCTATCCCAATGCTGAGCATTGCAAGATACCCCTAACCCAACCCAGGGAATTACCCCCCACCCACACATGGGTGATTATCCCAATCCCAGGAACTTGCAGCCTACCTGAATCAAGGATTGCCCCCAACACTGATCCACAATCTTGAGATTTCCCTCCCAATGCTGAGAATTGCAAGATGCTCCCAGCCCAGACTGGGGGATTCCCCCGGCTCACGGGCAATTATTCTAATGTGTGGAATTGCCATCCTCTCGTACCCAGGGATTACCTCAGATTCAACCAGTGCTCCGATGCAGGCAGTGCTATCTGAACCCCAGGAATTTCCAATATCTCACCCAGGGATGCCCCCACCTCAAACACAATTATTCCTCCACCTGCACTCGTTCAATTATTATTCCAACTCCAGGAATTTTTATCCCAGGGATTGTCCTGGTCCCAGTGATTCCCACTTTCCATTGCACCGAAGGATTAGACTGCAGTCTCTGATCCCAGTGATTGGAGCCCACCCGTCCTCTGATCCCTGGGATTGGAGCCTGTTTTATCCTAATCTCTGGAAAGGTACTCCACCCTGTCTCTGATCCCAGGGATTGGAGTTTGCCCCATTGGTGATGCCAGGGATTAGACCATAGGCCATCTCTAATTCCAGGAATTGGATCCCACCTCATCACTGATCCCAGTAGTTGGAACATACCCCATCTCTGATCCCAGATCTCCCCAAATCTAACCCTAAATCTCAGGAATTGTCATTTCCGGAAACCCAGGAATCGGTCCCTTGGATCTCCCCCGCAGTCCCCAATCCCTCGGATTGCAACTTGTCTCCCCCAAGCCTAATGATTGGATCTCATCTCTGATCCAGGGAATTCCCACAGGGATTGACCTCTAACCCTTGAACCTGTGGAATTGCAATCTGCACACAAACCCAGCTAGGTCACCAGTGCCATGTAAATGCATGGCAATCTTTTCCAATTTCTGGGATTGCTGTCCCGTCTAAATCCTGAGCCACTGTTCTCGCAAACTGAGAATTGCCCTGTCTCCAAATTGTCCTCCATCTCTCAACCCCAACACCATAGTAGAACTCTTCAAACCTTTCATCTCACGACTTCTTATTTCCTTTTCTGGCCTCTGTCTAACCAACCGCCCTTGCCTGTGTTCACCTCTTACCTTCTACTCTTTGCCCTGTTCTTCCTCCCTTCCAGATTTCTTCCCTCCTTCCCTACAAACATTGTAAGGAAGGATTCCGACCCGAAACATCACCTATGTACCTATGTATTGAATGTAACATCTCCAAGTTTGCGGAAGCCACAAAGCTGGGTGGCAGTGTGAGGTGCGAGGAGGATGCTATGAGGCTGAAGGGTGACTTGAATAGGTTGGGTGAGTGGGCAGATCAATGGCAGGTGCAGTAAAATTTGGAAAAATGTGAAGTTATCCTCTTTGGTGGCAAGAACAAGAAGGTAGATTATTATCTGAATGGTGTCAGATTAGGAAAACGGGAGGCGCAACGAGACCTGGGTGTCCTTGTACATCAGTCATAGAAAGTAAGCATGCAGGTACAGCAGGCAGTGAAGGCAAATGGCATGTTGGCCATCATAGCTGAAGGATCTGAGTATAGGAGCAAGGAGGTTCTACTGTAGTTGTACAGGGACCTGGTGAGACCACACCTGGTGCAGTTTTGGTCACCTCATTTGAGGAAGGACATTCTTGCTTTTGTGAGGGTGCAGCGTAGGTTCACCCGGTTAATTCCAGGGATGGTGGGACTGACATATGATAAAAGAATGGATCGACTGTGCTTATATTCACTAGCATTTAGAAGGATAAGATAGGCTAGCTGCAGGAAAAATGTTCCCAATGTTTGGGGAGTCCAGAAACAGGGGTCACAGTTTAAGAATGCTATGGCCATATAGGACTGAGATGAGAAAAAACGTTTTCATCCAGGGTATTAAATCTGGAATTCTCTGCCACAGAAGGAAGTGGAGGCCAATTCACTGGATGTGTTCAAGAGACTTAAATATATTTCTTAGCACTAATGGAATTGAGGCATATGGGAAGAAAGCAGCTTCTCCAGAGATGCTGCCTGACCCGCTGAGTTACTCCAGCACTTTGAGTCTTTTTCCCCCCGTTGAATTACCCTCTGCTGACTCATGGTTGACTATCAACAGGAAATATCTTTCTGCCCCCGATCCTCGCAATTGCCCCCAGTCCCAAATCTGGAATTTTCCATCCCACCCCCCCTTCCCCAAGTCCCCAATCCCTGGACACCCCCATCACAGGTGTATAATCCCCTCTGCTCCATATCCCAGGGATTAGACATGGACATGTTGGTCGCATGGGTGAGTTGGGATGAGGGGCCAATTTCTATGCTGTATGACTCTATGACTTGAGCGGTGCAGAGAGGTAAAGGTTAGTGGAAGAAAAACTAACGGATGCTATTGCCAGCATTCACAAGGATAAGATCTGGACGGGATGAGATAGTGGATGGCACATGGAGATTCCAGTGGCGCAGTGGTAGAGTTGCTGCCTTAAAACGCTTGCAGCGATAGTGACCCGGTTTCGATCCCGACTACGGGTGCTCTCTGTACAGAGTTTGTACATTCTCTCCATGAGCTTTCTTCGAGATCTTCGGTTTCCTCCCACACTCCAAAGACGTGCAGGTTAATTAGCTTCTTTAAATTTGTAAATTGTTGTAGCATGTAGGATAGTGCTAGTATACGCGGTGATCGCTGATTGGGGTGGACTCGGTGGGCTAAAGGGCCTGTTTCCATGCTGCATCTCTGATGTCTAACAAATTTTAAAGATAGCATCCGAGCAAAGGATCGATCCCGGGTCTCTGGCGCTGTGAGGCAGTGACTCTACAGTTGCGCCACGGTGCCACTCTTGAACTCTAGATATGAACTGTTCTGATCCGTTTCACCTTGTCTGACCTGCATCTTCTGCATGTGGTCTATTCTCAGTGACCGCTCTCCAGTCTGCCAACTCCATCTGATGCACGTGTAGCCATGACCCAGGTGACGGGTTTCCGAGTGGGTGCCGAGTTCTCGAGCTACAGTGAGCTGCACCGGGAGTACCGGCGCTACCAGAGGGACAACTCCGTGCAGATGTGGACCAGGCACTCGCGGACCATCGAGGCGCAGCGGCGACGGGCACCCAAGCGCCCGATGAACAATGCGCTGAAGTTTGCCGAGATCGACTACGCATGCATTCACGGCGGCAAGTTATTCAAGACCAAAGGATTCGGCAAACGGCCAATCCAGAGGTGAGGAAATACTTGCAGGGGCAGCACAGGGGCGCAGCTGGTAGCGCCGCTGCCTCACAACGCCAGGGATCCCGGTTCGATCCTGACCTCCGGTGTGCTCCGTGTGTGGAGTTTGCACGTCCTCTCTGTGACCAGCTGTGTTTCTTCTGTGTGCTTCAGTTTCCTCCAATATCCAAAACACGTGCGGGTTTTTTGGTTAATTGGCCCTCTGTAAATCGTCCCGAATGTGTAGGGAGTGGATGACAAAGTGGGATAACATGGAACATGGAATACCCCTGCTCCTATTTCCTATGCTCTTATTTAAAGATGTTTTTATCCTTTTAAATTTAATTGTATAAGTTGAGCTGGGTAGTTAGTTTTGTTTAGAATTACAGCATGGAAACAGGCCTCTCGGCCCACCGAGTCCACACCGACCATCAATCATCCATTCACACTAGTTCTATGTTAACCCACTTGCTCATACACTCTCTTCACACTAGGGGCAATTTACAAAAGCAAATTAACCCACAAACTTGCACGAGTTTAGAATGTAGAAGGAAACCACTTTGAAAAAACCCACGTGGTCACAGGGAGGACGT
This sequence comes from Malacoraja senta, assembly GCA_038087875.1. Classification (NCBI taxonomy): domain Eukaryota; kingdom Metazoa; phylum Chordata; class Chondrichthyes; order Rajiformes; family Rajidae; genus Malacoraja; species Malacoraja senta. The sequence goes on from JAXLNO010005107.1 coordinate 28,924, forward strand.
ACAATCTCCGCATAGACAGCACCTGTGGTCAGAATCGAACCTGATTCTCCGTTGCTGTGAGGCAGCAGCTCTAGTGCTGCCTCTGTCTGTCTGTCTCTCTCTTTTTTTCTGTCCCTCTGTTCATTTTTTCCCGTTGCACTCTGTTCATCTTTGTCTCTGTGTGTGTCTCTCTCTCTCCCCACTCTCTCTCCCCCACCCTCTCTCTCTCCCCCCCTCTCTCTCCCCCCCCTCTCTCTCCCTCTCTCTCCCCCTCTCCCAACACCTATATTTGCTCATGCCTACCCGCACATACACTTCTTCTTCTTGCGTATGGCGTGCACAGCCTAACGTTGTAGGACGACTTGTTCTATTTGATCTTATTTGATTGTGCACGCCAGGTTCATTGCATTCGTCGAAACAGGGCGGACCACGTGAAGGTTGCAATCTTCCACCCCGCACATACACGACTCGCTGGGAATGTCTAGAGTGGTAGAGTCATCCTACACAGAAATAGGCCCTTCGGCCCAACTTGCCAAAGCTCATCGAGATGGCCCATGTACACCAGTCCCACCTGCCTGCGTTTGGCACATGTCCCTCAGAACCATCCCTATCCATGTACCTTTCAAAATGTCTTTTAAATGCTATAGTACCTGCCCCATCTACCACCACTGGAGGTGACGCTTCGAGTTGACACCCGTCTTCAGACAGAGTCAAGGGAGAGGGAAACTAGAAGTTTCCTCTAGTTT
>JAXLNO010005108.1:0-19689 GCA_038087875.1 Malacoraja senta
AAAAGTTGGTGGTCTGTTTCAACAACCACGGTCATCCCAAAAATAAAGTCCTTGAATTTCATGCAGGCAAAAACCACGGCTAGTTCGATCTGGGTGTATCGCTGTTTCATCGCAAACAAGGTACGGGAGGCGTAAGCAACAGGTCTGCAGTCGCCCTAGACTGAATTCTGGAGGCAAGCAGCTCCTAGTCCATATTGGGAGGCATCACACGTATGTGTCACCGGTAGTTTTAAATCAAAATAAGCGAGGGTGGGAGCACTGGACAATTGTAACTTAAGGATTTCAAATGCCCTCTGGTGTTGAGAGTACCAAGACCATGCAGTACCTTTGTGAGTCATTTGTCACAAGGGGGAAGATATTTCACTGAGGTTGGGAATGAGTTTCCCCAAGGTAGTTAACCATCCTCAGGAATCTCTGTAAACTTGTTACATCAGTGGGGACTGGCATCACGTTGATGGCAATGGTCTTGGAGGGGTCAGGACTGAGGCCGTCGCTGGTGAATACATGTCCAACATACTGGACCTCCTGGATGCAGAATCTGCACTTCAAAAGGTTGAGTGAGGTGGATGTCTTTTGTATGGTCCAGTATTTTTTTTTTAATTGGCATCGTGTTCAGTCACGTTGATTCCAGCAACGAGAATGTCATCGACAATTATGGCACAAGGATACCCCGCAAATAATTGTTCCATTGTCCGCTGGAATACTTCGCTAGCAGAGTTGATGCCAAAGGGCATCTGCAGGAACTTGTAACGGCCAAAGGAGGTGCCGAATGTGGTGAGTTTGGATGAGTCGGGGTCCTGCGTGATCTGCCAGAATGAGCTTTTGGCATCCAGAACAGATAACACAGAGGCATTGCCTAGCTGAGCAGCAACTTCCTCCACCATGCGCATCGGGTAGTGCGGGCGTTTGATCTCTGGATTTGATACAAATTCGGATTTCTTATTTGTCTTTCTTTGTTGTGACCACCATGGTGGAAACCCAGTCGGATGGGTCGATAACCATGGCAATGACACGTAGGGACACCATCCGCTGGAGCTCATTGTGCACTCTGTCACGCATAGCATGTGGAATGCGGTGTGGTGCTCATACCACAGGCAAGACATTTGCATTGGTGATGATATTGTACTTGATGGGTAGCTTCCCAAGCTTTTCGTCAAAATGTTCCTTGTACTGGGAAAGTATCTGCTGGGTGGGGCCATCGGCAGGAGATATTTGATGGACGGCTGGCCCGAAAGTTACCAGTCCTAGGTCCTGGCATGCGTTAATGCCAAGCAGAGTTGCAACTTTCCCACAAACAATAAAATAGTTCAGCTTGTGAGGCTAGGTGGCACTGCAGCTCAGATTTTCCAACTGGGTGCACCTACCCTCCTCCATAGGCTAACAAAGTAGCCGATGTGTTTACAATACGTTCGGCAGTCTTGACTCATGTAAATTCAGACAATGACATTACATTACATTTGGCCCCAGTGTCAATCTTTGCAACAGTGTGGTATTGTTGACACAAAGTGAAACTTCAGGGTCAAGGCGCTTGTTAGTGGAATCAACCAGAGAGTGTATGTTATGTCTGTTATCATCAGGCTCAGAGAGTATCTGGAGGAGGTGCTGGTAGCTCCTGGCACTCGTTATCAGAATCTTCATGTTTTAACAGGAGCACAGGCTGCCGTGGAACTGAGCGGTTCCCACGGGTTTGACAGCATTTAATGAAATGATTTATTCTTTTGCAAAAGTGGCATAATTTACCGAAGGCAAGGCACAATTCGCGATCAGCGTGGTGTGACCTGCCGCTGTTAGAACACTTTTCAATAAATCTGTGAGATTGTCGAGATGATGTATTGGGCTGTGAGTGCTGGGTGCGGTAGGAGGTGTTGGTAGCATCAACACGGTATGAGGAATGTGGTCCTGGCCCCATTGATTTAGTGTGAGACTCGGTGAGTTCAGCAATGCGGCAAGCATGTTCAGCTCAGACCAGGGTTAGTTCAGTATCACGGAGTAATTCATCACGTACTTTGTCACTGAGGAATCCACTCACCAGTCTGTCGCGGACGAGTTCATCACACAAATTCCCAAAATGGCAGTGTGCACCAATATGTTTTTGAGTGCTGATATAAGTCTCCACAGGTTCTCCTTGTAGCTGATATCAAGCAAAAAATTTAGTACGTTCCAGTACGGAGTTAGTGTGAAGGTCACATAACTATCTGAATTTGGTGATCAGAACTTCAGGATCATCTAAATTTTCAGCAGGTACCACGATCTGATTGTTGTGATCCAGAACTGCAGGAGCAAGGTCAAAGTGCTCTGCTCGTTTGATAGCTTCTGGGCCAGCGTTGTTGAGAAGGATAGATGCACGGTGGTCTGGTGGAACGTTGCTATGAGCAGCATGAATGTAAAAGTTAAAGTTGCGCTCGAAAATCCGCCAACGTTCAGTGAGTTCTCAGTCAAAAATCAGAGGATCAAGTTTACGGAATGAATTAGCCATAGCAACACGAGATATGGGATAAAAAGGGTGAAATAAAGCACTGGAAAGAAAATAAAAACCAATATACTTAAACGCGGTGGAAATAGGCCTGAAGAAAGGTCTTGACCCGAATCTTCGCCTATTTCCTTCGCTCCATAGATGCTGCCTCACCCACTGAGTTTCTCCAGCATTTTTGTCTACTTAAACACGGAGTTGGTTGAACATGTCTGACCCTATGTTGGGTAAATCACACATACTCACGGATCTGGTACAACAGTATTTATTGAGTAACGTATACAACACACAGCAGTATGTTAATTCTACCATGCCTCATCACCAACTAACAGCACATGTCGGGTTGCGATAATATGAATGGTGTAGTAGTAGGCGTAGCTTATATTAGTAAAGCACCACATTGGTTAGTAAGTAATGTAACCAATCTACAACCAAGTCCCTCTGTTCTCTCGGTGGCCCCCCCACACCAGTTCCCACTTTGTTCTTAGTGGGGCCCCCATGGCGGGTCCCTCTTTGTTCTGGGCACCCCCGCCCCCCACGCTGGGTCCCTCTTTGTTCTTTGGCAGTAAATTCACATTATTTTCTCAATTTAAAGCTCAGAAAGAATGAAGTGAAAGATAGAATACATATTGAGTAATTCATGCCAGTGAGAAAACCAAACCTCAGTCTTATACAGAGTGAAATTACTTTGAACAATAAATAATACATTATAGTTTTTATTTGACTTTATTAGTTCTTTCTAATGGAAAAACCTTTGAAGTAAAGATTTTATTATAGGCTATTCATTGTCCAATGGATATAATATTAGAACGTATGGTATACAGATATGGCAACCAAAGTCTTACTCAATCATTTTTGTGTTATCATTACATTGCTAAAATTGACCAGTAATAGGAAATCAAGTAATCTTTCCATTCCAAATGAATTGTTACTTGAGAATGAAGGAATATGCATAGCGTGTTGAGAAGATTGAATTCATCTGCAATGTTATCATAAATGAATAGTTTGTTATTATGATGTCGACTCAATTGCAGATGAAGAATGGGCTTGTAGGTATGATAAAAAATAATCCCCCTGAAATCCTATTTCACTAAGTGTTTTGAAAATAATTGAAGAAGGAAAAAGGGATAAATTCATTCAGACGAGATGGCTGGATTTGATTAAAACACATATATGCTTACACCTGAACTTATGTTTCTCTCATATATTTTACAGCTTCACTCAAATGCAGATAAAGGAGATGGATCGGTCAAATACATCCTTTCAGGGGAAGGAGCTGGCTCCATATTTGTTATTGATGACAGCACAGGGGACATTCATGCAACCAAAAGTCTGGATCGTGAACAGAGGATACATTACATTCTGCACGCTCAAGCCTTGGACAGGAAAACAAACAAGCCTCTGGAGCCGGAGTCTGAGTTTATCATCAAGGTGCAAGATATAAATGATAATGCACCAGCTTTTTTGGAGGGTCCTTACTCTGCCTCTGTCCCTGAAATGTCTGAAGTTGGTAAGCTTCTAATTAAATCAATTGTGCATTGCTTGATTGCATTTTATCATATCTTGAGAGAACCAGTTGATTCTATTTCTTTTTTGCACTTTCATTCTCTGCGAACCTTCAGCATATTAACTAAATGAATATTTACTAATTTAGTATAATTTAACGTAATTAGAATTTTAGATAGTTTATACTAAATGCGGTCCTTGAAGAGAATGGATGTGGCCAAGAATCCCGAGTATTCACTGTTATTTGTATTAGTTACATGTAATTTTTCCAGGTCTCTTGTACTTTAATCATCCCAAACATGATGATGAAAGGCTTTTCATTCTAGAACATCCAAGATGTCCTCTTTCTTTAGTAAATGTGGTTTCCTCCCTGCTGTCATAGATGGATCCCTCACCTGCATCTCCACTGTGACTTGCAGTTCTATTCTCGCTCCCCCTCCCCAAAACAGAACAAAGGTGCAGTTTGCCTTGTCTATACCTTTCATCTCACCAGCCTCCACATCCAACAGATCATTCTCCCACATTTCCGTCACCTTCAATGTGACCAAATCACCAGTCACATATTCCCATCCCCACCTCTTTGGGGAATAAAATACATATCATGGCTATGAATTTCCTTGAAAGCACTCCACCATCATAACTCTACCAGAAAAGGAGGCATGTAAATGAAAATCAAGAATCAAGAGTCAAAAAAGTGTGTAATACTCATATGCACCATCAATAGACCAATGAACTTCTTATTGCTGCAGCTTCACAGGCCCATTAATGCAATAACACACTGATAAAGATATAATAATCAGTAATATCATAAATTGATAACCATAATACTAGGTAGCTATAAGATTTAGTTTATTATTGTCACATGTACCGAGGAGATACAAAGAAAAGCTTTGTTTTGTATGGTATGCAAAGAGATCAGATTTACGATACATAGATATTATCAACTCAAACATAATAGATAGAGCAAACGGGAAGATACAGAGTGCAGAAAATAGTTCTCAGCATTATAGCACATTAGTTTAGTTCAGAGATACAGGGCTGAAATAGGCCCTTCGGCCCAGCGACCAGCAATCCCCGCACATTAACACTACCCTACACATGCACTAGGGACAATTTATATTTATACCATGCCAATTAACCTACAAATTGTACGTCTTTGGAGTGTGGGAGGAGACCAAAAATATTGGAGTAAACCCACACGGTCATGGGGAGAACATACAAACTGTACAGACAGCGTCCGTAGTCGGGATCGAACTCGGGTCTCTAGCGCTGTAAACACTGTAAGGCAGCAAATCTACCGCCGCGCCACTGTGCCACCAGAAAGTCCAATGTCCTCAATGGGGTCGAGTTGAATTGAACAGTACCCAACCTTAATGAAGGACCATTCAAAAGCCCGATAATGGACAGGAAGAAGCTGTTCCTGAATCAGGTGGTGTGCACTTTCAAGCTTTTATACCATCTGCTGATTTGGAGCAAGGAGAAGAAAGAATGGGTGGCACAATTATTATGATTACGTTATGTTAGCTGCTTTGATTATGTTAGCTGTTTTCCTGAGGCAGCATAAAGTGTAGATGGAGTCCATGGGGGGTATTTTTTACCCACCACAATACTGGATGCAGGCCGGTATTTTACATACCATGTATTGTGTGTCCCTGCTCACACTGTGTACGTTTGAATGACACAAAGTGTTGGAGTAATGCAACTGGTCAGGCAGCATCTCAGGAGATCATGGTAGGTGATGTTTTAGGTCAGGACCCTGAAGGATTCACCTATCCATGTTTTTCAGAGATGCTGCCTGACCCGCTAAGTCTTTTTTTCTTTCATTGTAAACCACCATCTGCAGTTCCTTGTGTCTTCATGTTTATGTATGGGTTGCCCTGAAAGTTCTTTACAATAGGGATCCTGTGAGACACTGAGGTCTAACGTCCATGCAGTGTTCCACAAGGAATGTTGTATGGACAAGGATATCATTCCATACAACCCAAACCAAAAAAAACCATTAAGGTTGTAATTTGACTAAAAGTACAAGATCAAATGTTCCAAGTCATGTAACACAACTCATCATTTGGTTTCAGAAACATTCATTATTTTGTTGCAGAATACTGGGGGGGGGGGGGGGGGGGAACAGAACAATGGCATTTAATTCCAGGCAGTTTAATTCCAGTGACAGTCCACTGTATCTGTGTTGCCTCCTTGCCAAGACTAATTTATATTTCCTGTCATTTGGAAACATCCATACAGCTCTCCAGAAACAAAAGTACCATTGACCATCTGAAGTTTACAAATGTAGCCAATCCATTTTGCTCCCTTAATTACAATGTATATATATATATATATATATATATATATATATATTTTAACTTCCACTTTGGTAAAGTTTAGAATTCACTTTAGTTTAATTATTGAATTTTAAAACATATTTAAGAAGCCGAAGTCTCTCCAATTTTACGTTGCATATTCTGATAAAGTCTTTGCTTCTTGAATTTGATTTATCTTGGTCGCTTGAAGGGAAACACGCTAGGTCAATTTTGTTATCCATTTCCTATTGCCAGCTCATCAATCCTGGACATTATCAGATCATCTTATATTCATTTGAATAATTTGAGGGGTTTTTTTCATCTCTTTTAACATGCCCATTTTGGTCTAATTGAATTTCAGGTTTTTCCTTTTCCATTTTTTTCATGCATTTGCATTCATCATGACTGAGTGCCATTTCTTGTTTCACTTTGGCTGGCACTTCAACTGTTACCATTTGGGAGAGGACCTCAAATAGCAAATTGTGGTTTTGCCTGCAGGAATCCTAACCTACGCAGGACCATGTTTGCAATGTTACAATCTTACCTGCGTACCACCTTTGAAACGTCCCAAGATCAAATAACTTAATCTGTCCCAAGGTCTAGTTCACCAAAGAACTCTCACTGGTTTGAACATGTTTATACTGTGGCAAATGGCTGGTGTTTGAGAATTTTATATGCTGGAAATATGTGCCTGGTGGGACAGGTGGGGAGGGGGGCTGGAGCAGGCATTTAATTTGTTCTACATTTTTGTATGAATAATTATCAAGTCAACATTATTGTCATTTGTACAAGTATAATGATAAACCTGCTTGCAGCAACATCACAGGAACAGACTCAGCCAACACACAAAACAGTCATAGAGTCATACAGAAGATAGACACAAAATGCTGGTGTCACTCAGTGGGACAGGCATCAGCTCTGTAGAGAAGGAATGGGTGACGTTTCAGGTCGAGACCCTTCTTCAGGCAGAAGGGACTCAACTTGAAACATCACCCATTCTTTTTGTCCAGAGATGCTGCATGTCCCACTGAGTTACTCCAGCATTTTGTCATAAGGTCATAGTGATAGGAGCTGAATTAGGCCATTCGGCCCATCAAGTCTACTCCACCATTCAATCATGGCTGATCTATCTCTCCCTCTGAACACCATTCTCTTGCCTTCTCCCCATAACCTCTGACACCTATACCAATCAAGATTCTATCTCTTCCTTAAAAATATCCACTGATTTGGCCTCCACAGCCTTCTGTGGCAAAGAATTTCACAGATTCACCACTCTCTGACTAAATAAATTTCTCCTCATCTCCTTCCTAAAAGAACGTACTTTAATTCTGAGGCTATGACCTCTAGTCCTTGACTCTCCCACTAGTGGAAACATCCTCTCCACATCCACTCTATCCAAGCCTTTCACTATTCTGTATGTTTCAAAGAGGTCCCTTCTCATTCTTCTAAACTCCAGCAAGTAGAGGCCCAGTGCCAGTAAACGCTCATCATAGGTTAACCTACTCATTCCTGGGATCTTTCTTGTCAACCTCCTCTGAACCCTCTCCTTTGTGTCTGTCTTTGATTTAAACCAGCATCCGCAGTTCCTTCCAACACATGTAGTCAAATAACATGGAAATAGGCCCTTCGGCCTAACTTGCCCATGCCGCCCTAGATGCCCCATCTACACTAGTCCCATCTGCCTGCAATAGGCGCATATCTCTCTAAACCTTTCCTATTCATGTTCCTGTTCAAATGTATTTTAAATGTTCTTATAGTACCTGCCTCAACTACATCCTCTACAGCTCATTCCACATACCCACCACCCTCTCTGCGAAAAAATTACCGCTCGGGTTCCTGTTAAATGTTTCCCCTCACCTAAACCTATGATATCTAGTACTGGATTTTAAAAAAAGAATGATACATAAATTTCACATGAATTCTAAAAGGCACAGCTATGCATTGCCCAGCCGAAAGAAAATTGATCTGAGGCACTTCACATCAGTAAAATTTGTGGTCACATGTATCACTGCCTAGACTACAGGTTTAGCTTGACATTCCTTGAACCTGTCTGGCTTCCCAAATCTCTTTCTTTAGATCAGTCTTGAGCTGTCAGTCTTGTGTAATCATTTTCTAACCCTCAGAATTATTTTCTCTCAGAATTATTTTCTTATATAATCAATTGGATTAATGAACAACTATCTTGTTGCTAGTTTGTAAGTTGGCCTCCTCTCCAATATATCTGATTAGAAGGCACCATTCTTTCAACTGTTGTAATAGTTCATAATTGCAGATGCTAGAAGTCCGAAGTGGAAAGACCCTTCCTCAGAACTGGTATTCACTGACCTGAAGCGTTAACTCACCCTCTTTCCACAAACACTGGAGAAGCTGCTGAATATATTCAAAATGTTTTGCTTTCATCTCTACAGGAGTTATCCAGCTGTCAGCTATTTGGGTAAAAAAAGTAGAAAAAAGGAGAACTCTTGAAGGGAACACACACAGTTTGTGTTTTAATGCTCTTATAATGTATATTTTTCGTCCTTTTATGTATTCATCCTCAAAATCTGGTAGATGTTTGTTCATTCACTGAAAGCAAGAAAAAACAAAACAAATTACTGACTAAAGATATCTTTAGTCTCAATAAATATGCTTGAATTGTTGCACCTTATTACATAACAGAATGAAACAACTGAACTGTACCTTAGCTTCTATGCAGAGCCTCAGCTATAACTTCACACTCAGACCAGATTTCTAATGTGTGAAGTATTAATGAACCGGAATTGTTGTCGACTTCAGTTTGGGAAAATTGAATTAAAGATGTAACATTTACAGTACATAAGGCCTTCACAATTACTAGTAATTGTGAAGGCCTTATGTAAATGTTAGATCTTTAATTCAATTTTCCCAAATGTTCTGAAATGGCAAAGAAGAATTTTGTTGAAGTGTGGTCATCGGGAACTTTAATAAGATTAGAAAAACAAAAATCACCTCAAAGTCATGAACGGATCTAGGAATTTGCATCGTTTTCCATGACATCAAAATTGAAGTAAATAATAACGCGTCGCAGTGAAAGCAAAGATGCAAAATAACTTTGAATAAAAGTTAATTCCCAGTCAATTGAAATAAATAATCTTACATTCACAATGGTGGCCGATTAGGAAATGGGGAGATGCAGCGAGACCTGGGTGTCATGGTACACCAGTCATTGAAAGTAGGCATGCAGGTGCAGCAGGCAATGAAGAAAGCGAATGGTATGTTGGCCTTCATAGCAAGAGGATTTGAGTATAGGAGCAGGGAGGTTCTACTGCTGTTGTACAGGGTCTTGGTGAGACCACACCTGGAGTATTGCGTACAGTTTTGGTCTCCAAATCTGAGGAAGGACATTATAGCCATAGAGGGAGTGCAGAGAAGGTTCACCAGACTGATTCCTGGGATGTCAGGACTTTCATATGAAGAAAGACTGGATAGACTTGGCTTATACTCGCTAGAATTTAGGAGATTGAGAGGGGATCTTATAGAAACGTACACAATTCTTATGGGGTTGGACAGGCTAGATGCAGGAAGATTGTTCCCGATGTTGGGGAAGTCCAGGACAAGGGGTCACAGCTTAAGGATAAAGGGGAAATCCTTTAAGACCGAGATGAGGAAAAACTTTTTCACACAGAGAGTGGTGAATCTCTGGAACTCTCTGCCACAGAGGGTAGTTGAGGCCAGTTCATTGGCTATATTTAAGAGGGAGTTAGATGTGGCCCTTGTGGCTAAGGGGATCAGGGGGTATGGAGAGAAGGCAGGTACGGGATACTGAGTTGGATGATCAGCCATGAGCATATTGAATGGCGGTGCAGGCTCGAAGGGCCGAATGGCCTACTCCTGCACCTATTTTCTATGTATCTATGTATTACGTAGGATGTCCTCTCTTTCCAATCGACTAACATCGTTGAACTGAATTTTGAATGCTGTCTTTTATTTTGTACTAACAACCAATGCTGAAAATCCAGGTGAACTTATTTTGGCTTGCAATATAATGTTTTCTACATCCTAGAAATAATCCATTGGTTCTTCCACGTGATCTGAGATTGTTTCCATCTACAGTAGGTTTTTATTGACTGTCTCATACATGTGATGGATTTGATTGCTTCTCTCTGATCTCTGCTCACAATTACAAGGTAGGTACACCATGGACTAATAGACAAGCTACTGAAGGAACTCAGTGGATCTGGCAGCGTCTGAGGAGGGAATGTTAATGTTCTGGGTTGGGACTCTTCTTGAGTCCGAATAAGGGTCCCGACCTGAAAAGTCATCTATCTCTTTCCCTCCACAGCTGGGTTCCTCCAACAGTTGTTTATCTATTCACGATTCCAGCATCTGCAGTCTCTTACGTCTCCATCACCAAATAAACTTGTGTTGGGGTGCATTAAAATCCAGGATTTTAACCCAGCAACAAAATGCTTGGTAAACTCAACTGGTCAAGCAGCATCTCTGAAGAAGATGGATAGCTGACACTTTGGGTCTTGACCCTTCCTCCGATATTTCCAGGTCAGGATGGTGTGTGGCTTATAGAGCAACTTTCTGGAAGTGGTGTTCCCTTGCCTTTGCTGTCCCTGTCCTTGTAAATAAATATATAATGTTAGAGGGAAGGACTTAATTAGTATTCTTACTCTAACAGTGGGTCCTGGGTCCAGCAATTACAAGGACAATATTATCCATTGATTTTGTGTGTGGATAGCTTGGACATTAATAGATGGTTGTTTGAATCATCCATCACCTTGTCATTCATTGTGAATATAAATAACATCAGGCAAATGAGTCAAAGGTAAACAGGCATCCCGAGGGAGAAAACATTGCTGTCTAAAAACTGTGTGCAGGTTAAACTAGGTATCGCAGGCAAACAACGTGCTTTCAAGTGTAAATTATTTATTCTGTTCTGTAAACTGCACTTCCCAGCAAGCTACTTTTGCTGATTCCAATTTCAGAGCAGAAGAATGTCAAAGAAAATCATGAACCTTAATTAATGATGTCTGCAGAAGTTCAGTAGTTAAATTATTGGCCATTAATCTAGATGCGTGAGCTAACTTCACCACAGCATCTGGGGGATGTCAATTTAAGTAAACCTTTAGTAAAATGCTAGTATCATTAGTAGTAGATTGTTGTAAATGCCCGAAGATAGACACAAAATGCTGGAGTAACTCGATGGATCAGACAGCATCTCTGGAGGAAAGGAATAAGGGACGTTTTGGGTTGAGATCCTTCTTCAGACTCATTGCAAACTACCTTTTTTCAAAGAAAGAAAATCTGCGAATGTTCCCTGGTCTGGATTGTGTATCCAGAACAAGGTGGTTCACTCTTAATAGCTCTGTGAAATGGCCCTTTTAGAAAGAAAGCAGTCTGTTCAGGAGAGAATTGGGGATGGAGAATAGCAACATTCACATGCCAAAAAGAAATGCACAAAAATAAACATATAACATAAAAACATGGATCCCTGAGGCAAATTAGAGCTTTCATTGGAGAATTTTGTGTTCCATGTGGCCCAACAACAATCTTCTCCCTCACTGCTTTTCCATGTCATAGTTGCTATGACCCTTAGGTCCAACAACCAGGTGTACACTGATGAAACTAGGTAACTGTAGCTGATAGAATTGCCTGCATACAAATCAAATCAAATCCAACGCTACACACTGTCCTCTGTTGCACAGAGTCCAACATTGGGCTCAGACTTGCCAGAATAATATCAGTATTATGAGCAAAGAGCAAACTACTGGAAGAGCTGGATTGGCAGCATAGTGGCACAGCGGTAGAGTTGCTGCCTTTGGGTTTGATTCCGGCTATGGGTGAATTCTGTACAGTGTTTGTATGTTCTCCCTGTGAATATGTGAGTTTTCTTCGGGTGGTCTAGTTTCCTCCCACAATCCAAAGATGTTTAGGTTTGTAGGTTAATTGGGTTCTGTAAATTGTAAATTGGCCTTAGTGTGTAGGATAGTGTAGTGTATGGGGTGCTCGAGGGTCGATGCAGACTCTGTGGGATGAAGAGCTCGTTTTCAGGCTGTATCTCTAACGTCTAAGGTCTAACTGAACACGTCAGTCAGCATCTGTGGAGAGAAATGGACAGACGTGTTTCTGGTTGGAACCCTTCTTCAAACTGATGGCATAAAGAGGAGATAGCTTGTAGAAAGAGGAAAGGAGTGAAACTGAGCTGATAAATGAGAGGTGTATCCAGGTAAGGGTGGGTTGATTGGTGAATGAGTTTTTAGCTTCAGAGATACAGCGTGGAAAGTCTACCGCTGCACCACCATGGATGAGGGAGTGAAGGATGGAGGTGGTGACCAGCGCTGGCAGTGAAATGCGAAGAAAACAAAAAAATGCAAATGATGCTATCTGATAAGAAAGGAAGGTGATGAGCGAAATGTAAAACTAAAGGGAGTGATGGTGGGTAGAAGGGAACATATGGGTGTGGAAATAGAAATGGGGACCAAGAGTAGAATTCTTGAAACACTGCGGTCCTAAACGCCAGGTCTGGCTCCGTGAGTTCTACTCCTCATGCCTCATTGGTCAGTCCATTCCGAAGATCTGGCGGAAAGTCATTGCGCTACTAAAACCAAACAAGCCTGTGGACGACCCAAGGAACTATTGGCCCATCTCACTCCTCTGTGACCCATACAAGCTCCTCGAACGGCTTATCCAGGCCCGGCTCGATCCAATCGTCAACCCCCAAATACCCGCTGAACAAGCCGGATTTTGTCGTGGACACTGCACGACCCACCAAATAGTCAAGCTGACCAATGACATCGAAGACAGTTTAGAAAAGGGTCACAAGGCGGGTGTCACACAGGTGGACCTCACTGCTGCCTACGATACAATGTGGCACCAAGGCCTGATCTTGAAGCTCCTCCGTACCATTTCTGACCGCCATTTAGTGCGGTTCCTTGCCAACATCCTTGCCAACCGCAGTTTTGTACTCAAGACCAGCGGCAGACAATCTAGCCGACTGTGGCGCCTAAGAAACGGAGTCCCCCAAGGCTTGGTACTAGCCCCCATGCTCTTCAATCTCTATATCAGCGATCTGCCATGCACAACCTCGCGCCAGTAAGGATACGCAGATGATTGGCCCTACTGCATTCAGACAGGAGTTGGTCAAATGTGGAGGATGTGCTCTAGGCAGATATGGAACTTGTCACGGGCTACCTGGAGACTAAAACTGAGTGTGGCAAAAACCACAACGGCCATTTCATCTGAACAACAAGGAAGCTTAACACCAGCTAACCGTCACCCTCAATAGGTCACCCCTATCCTATAGCCCATTTCCTGCATACCTTGGGGTGAAAGTAGATCAGCAGCTGACCTACAAGCAACACCTTGAAGCTCTCTGTGCTAAAGTCTTGGCGCGGAACAGCCTCCTGTGTTGCTTGGCTGGATCGTCATGGGGCTCCAGGACATCTACTCTCCAAACGAGTGCTCTTGCACTCGTGTGCAGTGCCGCTGAGTACGCCGCCCCAGCATGGTGTCACAGCGCTCGTACTAGCAAGCTAGATGCCATCCTCAACGACGCCATGCGGATCATCACCGGTTGCCTACGTCCTACTCCGACAGATCTTCTGCTGATGCTCGAGATATCGCACCCGCCAAGCATCGCAGAGATACTTCACTCAAAGGCTGGTGTGCAAGGCCCCATCATTTGCACCACCTTGCCCAAGACTCATAGCAACTGGGACCTCAACGCCTGTCATCTCGTCGCCCCTTCTCCCGTCATGCAACGAACCTCTGTGGCTCTGGTTTCAACACATTAGGAGCATGGAGAACCAGCTGGGTACAGACTTCACGACCTCCGCAATTCACTGTTGCACCAAATACCACAGCCCCACCCGGCTCGGACCTGCCCCGCAAAGAGTGGGTTGCCCTGAACTGGCTCCGTACAGGGGTCGGCCGGTTCAACGCCAACATGCATCGCTGGGGGCTGCGTTCATCAGCAGCCTGCGTGTGTAGAGCAAACCAGCAAACAGCGCTCCACGTCATTTTCGACTGCGCCAACCTCCGCCCCCCTGGTGGAGGGGTAGACCTCATGGCCCTCGACAACAGCACATTGAACTGGCTACAGCGCCTGGAGGGCGTTACATAACCTCTGCTGCCTCAAACGCAAGAAGAAGAAGAAGAACAGTCTGCTCCCTGTGATGGAGACAGAGAGATCAAGAAAGGGGAGAGGGGTTTCAGTGATAGTGCAAGTGAATTGGAGGGCAAGGTGGAAGTTGGTGACAAAGTTAATTAAATCAACAAGTTCTACACGGGTGCAGGAGACAGTCCTGATGCAGTTGTCGATGTAGTGGAGAAAGAGTTGGGGGATGATGCCAGTGTACAGTGAACAAGGATTGTTCGACGTAACCAACAAAAAAGCAGGCATAGTCGGGAGCTGTGCAAATACCCATGGTTACACCTTTAACTTGAAAGAAATGAGAAGAGTCTAAAGTCTAAAGTCTAACTGAACACATCAGTCAGCATCTGTGGAGAGAAATGGACAGACATGTTTCTGGTTGGAAGCCTTCTTCAAACTGATGGCATAAAGAGGAGATAGCTTGTAGAAAGAGGAAAGGAGTGAAACTGAGCTGATAAATGAGAGGTGTATCCAGGTAAGGGTGGGTTGATTGGTGAATGAGTTTTTAGCTTCAGAGATACAGCGTGGAAAGTCTACCGCTGTTATCAAGGGTGAAGACTTTCCATCAGGTGGAGTAGAGTGTTAGTAGTGTTGGTTGGGTCTCTGTTCAGCAAAGAACTGTTAGGCTTTAAGACCTTCCTGGTTGGTGATGGAGGTGAAAAGGGACTGGACATCAATGGTAAAGGTAAGGCAGTAGGTGTTTAGAACTTGAAAGTTATCGAAGGGTTGAAGGGCGTGTGAGATATCAAGGATGTTTTTTATGTGGGGAGTCTATAAAAGACTTACTTATTACAGAGAATTTGGCTTGGACAAATCAAATGTGTTGTAATATAACCCTTTAACAGTGACTGAACAAATCTATTATCTAACGATGTTTATTAGTAGTAAAAAAAAAAGAAATATATATCTTTATCCCAGTTTTGATAATGTTTTATAACAAAAGGAAGAGACAAACTTTATTTCGCCTTCCATCACAGTGAGGAATGTGTAGGAGCCCCTATGGTGGATGTTCATGTTAAAATGTGTTTTTGAGTCTGTTGCTTTTAATTGTATAACTGACCTGGCCAGTGAAATTCCTCGTATGTTGCAAAACATACTTGGCGAATAAAATCTGATTCTAATTCTGATAATTAAATTCATAAGTTAGGGTATAGTTCTGATTCTCCAACCTACCTCATTACCAACTTTTCTCTCGGGATGCTGGAAAACCATATTTAGCACTGATATTTTTCTCTTCACTCTACCTGTTGTACTTGTGTTTGACTTGATTGATTTAGCTGATTTGATTGAATAGTATGCAAGCAAAATCTTTTCACTGTACCTATTTTATACTTAATAGTTATAAACCTAAACCTAATCTGCATGATCTTGAATCTGCAAATTGTTTAGGGAAGCTGAAGATCTGGTAAAGCATGTTCTCTTGGTTTATTCAAGCATGACAAGTGTGATGGTGAACAGAGCATTAGAAAGAAACAGATACAGTGGCTTGCAAAAGTATTCATACCCCTTGAACTTTTCCACATTTTGTCGCGTTACAACCACAAACGTAAATATATTTTATTGGGATTTTATGTGATAGACCAACACAAAGTGGAGCATAATTGTGAAGTGGAAGGAAAATGATACATGGTTTTCAAATTTTTTTACAAATAAAAAACTGAAAAGTGTCGCGTGCAAAAGTATTCAGCCCCCTTTACTCTGATACCCCTAAATAAAATCCAGTGCAACCAATTGCCTTCAGAAGTCACCTAATTAGTAAATAGAGTCCACTTGTGTGTAATTTAATCTCAGTATAAATACAGCTGTTCTGTGAAGGCCTCAGAGGTTTGTTAGAGAACATTAGTGAACAAACAGCATCATGAAGCCCAAGGAACACACCAGACAGGTCAGGGATAAAGTTGTGGAGAAGTTTAAAGCAGGGTTAGGTTATAAACAAATATCCCAAGCTTTGAACATCTCACGGAGCACTGTTCAATCCATCATCCGAAAATGGAAAGAGTATGGCACAACTGCAAACCTACCAAGACATGGCCGTCCACCTAAACTGACAGGCCGGGCAAGGAGAGCATTGATCAGAGAAGCAGCCAAGAGGCCCATGGTAACTCTGGAGGAGCTGCAGAGATCCACAGCTCAGGTGGGAGAATCTGTCCACAGGACAACTATTAGTCGTGCACTCCACAAATCGGGCCTTTATGGAAGAGTGGCAAGAAGAAAGCCATTGTTGAAAAAAAGCCATAAGAAGTCCCGTTTGCAGTTTGCCACAAGACATGTGGGGGACACAGCAAACATGTGGAGGAAGGTGCTCTGGTCAGATGAGACCAAAATTGAAGTTTTTGGGCTAAATGCAAAATGCTATGTGTGGCAGAAACCTAACACTGCACATCACCCTGAACACACCATCCCCACTGTGAAACATGATGGTGGCAGCATCATGCTGTGGGGATGCTTTTCTTCAGCAGGGACAGGGAAGCTTGTCAGTGTTGATGGGAAGATGGATGGAGCCAAATACAGGGCAATCTTGGAAGAAAACCCGTTAGAGTCTGCAAAAGACTTGAGACTGGGGCGGAGGTTCACCTTCCAGCCGGACAACGACCCTAAACATACAGCCAGAGCTACAATGGAATGGTTTAGATCAAAGCATATTCATGTGTTAGAATGGCCCAGTCAAAGTCCAGACCTAAATCCAATTGAGAATCTCTGGCAAGACTTGAAAATTGCTGTTCACAGACACTCTCCATCCAATCTGACTGAGCTTGAGCTATTTTGCAAAGAAGAATAGGTGAAAATTTCAGTCTCTAGATGTTCAAAGCTGGTAGAGACATACCCCAAAAGACTTGCAGCTGTAATTGCAGCGAAAGGTGGTTCTACAAAGTAATTGACTCAGGGGGGCTGAATACTTTTGCACGCGACACTTTTCTGTTTTTTATTTGTAAAAAAAATTGAAAACCATGTATCATTTTCCTTCCACTTCACAATTATGCACCACTTTGTGTTGGTCTATCACATAAAATCCCAATAAAATACATTTACGTTTGCGGTTGTAACGTGACAAAATGTGGAAAAGTTCAAGGGGTATGAAAACTTTTGCAAGCCACTGTATGTTGTTATATGTGAATGTAGGTCGTAGTCACTTTCAGGTTATAAATTCATGCGATATGGACGTGGATAAGCTTTTCCCATTGAGAGTAGGGAAGATTCAAATAAGGGGACATGACTTGAGAATTAAGGGACAGAAGTTTAGGGGTAACATTAGGGGGAACTTCTTTACTCAGAGAGTGGTAGCTGTGTGGAATGAGCTTCCAGTGGAAGTGGTGGAGGCTGGTTCGATTTTATCCTTTAAAAATAGATTGGATGGGTATATGGACGGGAAAGGAATGGAGGATTATGGTCTGAGTGCAGGTAGATGGGACTAGGGGGAAGTAATTAAAATAAAAAAAAATTAAACAAATTAAAAAAGTGTTCGGCACGGACTTGAAGGGCCGAGATGGCCTGTTTCCGTGCTGTTATGGTTATATATGCTCTAAAATTACAAAAAATAATGCCAATTGCCTGTTGATTTCCCAACTCTTACCTTTAAACAGGTGAATCAATGTACGACCCTTTGGTAATGGAATTGGTAATGGTTTATTATTGTCACGTTTACTGCAATACAATGCAAAACTATATTTTATGTGCTATGCAGGAAGACCATACTATACATAAGTGCAGTGTGCCATACGTGTACCACAAGTAGTGCAAAAGAGAAAATAAACAAAGTGCAGAATATGGTACTATATTTGCTGTCCTTAACTGAAATAAAGACAGAAAATATTGGAAAAACTTAGTAGGTCAGTGGCATCGAGGGAGTAACAGTTAAAATTTCAGGTCTGAAACCTTCAGTGGGAACTAAGGAGAGAAGCAAAGACAACCTTGTTTTTCTTCGTTCTCAGTTCTAATGATGAGCAGCATGGTGATAAGCCTGATGGAGGTAATGATTCACAACACCAGAGATCTGGGTTCATTCTTGATCTCGGGTGCTGCCTGCTTGGAGTTTGCACGTTCTCCCTGTCACTGTTTGGGGTTCCCTCCAAGTGTTCTGTTTTCCTTGACATCCCAAAGACAGCCAGGTTGATAGGTTAATTGGCTGGTGCAAAATGCCCTTAGTGTGAAGGTGAGTGGGGGAATTTGGTGTAATGATGAGAATGTGGAGAGAATAAAAATGGAGATTAATTCCAATACAATACAATTATACTTTATTAGCCAAGTATGTTTTGTAACATACGAGGAATTTCATTTGCCAAGCCTGTCATACAAATAAAAAGCAACAGAACACACAAAATACATTTTAACATAAAAATCTACCACAGTGACTCCTCCAGATTCCTCACTGTGATGGAAGGCGAAAAAAAGTGACATCTCTTCCTTTCATTGTTCTCCCGTGGTCGGGGGCCTCGAGCCTTCCGTTGATCTTACTCCCATAGCCAGTGATCGGGCCCTCTGCATCGGGGCGATCAGGCTCTCGCATCGGGGGATATCAGCTTCCCCGCGCCGGCGATCAGAAACCTTCTGCGTCGTTGGAGCTCCCGACATCTACAGTCTCTACCTGAGATTGCAAGCTCCCGATGGTGAAATCCGCAGGCCTCGGTTAGAGCGTTGATCCCAGGCAAGGGATCGGCTCAGATGGTAAGTCCACGCCCCGCGAGGGGCTCAATGTCAGTACCGAGCAAGGCCTCCAGTTCCATGATGTTAGACTGCAGAGTGACTGGGGATAAAACCCGTAAAATAATCGCATCTCCGGCAAGGTAAAAGATTGGAAAAAAGTTTCCCCTGACCCCGACCCCGACCCCTCCCCCCCCCACATTAAACAAACGAGAGAACATTTACACAAACTTTTAAAACACACTGAAAATAACACAAAAAAACGAAAAAACAGACAGACTGTTGGCGAGGCTGCCAATCGTACGGCGCCCCTGGTGGTAAAGTATAGTATTAATTTGTGGAAATGGGTGAATGAGATATTGAATTAGTTTGCAAATACAAACACAACAACAAAAACTCCTCTTATACCACCTGGGCTAATTAAGGGAACTGGCCCTTGTTGGGGTGTTGATACATTTGCAATTTATCAATAAAATGTTTGCATAATAACTACAGTAATTGTACATTATAGAATGTAATTGCTTTTATAGGTTTATTTTCAAATGTAACTATTAGTTTTGTCATACCAAAGCGGTTGTTCTTTGAAATTCAACTAACTTTCATGATGCTGAACAACATTATGAAGATTGGATTGCGGTTCTTAACCATTTGGAAGAAAT
>JAXLNO010005109.1:0-79503 GCA_038087875.1 Malacoraja senta
TAGATGCTGCCTCGCCCGCTGAGTTTCGCCAGCATTTTTGTCTACCTTCGATTTTGTCCAGCATCTGCAGTTCCTTCTTATCCCCAACAAACCTGTATGCCTTTGGAAACCCACACGGTCACAGGGAGAACATAAAAACTCCGCACAGACGGCAATAGATAATAGACAATAGGTGCAGGAGTAGGCCATTCGGCCCCTATCTTTAAGAGTGGTTGGGATGGAACCCGGGTCTCTGGTGCTGTAAGGGAAGCAACTCTGGCACTGTGAGGCACCAATTCTACTGTGCTGATTCAAACATTATTTTCATCCAGAGAGGTGTTGACATGTGCTGCTGGAATGGGTGTTGGATACAGGGACTCTCCGAGCATTTATGAAGTAACCAGACAGGTGCTTGAATCAGCGCGCTGTAGAGAGCAATGATCTGAATGTTGGCAAAATGGGATTACTATTGACAGTACATAATGGTCGGCACAGACATGATGGGCCAAACGGCCCAAGCTTGGCAAGGCCAGCAGCACAATCAAGGACGGTCGCACCCCGGCCACCCTCTTCTCCCCTCTCCCATCGGGCAAAAAGTGTGAAAACGCACATCTCCCGATTCATGGACAGTTTCTTCCCAGCTGTGTGTCGGGCAACTGAAATCATCCTACTACAGCCAGCGAGCAGTGCTGAACCGCTATCTACCTCTTTGGTGACCCTCGGACTGTCCTTTAAGATGTTTAAGAAGGAACTGCAGATGCTGGAAAAATCGAAGGTAGACAAAAATGCTGGAGAAACAGCGGTAGAGGCAGCATCTATGGAGTGAAGGAATAGGTGACGTTTCGGGTCGATACCTCCTCCTGCACTTATTTTCTATGTTGATACCCTTCTTCAGACTGATGTTGGGGGGGGGGGGCAGGAAGAAAAAAGGAAGAGGCGAAGACAGTGGGCTGTGGGAGAGCTGGGTAGGGGTGGGGAAGGAGGGAGAAAGCAGGGACTACCTGAAATTGGAGAAGTCAATGTTCATACCGCTGGGGTGTAAATGACCAACCTGATCTCCCGGTGGCTCAGCACTTCAACTCCCCCTCCAATTCCAAATCCGACCTTTCTGTCCTGGGCCTCCACCATGACCAGAGTGAGTCCCACCGCAAATTGGAGGAGCAGAACCTCATATTTCGCTTGGGCAGTTTACACCCCAGCGGTATGAACATTGACTTCTCCAATTTCAGGTAGTCCCTGCTTTCTCCCTCTTTCCCCTCCCCTGCCCAGCTCTCCCACAGCCCACTGTCTCCGCCTCTTCTTTTCTTCTTCTCCCCCCCCCCACCCATCAGTCTCGACCCGAAACGTCCCCTATTCCTTCGCTCCATAGATGCTGCCTCACCCGCTGAGTTTCTCCAGCATTTTTGTCTCCCTCGGACTATCCTTGATCGGACTTTGCTGGCTTTACCCGGCACTGAACATTATTCCCTTATCATGTCATAGTCATAGAGTGATACAGCGTGGAAACAGGCCCTTTGGGCCAACTTGCCCACACCGGCCAACATGTCCCAGTTACACTAGTCCCACACGCCTGCTATTGACCCATATCCCTCCAAACCTGTCCAATCCATGTCGCAGCCTCAACTGCCTCCTCTAGCAGCTTGTTCCATACACCCACCACCCTTTGTGTGAAAATGTTTCTACGCACTGTAAATGGCACGATGGTAATCATGTGTTGTCTTTTTGCTGACTGGTTAGCACGCAACAAAGGCTTTACACTGTACGTCGGTACACGTGGCAGTAAAGCGACTGAAAGGCCTGTTTGCTTTTGCTGCACGACTCTGACTTCCAGAAGCAGCAGCAGCGACTGGTTCAGTTTTTGCTTCTGGATGCACAGCCGACCTCATCCCTAATCACTTTGTGACATGCGAGCTTACTCGTGTCTGGTGCTGGCAGCCAGGCCACACTGCAGCGTGAAGGAGGTTGAATATGCTGATTCCCGGGAGGAAAGTGGTCGGTCGATGAGAAATGATTTTGAACGATGCGATTGCGACCATTGGAATTGTTTTTAAAAAAAAAGAGAGGTAATCTCTGTTGAGACAAGTGACTCGATGCTGAGACCGTGTTTCATCTCGTGAGCCATCACCGCGGCCTCGCTGCTAACAACACTTCGCTCCGGCAGGCAGTCACACAATTCTGGAGCGAATCAGCGGGTCAGGCGGCATCTCTCCCTCGGGAAAAGGAATAGATGACGTTTCGGGTCGGACACGAAACACCGCCACGGAGTATAGACGATTTCTGGATAGCACAAGAGTTGGGGGTTGTGGGAATCGGGAAGAGAATTGGCTTGCAGAGACAAGGAACTGCAGATGCAGGTTGAAGAAAAGACACAAAATGCTGGGAGCGGCACGGTGGCGCAGCGGTAGAGTTGCTGCCTGGCAGCGCCAGATACCCGAGTTCCGGTCCTGACTACGGGTGCTGTCTGTAGGGGGTTTGTACTTTCGCATGGGTTTCCTCCAGGTGCTCTGGTTTCCTCCCACACTCCAAAGACACGCGGGTTTGTAGGTTAATTGGCTAAGTGTTCTTGGTGTGTAAGATAGTGCAAGTGTACGAGGTGGTCGCTGGTCGGCGTGGGCTGATGGGCAAGTTTCCGCACTGTATCTTTAAAGTCTAACTCGGGAGGTCAAGCTGCATCCCTGGAGAACATGGATACGTGATGTTTTGGGCCGGCTCACTTCTTCACAAGCCTCTGCATCCCAACACAGCATGACTCACCTCAAATGATCTCATTTAAAACAATGTATTACATTTTAATATGGACAGGTTGTACAGGGGCCGTTTTCCATTCTGAACCCTTTATTTTGTTTTGCAGAGAAGTAAAAGCCAGGGATGGCCATGATCGAGGTTACTGTTAAGACGCTCGACTCCCAGAGTCGTACCTATGAAGTCGAAGAAGAGGTAAGTGTCCACTCTGTTCCCTCAATCTCGCCGTCGGTAATAATTGTAAAGTTTATGCATTCTCTTATTATTCATGTTCATAAGTGATAGGGTGCAGAATTAGGCCATTCGGCCCATCAAGTCGACTCCACCATTCGATCACGGCTGATCTATCTCTCCCTCTCATCCCCATTCTCCTGCCTTCTCCCCATAACCCCTGACACCCACACTAATCGAGAATCTATCTATCTCTGCCTTAAAAATATCCACTGACTTGTGGCCTCCACAGCCTTCTGTGGCAATGAATTCCACAGATTCACCACCCTGGCTAAATAAATTCCTCATCTCCTTCCCAAAGGAACATCCTTTAATTCTGAGGCTCTAGACTCTCCCACTAGTGGAAACATCCTCTCCACTCTCCAGGCATGTGGATAGAGGCCTGGATAGCCACAAACTCTTTGAATCACTTCCCTCTGGAAGGCGACTCCGGACTGTCAAAGCTGCCACAGCCAGACATAAAAACAACTTTTTTCCCCACGAATAGTAGCTCTACTCAATAACCAAAAATCTGTAGCCTCCATTTGCTCTGGTATTTCATTTAATTCACATGCTTAATCAATAATTTTTTATTATTGATGTTTAATGTTTTATGTGTCATTCCTAACTGTCATGTTGTCACTTGCGGGTGGAGCACCAAGGCAAATTCCTTGTATGTGAATACTTGGCCAATAAACTTCTTCATTCATAAACTTATTCAAGATGGTGCAGAGTGCTAGGATGAATTTTCACAGCTGAGATATCTATTGGTATCGGGTCTGAAGAAGGGTCTCACAGCCACTGCCCACTGTCTCTGCCTCTTCCTTTCTTCTTCCCACCCCCCTCCACCCCCACATCAGTCTATAGAAGGGCCTCGCCCCGAAACGTCACCTATTCCTTCACTCCATAGATGCTGCCTCACCTGCTGAGTTTCTCCAGCATTTTTATATCTACCTATGATTATGATGAGATCTGTGTTTATACCAAAGATGGACTCAAATTGCTGGAGTGACTCAGCGGGTCAGGCAGCATCTCTGGAGAAAAGGAATGGGTGACGTTTTGAGTCGGAAAACCTTCAGACTTTACCCTGAAGACTCGGGTTTGAGGAATGGTTCTGACCCGAAACGTCACCTAGTCAAGTCAAGTAACAACTTTATTTGTCACATGTACATACAAGATGTGCAGTGAAAGGGAAGTGGCAATGCCTGCGGATTGTGCAAAAAACTACAGAACAGAATCAGTATTTACATATTAGAAAAAACCCAGCAATTTTAAAAAGACACAAGACAACAGTAAATGAGTCCCTGGTGAGATCAGAGTTTACAGTCCTGATGGCCTGTGGGAAGAAACTCCGTCTCATCCTCTCTGTTTTCACAGCGTGACAGCGGAGGCGTTTGCCTGACCGTAGCAGCTGGAACAGTCCGTTGCTGGGGTGGTAGGGGTCCCCCATAATGTTGCTGGCTCTGGATCTGCACCTTCTGGTGTATAGTTCCTGCAGGGGGTGAGTGTAGTTCCCATGGTGTGTTCGGCCGAACGCACTACTCTCTGCAGAGCCTTCCTGTCTCCCTTCCTACTCCCTTCCTCCAGAGATACAGCCTGACCCGCTCAGCTGCTCCAGCTATTTGTGCCTACCTTCTGAACTCTCAGCCGCGGGCGTGTAAGGTGGACATGTTAGTCCTGGTCGACCTGCGAGGGCCACGCGTTCATTCGCCGGGGTCCAGTTTTTGGCGTTACTGATGCTTGTTCCCTTTCAGTTTACAGTCAAAGAATTCAAAGACCACATCTCCAGCTCGGTGAACATCCCCGCTGACAAACAGAGGCTGATTTACCAGGGCCGGGTGCTGCAAGATGAGAAGAAATTGAAAGATTATGGCAAGTGTTAATCTCACTTTGCCGTGCCGGAGTCCCCCCCCCCGCCATCCTCACCTTGGAGCTCCCCTCCACGGTCCCCACCTCGGAGCTCCCCCCCGCGGTCCCCACCTCGGAGCTGTTCTGCGGGCCCCACCTCGGAGCTCCCCTCGTGGTCCCCACCTCAGAGCTCCCCCCCCACCCACCTCGGAGCTCCTCCCCGCGGTCTCCACCTCGGAGCTCCTCCCCGCGGTCTTCACCTTGGAGCTCCTCCCCGCACAGTCCCCACTTTGAGCTCCCCCCTGCGGTCTCCACCTCGGAGCTCCTCCCCACACAGTCCCCACCTCGGAGCTCCTCCCCGCGGTCTCCACAGAGTTTCACCCCCCCCCCCCCTGTGGTCTCAGCATCGTAGCTTCCTCCGCGCTGGAGCTCCCCTCCTGTGGTCTCTGACTTGGAACTCTCCACCCCCCCCCCCCTCGCGGTCGGCTCTCTGTTGATCCACTGTACAAATTAGCACATTGGACAGTCGGTTTCTGACTGTGAACCGTGGAGCGCCGGCACTCCCGGTCCCCGAGTCCGCGGCGACCACTCACCTCCGTCTTCCTCCTCGTCCTGCAGACGTGCACCACAAGGTCATCCACCTGGTGGAGCGGGCGCCACCGCAGACGCAGCCCGCCGCCGGAGCCCCGTCTTCCGCCGGCACCTCCATGCCCCACCCGGTGGGCACGCGGGGGCCACCGGCCGGACCCCACGACCGCAACGCCAACAGCTACGTCATGGTGGGCACCTTCAACTTGCCCGTCAACCTCCTCGACCCTCAGCAGATACAGGTCAGTGGTGGAGAACAAGAGGGGCAAACTGGGCCGCGGGGGGGCAAACTTGGCTTGGTATTTGGGGTAGGATATTGACATGGATAGAGAACTGGTTAGAAACATAGAAAATAGGTGCAGGAGTAGGCCATTCGGCCCTTCGAGCCTGCACCGCCATTCAATATGATCATGGCTGATCATCCCCAATCAGTACCCCGTTCCTGCCTTCTCCCCATATCCCCTGATCCCTTTAGCCACAAGGGCCACATCTAACTCCCTCTTAAATATAGCCAATGAACTGGCCTCAACTACTTTCTGTGGCAGAGAATTCCACAGATTCACCACTCTCTGTGTGAAATTTTTTTTCTCATCTCGGTCCTAAAAGATTTCCCCCTAATCCTTAAACTGTGACCCCTTGTTCTGAACTTCCCCAACATTGGGAACAATCTTCTTGCATCTAGCCTGTCCAACTCCTTAAGAATTTTGTAAGTTTCTATAAGATCCCCCCTCAATCTTCTAAATTCCAGCGAGTACAAGCCGTGTCTATCCAGTCTTTCTTCATATGAAAGTCCTTTCTTCATATGAAAGTCCTACTCTTTGCTTCCTATGTTGGCACATAGAAAGCAAAGAGTAGGAATTAATCAGAATCAGAATCACACTTTATTCGTCAAGTATGTTTTGCAACATACGAGGAATTTCATTGGCCAGGTCAGTCATACAATCAAAAGCAACAGATCACTTCAAAACACATTTTAACATGAACATCCACCAAAGTGAAGCCCTGTCCCACTATGCGAGTTTACCCAAGAGCTCTCCCAAGTTAAAAAAAAATCTAACTCGTGGTAAGTTCATCGCGAGTATTTTTTTACTCGTGGACATTTTTCACACTGTTGAAAAAACTTCACATGTTACCGCGTTTCCCGAGTTCCTGCCGTTAGCGTTACGAGCCGCTACGAGACATCCACGAGCTCCTACGTACCCGCTACGGACATCCTCCGAGTTCGAATCAGGGGAAAACTCCGTAGAACTCTTGAATTACCTCATACAGTGGGACAGGGCCTTTACTCCCACACATTCCTCACTGTGATGGAAGGCGAAATAAAGTTCAAGTCCTTCCCTTAGTGCTTCCTCGGTCGTGGGCCTCGAGCCCCCGTTGACAGGACGATCTTGACTCCCGTAGCCGGCGGCGTTCGGGCCCTAGGCGTCGAGGCGATCAGCTCCCGCATCGGGGGGATGTCAGCTCCCCCGCGCCGGGCGATCGATTAACGGGTCCTTTTCAGAATGGCAGGCAGTGACTAGTGGGGTACCGCAAGGCTCGGTGCTGGGACCCCAGTTGTTTACAATATATATATGAACGATTTAGACAAGGGAATTAAATGTAACACCTCTAGGTTCACGGATGACACAAAGCTGGCCGGCAGTGTGAGCTGCGAGGAGGGTGATATGAGGGTGCAGGGTGACTTGGACAGGTTGGGTTATTCAAGAGATTCAAGAGAGTTTATTGTCATGTGTCCCAGATAGGACAATGAAATTCTTGCTTTGCTTCAGCACAACAGAATATTGTAGGCATAAATACAGAACAGATCAGTGTGTCCATATACTATTGAGTATATATATACACACACAAATAAGCAGATAAAGTGCAATGGGCTCTTCATGTTCAGAGTTTTGTTTAAATTGAGTTTAATAGCCTGATGGCTGTGGGGAAGGAGCTATTCCTGAACCTGAATGTTGCAGATTTCCTGGAAGTGGGCAGGTGCATGCAGATGCAGTATAATGTGGATGAATGTGAGGTTATCCACTTTGGTGCAAAAACACGAAGGCAGATTATAATCTGAATGGCGTCAGATTAGGAGAAGGGGAGGTGCAATGAGACCTGAGTGTGCTTGTACATCAATCACTGAAAGTAAGCAAGTCTGAAGAAGGGTTTCGGCCCGAAACGTTACCTATTTCCTTCGCTCCATAGATGCTGCTGCGCCTGGCTGAGTTTCTCCAGCATTTTTGTGTACCTTCGATTTTCCAGCATCTGCAGTTCCTTCTTTAACACTGAAAGTAAGCATGCAGGTTCAGCAGGCAGTGAAGAAAGCCAATGGCATGTTGACCTTCATAGCGAGAGTATTTGAGTTTAGAAGCAAGGAGGGCCTACTGCAGTTGTACAGGGCACTGGTGAGACCGCACCTGGAGATTTGTGTACAATTTTGGTCTCCTAATTTGAGGAGGGACATTCTTGCTATTGAGGGAGTGGAGCGTAGGTTCACCAGGTTAATTCCCGGGATGGCGGGACTGATGTATGATGAAAGAATGGGTCGACTGGGCTTGTATTCACTGGAATTTAGATGAGAGGGGATCTAATAGAAATGTATAGAATTCTTAGAGGATTTGGACAGGGTAGATGCAGGACATTTTTTCCTGATGTTGGGGGAGTCCAGAACCAGGTATCACAGTTTAAGAATAAGGGGTAAGCCATTTAGGGCTGATATGAGGAAAAACATTTTCACCCAGAGAGTGGTGAATCTAGAATTTTCTGCCTTAGAAGGCAGTGGAGGCCGATTCACTGGATGTTTTCAAGAGAGTTAGATTTAGCTCTTAGGGCTAACGGAATCAAGGGATATGGGGAGAAAGCAGGAACGGGGCTACTGATATTGGATGATGAGCCATGATCATATTGAATGGTATGTTAGCATTCATAGCAAAAGGATTTGAGTATAAGAGCAGGGAGGTTCTACTGCAGTTGTACAGGGTGTTGGTGGGACCACACCTGGAGTATTGCGTACAGTTTTGGTCTCCTAATCTGAGGAAAGACATTCTTGCCATAGAGGGAGTACAGAGAAGGTTCACCAGCCTGATTCCTGGGATGGCAGGACTTTCATATGAGGAAAGACTGGATAGACTCGGCTTGTACTCGCTAGAATTCAGAAGACTGAGGGGGGATCTTATAGAAACTTACAAAATTCTTAAGGGGTTGGACAGGCTAGATGCAGGAAGATTGTTCCCGATGTTGGGGAAGTCCAGAACAAGGGGTCACAGTTTAAGGATCAGGGGGAAGTCTTTTAGGACCGAGATGAGGAAATCATTTTTTACACAGAGTGGTGAATCTGTGGAATTCTCTGCCACAGAGGGTAGTTGAGGCCAGTTCATTGGCTATATTTAAGAGGGAGTTAGATGTGGCCCTTGTGGCTAAAGGGATCATGGCGTATGGAGAGAAGGCAGGGATGGGATACTGAGTTGGATGATCAGCCATGATCATATCAAATGGCGGTGCAGGCTCGAAGGGCCGAATGGCCTACTCCTGCACCTATTTTCTATGTTTCTATGAATGGCGGTGCTGGCTCGGAAGGCCAAATGGCCCACTCCTGCACCTATGTTGCTATGCCTATGCTTCTATGAGTCTGCACCGACCAGCGATCCCCGCACATTAACACTATCCTACACACACTCGGGATAATATACACACACACCAAGCCGATTAACCTACAAACCTGTACGTCGTTGGAGCGTGGGAGGAAAGTGAAGATCTCGGAGAAAACCCACGCAGGTCACGGGGAGAACGTGCAAACTCCGCACAGACGGCACCCGTAGTCGGGATGGAACCCGGGTCTCCGGCGCGGCAAGCGCTGTAAGGCAGCAACTCTACCGCTGCGCCACCGTGACCGCCGAACTCCAGTTAACCTACAAACCCGCACATGCTTGGAATCCGTTCCTGCTTTCTCCAAAATCCCTTGATTCTGTTATCCCTAAGAGGCAGTCACTGCCTCAAAAAGGCTGGCAGCCTCATCAGGGACCCACACCATCCTGGCCACACACGCATCTCTCCGCTGCCTTCAGGTAGAAGGTACAGGAGCCTGAAATCTGCAACATCCAGGTTCAGGAATAGCTGCTTCCCCACAGCCATCAGGCTATTAAACTCAACTCAAACAAAACTCTGAACTATAATAGCCCATTGCACTTTATCTGTTTATTTATGTGTGTATATATATATTCAAGGGTATATGGACACACTGTTCTCTATTTATTTATGCCTACAATATTCTGTTGTGCTGAAGCAAAGCAAGAATTTCATTGTCCTATCTGGGACACATGACAATAAACTCTCTTGAATCTTGATAACCCGGGGGAAACCCATGCAGTCACAGGGAGACCGTGCAAACTCCACGCAGGCTGCATGCGAGGTCGTGATCTGGCAGGTCAGGCAGCATCTCTCCCTCGAGAGACATCTGAAGAAAGTGGTTCCGACCCGAAACTCCGCCTGTTCCTTTTCTCCAGAGATGTGCCTGACCCGCAGAGTTGCACTGGCACTTTGTGTTGGTCTTTGGTTCAGACCAGCATCTGCAGTTCCTTCCTGCACCTACGAAAGGACTGATTCCATAAGTGTAGCAGAAACGCTTGTCCAGAAGGGAGGATTTGCCACAAGCGAGGTTCCTGTTGGGCCCACTTCACATTAGTGTTACAGTAGAAACATAGAAAATAGGTGCAGGAGGAGGCCCTTCGAGCCAGCACCGCCATTCATTGTGATCATGGCTGATCGTCCCCAATCAATAACCCGTGCCTGCCTTCTCCCCATAGCCGTTGATTCCACTAGCCCCTAGAGCTCTATCTAACTCTCTCTTAAATCCATCCAGTGATTTGGCCTCCACTGCCCTCTATGGCAGGGAATTCCACAAATTCACAACTCTCTGGGTGAAAAAGGTTTTTCTCACCCGAGTCTTAAATGACCTCCCCTTTATTCTAAGACTGTGTGTGGCCCCTGGTTCTGGACTCGCCCAACATTGGGAACATTTTTCCTGCATCTAGCTTGTCCAGTCCTTTTATAATTTTATATGTTTCTATAAGATCCCCCCTCATCCTTCTAAACTCCAGTAAATACAAGCCTAGTCTTTTCAATCTTTCCTCATATGACAGTCCCGCCATCCCAGGGATCAATCTCGTGAACCTACGCTGCACTGCCTCAATCACAAGGATGTCCTTCCTCAAATTAGGAGACCAGAACTGTACACAATAGTGTCTCAGAATCACAAAATGAACATGCTTAACATTGCTCGGAGGAATAGACTGAAGTGGGGCAATGATATTGCCGGATAGTCCAAGACGGTGTCAAGTCGACACCATCCCTCCACACTGTATCTTGTCCTCATCGCGTTCGCTTCTCTGAGACGGCTCGAGGCTCCCAGGGAACGTTGCGAATGCATGCACGGCACAGAAGAGCTCGTGCCTCCTTCAAGTCAAGTCAACTTTATTTGTCACATACAAGATGTGCAGTGAAATGAAAGTGGCAATGCCTGCGGATTGTGCAAAAAACTACAGAATAACAGAACAGAACCAGTATTTACATTTTAGAAAAAAACACACAACCGTATTTAGTCCCTGGTGAGGTCAGAGTTCACAGTCCTGATGGCCTGTGGGAAGAAACTCCGTCTCATCCTCTCTGTTTTCACAGCGTGACAGCGGAGGCGCTTGTCTGCCGTAGCAGCTGGAACAGTCCGTTGCTGGGGTGGTAGGGGTCCCCCATAATGTTGCTGGTTCCGGATCTGCACCTCCTGGTGTATAGGTCCTGCAGGGGGGCGAGTGTAGTTCCCATGGTGCTTTCGGCTGAACGCACTACTCTCTGCAGAGCCTTCCTGTCCTGGGCAGAGCTGTTCCCAAACCAGATCGTGATGTTGCCGGACAAGATGCTTCCCACCCCCGAATATAATGAGCCTTCATGCTCATAGAAGCAGAAAGTAGGTGCAGGAGGAGGCCATTTGAGCCTGCACCGTCATTCAATCATCGCTGATCATCCAAAATCAGTACCCCGTTCCTTTTTCCTCCCATAGAGTGATACAGCGTGGAAACAGGCCCTTCGGCCCAACTTGCCCACACCGGCCAACAATGTCCCAGGCTTCACTAGTCCCACCTACCTGCGCTTGGTCCATATCCCTCCAAACCTGTCTTATCCATGTACCTGTCCAACTGTTTCTTAAACGATGGGATAGTACCAGCCTCAACTACCTCCTCTGGCAGCTTCTTCCGTACACCCCCCACCACCAGGGTACTTAAAGAAGTGGCTCTAGAAATCGTGGATGCATTGGTGATAATTTCCCAATGTTCTATAGACTCAGGATCAGTTCTGTGGATTGGAGGGTAGTTAATGTTATCCCACTTTTTAAGAAAGGCAGGAGAGAGAAAAAAGGGAATTATAGACCAGTTAGCCTGACATTGGTGGTGGGGAAGATGCTGGAGTCAATTATAAAAGATGAGATAGCCGCACATTTGGATAGCAGTAACAGGATCGGTCCGAGTCAGCATGGATTTACGAAGGGGAAATCACGCTTGACTAATCTTCTGGAATATTTTGAAGCTGTAACTAGGAAAATGGACAAGGAGAGCCAGTGGATGTAGTGTACCTGGACTTTCAGAAAGCATTTGATAAGGTCCCACATAGGAGATTAGTGGGCAAAATTAGGGCACATGGTATTGGCGGTGGAGTGCTGACATGGATAGAGAAGTGGTTGGCAGACAGGAAACAAAGAGTAGGTGATTAACGGGTCCCTTACAGAATGGCAGGCAGTGACTAGTGTGGTATTGCAAGGCTCGGTGCTGGGACCGCAGCTATTTACAATATACATCAGTGATTTGGATGAAGGGATTCAAAGTAACATTAGCAAATTTGCAGATGACACAAAGCTGGGTGACAGTGTGAACTGTGAGGAGGATGCTATGAGAATGCAGGGTGACTTGGACAGGTTAGGGGAGTGGGCAGTTGCACGGCAGATGCAGTTTAATGCGGATAAATGTGAGGTTATCACCTTGGTAGCAAAAACAGGAAGGTACTATCTAAATGGCGTCAAGTTGGGAAAAGGGGAAGTACAACGGGATCTGGGGGTCCTTGTACATCAGTCTATGAAAGTAAGCATGCAGGTACAGCAGGCTATGAAGAAAGCGAATGGCATGTTGGCCTTTATAACAAGAGGAATCGAATATAGGAGCAAAGAGGTCCTTCTGCAGTTGTACAGAGCCCTAGTGAGACCACACCTGGAGTATTGTGTGCAGTTTTGGTCCCCTAATTTGAGGAAGGACATTCTTGCTATTGAGGGAGTGCAGCGTGGGTTTACAAGGTTAATTCCCAGGATGGCGTGACTGTCATATGCTGAGAGAATGGAGCAGCTGGGCTTGTACACTCTTGAGTTTAGAAGGACGAGAGGGAATCTCATTGAAACATATAAGATTGTTAAGGGTTTGGACACGCTAGAGGCAGGAAACATGTTCCCGATGTTGGGAGAGTCCAGAACCAGGGGCCACAGTTTAAGAATAAGGAGTAAGCCATTTAGAACGGAGACGAGTAAACACTTTTTCTCACCAAGAGTGGTGAGTCTGTGGAATTCTCTGCCTCAGAGGGCGGTGGAGGCAGGTTCTCTGGATGCTTTCAAGAGAGAGCTAGATAGGGCTCTTAAAAATAGTGGAGTCAGGGGATATGGGGAGAAGGCAGGAACGGGGTACTGATTGGGGATGATCACATTGAATGGCGGTGCTGTCTCGAAGGGCCGAATGGCCTACTCCTGCACCTATTGTCTATTGTCTGTGCGAAAAGGTTACCCCT
Organism: Malacoraja senta; assembly: GCA_038087875.1. Classification (NCBI taxonomy): domain Eukaryota; kingdom Metazoa; phylum Chordata; class Chondrichthyes; order Rajiformes; family Rajidae; genus Malacoraja; species Malacoraja senta. The sequence continues at coordinate 13,162 of JAXLNO010005109.1, forward strand.
CGGATGCCTATTAAATCTTTTCCCTTCACCTTGAACCTATGTCCTCTGGTGCTCGATTCCCCTACTCTGGGCAAGAGACTCTGTGCATCTACCCGATCTATTCCTGTCATGATTTTGTACACCTCTATAAGATCTCCCCTCATCCTCCTGTGCTCCATGGAATAGAGACCCAGCCTACTCAACCTCTCCCTGTAGCTCACACCCTCTAGCCCTGGCAACATCCTCGTAAATCTTTTCTGAACCCTTTCAAGCTTGACAATATCTTTCCTATAACATCGCGCCCAGAACTGAACACAATATTCTAAATGTGGTCTCACCAACGTGTTGTACAACTGCAACATGACCTCCCAACTTCTATACTCAATATTCTGGCTGATGAAGGCCAAAGTGCCAAAAGACTCGGCAAGGCCAGCAGCATAATCAAGGACATGTCTCACTCCCTGGCCACTCCCTCTTCTCCCCTCGCCATCAAGCAAAAGGCACAGAAGTGTGACAATGCACAGCTCCAGATTTGGGGACAGTTTCTTCCCGGTTGTTATCAGGCAACTGAACCTTCCTACCACGGTCACGGTGGCGCAGCGGTAGAGTTGCTGCCATGCAGCGCCGGATACCCGGGTTCGATCCAGGCACTGTTTGTACGTTCTCCCCGTGACCTGCGTGGGTTTTCTCCGAGATCTTCCGTTTCCTCCAAAGACGTACAGGTGTGTAGGTTAATTTGGCTTGCTAAATGTAAAAATTGTCCCTAGTGGGTGTAGGATGGTGTTAGTGTGCGGGGATCGCTGGTCGGCGCGGACCCGGTGGGCCGAAGGGCCTGTTTCTGTGCTGTATCTCTAAACTAAACTAAACTAGAGAGCAGTGCTGAACTACTATCCACCTCATTGGTGACCCTCGAACTATCTTTCATCGGATTTTATCTGCTTTACCTTGCACTAAACGTTATTCCCTTATCACGTATCTGTACACTGTGAATGGCCCGATTGCGATCATGTGTTGTCTTTCCGCTGACTGGTCAGCACGCAACAAAGCTTTTCACTACCTCGGTACACGTGACTGTAGATCAAACACTCTTGCCGATTTGATCTGTGCCTGGTTTTGCTGCTGATGACCTGATCCAGTTTACACCCCAGCGGTATGAACATTCACTTCTCCAATTTCAGGTAGTCCCTCCTTCCCCTCCCCTTCCCAGCTCTCCCACAGCCCACTGTCTCCGCCTCTTCCTTTCTTCTTCCCGCCCCCCCCCCACATCAGTCTGAAGAAGGGTCTCGACCCCGAAACGTCAGCTATACCTTCGCTCCAGAGATGCTGCCTGTCCCGCTGAGTTTCTCCAGCATTTTTAATAATAATAATAAATTTATTAGTATAGCACATTTAAAACAACTCGCGTTGACCAAAGTGCTGTACATCAGTGCAGGTACTAATGTGATACATACAATGGTACACAGACCTAACAATACATACATAAATGGTTACAGCGCCCCCTCAGAGGGGCTCAAAAACACTAGGGAGTAGGGTTTTGAGTCGTGACTTAAAGGAGTCGATGGTGGGGGCAGTTCTGATGAGGAGCGGGATGCTATTCCACAGTCTAGGAGCTGCAACCGCAAAAGCGCGGTCGCCCCTGAGCTTAAACCTGGACCGCGGGATAGTCAGTAGCCCAAGTTGGCCGACCTGAAGACCTGGAGGTAGAATGGTTGGTTAGAAGATTTTTGATATTGGGGGGGGGGGGGAAGGGGGCAAGCCCGTTAAGGGCTTTATAAACGAATAAGAGGAGCTTTATCTACCTTTGATTTTTCCAGCATCTGCAGTTCAGATGCTGGAAATAAACATGATCCATAATCCATGTCAGGTTTCCACACCACCACCACCTAGTGGCATGCGGGCATCCATTTTGGTTAGGCAGTTCACCATACGATTTTGAGCCGACAGTACTCATTTCGATGGTCTCTGTATGTATTCCGATTAAAGTGCTTGTTATGATATATAATGGCTCTATATCGAAAGTACGTTGCGCAGTGGCAATGAGCTGAACTGAAACGGACCTTTCCTTTCCGTGTTATTGCAGCAATCGGTGCAGCAGGTGATGGCAGGTTTGGGCGAGGCTGGTCTGAGTACACGGGTCACAACATCCACTGGGGTAAGTGCTTGTGTGTGTGTGTGTCTTTTCGTGACTGCGTTTCAGTCGGGCTTGAGGACTCCTCGGCTGCACTGGCTGCTCGGTACAGTCATCGTCCTTTTGAATTGAATTGAGTACTTTAAGGGACTGCCCCACTTACGCGACCTTTTCGGCGACTGCCGGCACCCCATAGTTGCTGAAAATTTCAACATGTTGCAAATTCAGCGGTGACCAGAAAGGTCGTGAGAGGTCTCCTACGATTAGGAGACCTCTCACGACCATACAGGCGATCCCTGGCGGGGTGTCAACAGGGGGCATGACGTCAGGGTCGCCTGTATTGTCGTGAGAGGTCTCCTAGTCACCCAAAGAGTCAATAGACAATAGGTGCAGGAGTAGGCCATTCGGCCCTTTGGGCCAGCACCGCCATTCAATGTGATCATGGCTGATCATCCCCAATCAGTACCACGTTCCTGCCTTCTCCCCATATCCCCTGACTCCACTATCTTTAAGAGTCGTAGCATCCTTTCTGGTCGCCGCTGTGTGTGGATGTTTATGTTCTTTTTTAAAAATATACTCATTTATTGGCATTCCACAACAAACACATTTCAATAAAACGGTTTTCAGGTATAATACTATTTGTATACATCCACATATGTTTGTCTTGAATTGCCTCTTTTTGAGATTTGTGCAAAACAGATATAGAAACAAGAACACAGTAAAAACTACGAACACTTAGGGAGTGATCCTTTCTTTACCATATAATCAAAAATTTGTAAAAAATAAAGTCTGGCCTATAAGGCTTACATAGTTAACCCAATTTTCCCAGCGTGACACAAATAATTCCCAATTTAAAGCCCTGTCCCACGGTGCGAGTTCATTCCAAGAGCTCTCCCGAGTTTTAAAAAAAATCTGACTCGTGGTAAGCACGGAGAATGAACGTAGCGGGTACGTCGGAGCCCGGGGACGTCTCGTAACGCTAACGGCAGGTACTCGGGAAGACTCGCTAACGGCAGGAAGCACGGGAAGAGTTGTGAAGATTTTTCAACATGTGAAAAATGTCCACGCGAGCCCCGAGTACCGACGAGCGGCCATTACCGTAAATCTCCGAGTTGGAATCAGGGCAAACTCGGGAGAGCTCTTGGAATGAACTCGTACCGTGGGACAGGGGTTTGAACATATGCTGTTATTTTCTCCATTTTATAAATATCCATTGTGATGTCCATCCATGCATTCAGAGTTGGACTCTCCTGTGATAACCATGTCTTTGTGGGAGCTTTTTTTTAACCAGCTACCATCAATATATTCAGTCAGTATTTGTCTTTTGGGATGTTTATGTTCGTCTATCGTGTGTTGTGTTCTTTTCTTTATTCGTTTGGCTGCAAATTTCACCGCACCAATTGGTGCATGTGACAATAAATGCAAACTTGAAACTAGAACTTGAATTTTCAACATGTTGAGAATTTTCGGCGACTTATGACAGGTGCCGCCAGCCGCCGAACAGGTCGCGTAAGTGGGACAGGCCCTTTAGTGTCGCATGTGACGAGTCACAGTAAAATCCTTTGCGTGCCATGGTATGCGAATAGTCGCCCATAAAGGGCCTTTACAAAGTTACCATCTGCAGTTCCCTCCTACATAGGTAGAGTCAAGAGTGTTTTATTGTCATGTGTCCCAGATCGAACAATGACATTCTTACTTGCTGCAGCACAACAGAATATGCACATTCTTACTTGCTGCAGCACAACAGAATATGCAAACATAAACGAAAGAATCAAATAAAGTTTGGTGTGTAGCGGCACGGAGTGGTTCGGCCACTCTTGCCATGCGAATCCTCGGCAGTCACGGGAAGGAGTCACTGGATATAGGGGTGTGCCCTAGTATACAAGACCGACCTTCCCTCTCTCGCTCTCTTCCACTTCCTCTCTTCACGAGAGTGTCCTGCCACCTCAGCAGGAGCTTAACCGAGTCCCGAGGCAGCAGCCTCTCAGCAACAACAATGACTATTATGTTAGAGTGCTAAACGTGCATGTATAGCTAACAATAGACAATAGGTGCAGGAGTAGGCCATTCGGCCCTTCGAACCAGCGCCGCCATTCAATGTGATCATGGGCTGATCATCCCCAATCAGTACCCAGTTCTTGCCTTCTCCCCCTGACTCCGCTATCTTTAAGAGCCCTATCTAGCTCTCTCTAGAAAGTATCCAGAGAACCGGCCTCCACCGCCCTCTGAGGCAGAGAATTCCACAGACTCACCACTCTCTGTGAGAAAAAGTGTTTCCTCGTCTCCGTTCTAAATGGCTTACCCCTTATTCTTAAACTGTGTGTGGCCCCTGGTTCTGGACTCCCCCCAACATCGGGAACAGTTCCTGTCTGTAGCATGTCCAAACCCTTAACAATCTTCTATGTTTCATAAGATCCCCTCTCATCCTTCTAAACTCCAGAGTGTACAAGCCCAGCTGCTCCATTCTCTCAGCATTTGACAGTCCCGCCATCCCGGGAATTAACCTTGTAAACCTACGCTGCACTCCCTCAATAGCAAGAATGTCCTTCCTCAAATTAAGGGGACCAAAACTGCACACAATACTCCAGGTGTGGTCTCACTAGGGCTCTGTACAACTAGGACTCTGTCTAACCTACAATGCCTGAATAAAGAATCAATTTATTCACCAAGTTTGCGCCTCCACAAGTGTGTATATATACACAGAGCTGCCACGTAGTACGGATTTGCCGTATTTTGTACGGAAATGCGATAAGTAGCCGTTCAAACAGCAGTATACAAAGAGATGGCAATGAATGCACTGTCAAGTAAGGTGCGTAGAAGACATGTCAATTGGTAGCACAGTTATGCATCCTTGTACTTTTACATGGGTCTGACCGCACATAAGAAAACCAAAAAAATTTCAGCAAAATGGCACCGCGTAAAAATACTGACTTCCTCAGCAAAATACTGATTTTCAGGTACTAGAAAACTGAAATGCTCTGACAAAACCTGGCAGCTCTGTATACACATACACACATACTCAAAAAACAATCAATTATAGTGCAATAATAATAATAGTCTGTTGTAGTTCAGAGCTTATTTGTTGTCGTGTTTGATAGCCTGATGGCTGTAGGGAAGTAGCTGTTCCTGAACCTGGACGTTACAGTTTTCAGGCTTCTTCCCGATGGCAGTGGTGAAATGAGTGTGTGGCCAGGATGGTGTGGGTCTCTGATGATGTTAGCTGCCTTTTTGAGGCAGGGCCTCCGATGAATCCCTTCGATGGTGGGGAGGAGGATGTTTCCTCTGGTGGGAGAGTTGAGCACCAGAGGTCATGGCCTCAGAACTAAAGGGCTCTCTTATTTGACGACCTCGAAAAGATCATCCACTCATTTGACACCCTCGAAAAGATCATCCACACATTTATCTCCTCCCGCCTTGATTACTGCAACTCCCTTTACACTGGCATCAGCCAATCTTCCCTGTCCCGCCTGCAACTGGTCCAAAACGCCGCAGCGAGACTCCTGACGGGCACCCGAAAAAGGGACCACATCACCCCGATCCTGGCCTCTCTCCACTGGCTCCCTGTGCGGTTCCGAATCAATTTCAAGATCCTTCTTTATGTTTACAAAGCCCTCAATGGGCTTGCCCCCACCTACATTAAAAATCTTCTCACCCACCACACCACCTCCAGGTCCCTCAGATCGGCCGACTTGGGGTTGCTGACCATCCCGTGGTCTAGGCATAAGCTCAGGGGCGACCGCGCTTTTGTGGTTGCAGCTCCTAGACTGTGGGTGGAACAGCATCCCCCTTCCCATCAGAACTGCCCCCTCCATCGACTCCTTTAAGTTTAGACTTAAAACTTATTTCTACTCTCAAGCCTTTCTTGAGGTCCTCTGAGGGAGCGCTGTATGTATGTATTTATGTATGTATTGGGGACGATCAGCCATGATCACATTGAATGGCGGTGCTGGCTCGAAGGGCCGAATGGCCTCCTCCTGCACCTATTGTCTATGTTTCTAAAAGGTTCCCCACCCCTGGTCGAGACTTAAAACTTATTTCTACTCACAAGCCTTTGTTGAGGTCCTCTGAGGGAGCGCTGTATGTATGTATTTATGTATGTATTGTTGATCTATGTACCACTGTTTGTAGCATGTTAGTACCTGCACTGATGTAAAGCACTTTGGTCAACGAGAGTTGTTTTTAAATGTGCTATAGAAATAAAATTGACTTGACTTGAATTGACTTATAGAAAGGAGGTGAGGAGGAGCTTGTGCCGTCAGAGGGTGGTGAATCTGTGGAACTCATTGCCACAGAGGCCAAATCAGTGGATATTTTTAAAGGCAGAGATAGACAACTTCTTGATTGGAACGGGTGTGGAGGTTTATGGGATGAAGGCAGGAAAATGGGATTAGGAGGGCTGTGATCCGCCATGATTGAATGGCGCAGTAGACTCGATGGGCCGAATGGCCTAATTCTATGCCTATAACTTGTGGACTTGCAACAATGCAGGAGACATGGGCATTATTTCTAAGTGGGAGTGGGACAGAGAATTAAAGTGGCAGATTCCAGGACGCTCAGTTTGTTCCAGCGAACCGAACATACAGTGCCCTCCATAATGTTTGGGACAAAGACCCATCATTTATATATTTGCCTCTGTACTCCACAATTTGAGATCTGTAATAGAAAAAAAAGTCACATGTGGTTAAAGTGCACATTGTCAGATTTTAATAAAGGCCATTTTTATACATTTTGGTTTCACCATGTAGAAATTACAGCCATGTTTATACATAGTCCCCCCATTTCAGGGCACCATAATGTTTGGGACACAGCAATGTCATGTAAATGAAAGTAGTCATGTTTAGTGTTTTGTTGCATATCCTTTGCATGCAATGACTGCTTGAAGTCTGTGATTCATGGACATCACCAGTTGCTGGGTGTCTTCTCTGGTGATGCTCTGCCAGGCCTGTATTGCAGCCATCTTTAGCTTTCGTTTGTTTTGGGGGCTAGTCCCCTTCAGTTTTCCCTTCAGCATATAAACGGCATTCTCAATTGGGTTCAGATTGGGTAATTGCCTTGGCCACTCAAGAATTGACCATTTTTTAGCGGTGAAAAACTCCTTTGTTGCTTTAGCAGTATGTTTTGGGATCATTGTCTTGCTGTAGAATGAACCGCCGGCCAATGAGTTTTGAGGCATTTGTTTGAGCTTGAGCAGATAGGATGTGTCTCTACACTTCAGAATTCATTATGCTACTACCATCAGCAGTTGTATCAATAATGAAGATAAGTGAGCCAGTACCTTCAGCAGCCATACATGCCCAGGCCATAACACCCCCACCACCGTGTTTCACAGATGAGGTGGTATGCTTTGGATCTTGGGCAGTTCCTTCTCTCCTCCATACTTTGCTCTTGCCATTCACTCTGATATAAGTTAATCTTCGTCTCATCTGTCCACAAGATCTTTTTCCAGAACTGTGGTTGCTCTTTTAAGTACTTCTTGGCAAACTGTAACCTGGCCATCCTATTTTTGCGGCTATCCAGTGGTTTGCATCTTGCCGTGTAGCCTCTGTATTTCCGTTCATGAAGTCTTCTGCGGACAGTGGTCATTGACAAATCCACACCTGACTCCTGGAGAGTGTTTCTGATCTGTCGGACAGGTGTTTGGGATTTTTCTTTATTATAGAGAGAATTCTTCTGTCGTCAGCTGTGGAGGCCTTCCTTGGCCTGCCAGTCCCTTTGCGATTAGTAAGCTCACCAGTGCTCGCTCTCTTCTTAATAATGTTCCAAACAGTTGATTTTAGTAAGCCTAAGGTTTGGCTGATGTCCCTAACAATTTTATTCTTGTTTCTCAGTCTCATAATGGCTTATTTGACTTTCATTGGCACAACTTTGGTTCTCATGTTGATAAACAGCAATACAAGTTTCCAAAGGTGATGGAAAGACTGGAGGAAAGACTAGGTGCTGAGAGCTCTCTTTTACCTGCATCAAGGAGGCATTTAAACACACCTGAGCAATTACAAATGTCTGTGAAGCCATGTGTCCCAAACATTATGGTGCCTTGAAGTGGGGGGACTATGTATAAACACAGCTGTAATTTCTACATGGTGAAACCAAAATGTCCTTTAATAAAATCTGGCAATGTGCACTTTAACCACATGTGATTTATTCCTATTACAAATCTCAAATTGTGGAGTATAGAGGCAAAATAAATAAATGACGGGTCTTTGTCCCAAACATTATGGAGGGCACTGTAGATATGCTTTAAATTGGTCTCCTATCTCCAAATGGAGAAGAAATGTGAATTCATTGTCACAGACGGCTGTGGAGGCCAAGTCATTGGGTATTTTCAAAAGTGGAGATTGGAACATGTTCTTGATTAGTAAGGGTGTCAAATGTAATGGGGTGCGGGCTGGAGAATGGAGTTGAGAGGGAACGATAGGTCAGCCATGATTGAATGATGGATTCTTGGGTTCGTCCTTTCCATGTTGCATAGAAACATAGTTCGTGCCCTACCAAACTCATTTCCACACTCCCCAAAATCCACAAACCTGACAGTCCTGGTAGACCCATTGTCTCTTCCTGTTCGTGCCCTACCGAACTCATTTCCACATACTCCACATAGAAAGTAGGTGCAGGAGGAGGCCATTCGGCCCTTCGAGCCAGCACCGCCATTCATTGTGATCATGGCTGATCGTGCCTGCCTTCTCCCCATATCCCATGACTCCACTAGCCCCTAGAGCTCTATCTAACTCTCTCTTAAATCCATCCAGTGATTTGGCCTCCACTGCCCTCTGTGGCAGGGAATTCCACAAATTCACACTCTCTGGGTGAAAAAGTTTTTTCTCACCTCAGTCTTAAATGGCCTCCCCTTTATTCTAAGACTGTGGCCCCTGGTTCTCGACTCGCCCAACATTGGGAACATTTTTCCTGCATCTAGCTTGTCCAGTCCTTTTATAATTTTATATGTGTCTATAAGATCACCCCTCATCCTTCTAAACTCCAGTGAATACAAGCCTAGTCTTTTGACTGGTGACTGTTTTCAATGGCCCTTTTAGTCATTCGGTTGCAGATCCAACATAATGCCAGTAGATGGAGCACTTTGCCAGCACAGATTTCCAGTTACCGTATTTTTAAAAGAGGTATTTCACTTTGTAATAGCGACTTACAGCGCCATCTCTTTGACAGACACAACTTACTGGGGAAACTCATTGTTTAAGAAGGAACTGCAGATGCTGGAGAATCGAAGGTAGACAAAAATGCTGGAGAAACTCAGCGGGTGAGGCAGCATCTATGGAGCGAAGGAATAGGTGACGTTTCGGATCGAGACCCTTCTTCAGACTGATGAGGGGGTGGGCTGAAAGAAGAAAGGAAGAGGCAGAGACAGTGGGATGTGGGAGAGCTGGGAAGGGGAGGGGAAGGAGGGAGAAAGCAGGGACTACCTGAAATTGGAGAAGTCAATGTTCATACCGCTGGGGTGTAAACTACCCAAGCGAATTATGAGGTGCTGCTCCTCCAATTTGCGGTGGGACTCACTCTGGCCATGGAGGAGGCCCAGGACAGAAAGGTCGGATTGGGAATGGGCGGGGGAGTTGAAGTGCTGGGCCACCGGGAGATCAGGTTGGTTATTGCGGACCGAGCGGAGATGTTGGGCGAAGCGATCGCCAAGCCTGCGCTTGGTCTCACCGATGTAGAGCAGCTGACACCTAGAGCAGCGGATGCAATAGATGAGGTTGGAGGAGGTGCAGGTGAACCTCTGCCGCACCTGGAAAGACTGCTTGGGTCCTTGGATGGAGTCGAGGGGGGAGGTGAAGCGACAAGTGTAGCATTTCCTGCGGTTGCAAGGGAAAGTGCCAGGAGAGGGGGTAGTTTGGGTGGGAAGGGACAAATTGACCAGGGAGTTACGGAGGGAGCGGTCTCTGCGGAAACTCTGAGTCGGGCAGCTTCTCTGGAGACAACAAGATGGCTGACATTTTGGGTTGTGATCATTGCAGGCATTTACAAAGATCACCATTGTCTGCTCTTTCAGTCAGTTTGAACAATCTTCTGGGAATAATTGGCGTGCATTGCAATTGTGTTGGAAAATACCATCTGCCCCAGCTCGCACCGCCAGTGTCATGAACTTCAAGCAGGGCCCCGACCCAAAACGTCACCTATCTATTCTCTCCAGAGATGCTGCCTGATCCGCTGAGTTGCCCCAGCAGTTTGTGTCTAACTTTGGTATAAACCAGCATCTGCAGTTCGTCATAGAGTGATACAGCGTGGAAACGGCCCCTTCGGCCCAACTTGCCCACACCGGCCAACATGGAAAAATGTTCCCAGTGTTGGGCGAGTCCAGAACCAGGGGCCACACTCAGTCTTAGATTAAAGGGGAGGCCATTTAAGACTGTGGTGAGAAAAAACGTTTTCACCCAGAGAGTTGTGAATTTGTGGAATTCCCTGCCACAGAGGGCAGTGGAGGCCAAATCACTGGATGGATTTAAGAGAGAGTTAGATAGAGCTCTAGGGGCTAGTGGAATCAAGGGATATGGGGAGAAGGCAGGCACGGGTTATTGATTTGGGATGCTCACAATGAATGGCGGTGCTGGCTCGAAGAGCCGAATGGCCTCCTCCTGCACCTATTGTCTATGTTTCTATGTCCCAGCTACGCTAGTTCCACCTGCCTCCGCTTGGTCCATATCCCTCCAAGCCTATCCATGTACCTGTCTAACTGTTTTTTTTAAAGTTGGGGTAGTCCCAGCCTCAACTACCTCCTCTGGCAGCTTGTTCCATGCACCCACCACCCTTTGTGTGAAGAAAGTTACCCCTCAGATTCCTATTAAATCTTTTCCCCATCACTTTGAACCTATGTCCTCTGGTCCTTGATTCCCCTATTCTGGGTAAAAGACTGTGCATTCCTTATTAGAACATCATCTCATTCTGCTGTGGGATATGGACTTTATTCAAGAGGTTGTTGTTGGCTAACTCTAGGTGGGAGATTAAAATGGTTGCAATGTGACATTTTCTCTCTGTTCATTTCAGTCTGTTAAAATTATGGTAAATCACAAATTTAGATTTGTCCTTGAAGTGAATTGAAATGTGTTACTCAAAAATCATTATACATTTTCACATGACTGCATCTATTTGTTTATGAAGTGAGATTTGCTGGCAATACTAGAATTTATTGTCCATTCCTATTTGCTTCTGATTAAATATCGTTAAATAATATTAGCTCAATGGAACATTTGCAAAACCCCAGTCCTCGTATCTACCTCATTGGAGACACTTGAATTATCTTTAATAGGACTTTGTTGGACTTTATCTTGCACTAAATAACTCGTTATCCTTTATCTATACACTGTGGATGGCTTGATTGTAATCATGTATCGTCTTTCTCTGGGTAGCGGGTGGTGCAGCGGTAGAGTTGCTGCCTTACAGCGCCAGAAAACCAGCTTCGATCCCGACTTGGGGTGCTGATTATACGGAGTTTGCATGTTCTCCCTGTGACCTCGTGGGTTTTCTCCAGGTGCTCCGGTTTCCTCCCACACTCCAAACACGTACATGTTAGTAGCTTAATTGGCTTTGGTAACATTGTAAATTGTCCCCAGTGTATTGGATAGTGTTAAGGTGATCGCTGGTGGGCTGAAGGGAGAAAATCCAACGTGGGCAGAGGGAGAACATACAGACAGTGCCCATAGTCATTGAACCCAGGTCTCTGGCGCTGTAAGGAGGCTACTCTACCGCTGTGGCACTGTGTGTTGGATGGATACAGACTGATTGCTGCAATTTGCTGTTGCCCTTCTATGTCCTGCATCAACACAATGAATCTCCAGTGTCATGAATTTCCACAACATGTCTGTCTCTCTCTCTGTCTCTCTCTCCGTCTCTCTCTCTCCGTCTCTCTCTCTCCGTCTCTCTCTCTCCGTCTCTCTCTCTCCGTCTCTCTCTCTCCGTCTCTCTCTCTCCGTCTCTCTCTCTCCGTCTCCCTCTCTCTGTCTCCCTCTCTCTGTCTCTCTCTCTCTCTCTCTCTGTCTCCCTCTCCCTCTCTCTGTCCCCCTCTCTCTCCCTCTCTCTCTGTCCCCCTCTCTCGCTCTCTCTCTCTCTCTCTCTCTCTGTCCCCCTCTCTCTGTCCCCCTCTCTGTCTCTCTGTCCCTCTCCCTCTCTCTCCCTCTCTCTCTCTCTCTCTCTCTCTCTCTCTCTCTCTCTCTCTGTCCCCCTCTCTCTGTCTCTCCCCCCCCCCCCGTGGCCGTTCTGCATCGTCGAGCCTGGCAGGACATCAGCCTCCAGGCAGGAGTGCCATATCTGATCTCTCATTGCCGTGGGCTGAATCGCACTTGGAATGACCTGGAACGAGATCCCACTTGGGATTGTGGTCTACAACGCGCTCGCTTGTCTCTGCCCCGTACACCCTGCCTTGTCTCTCCGCACCATCGCGTTTTAAGTGTTGCATTCAGATCTGCGTCTGATGCTCGGAGGGATAAAACAAGCAAGGCAGCCATTGGAATGCGCTGATACCATCGCACTGGAGACAGGAGGCTCGTTCTTGACCCCGTGTCATATTCAACAGCAAAATGGTTGGCGTCACGGTGGGGCAGCGGTAGAGTCGTTGCCTCACAGCGCCAGAGACCAGGGTTCGATCCTGACTACGGGTGCTGTCTGTGCGGAGTTTGTTCGTTCTCCCCGTGACCTGCGTGGGTTTTCCCCGGGTGCTCCGGTTTCCTCCCACACTCCAAAGAGGTACAGTTTGTAGGCTCCTTGGCTTGGTAGATTGTCCCCAGTGTGTGCGGGATAGTTTTATTGTGCACTCGATACTTTTCGATACTTTTTTTACTCGTAGGTTTAGTCGTAGTAGGTCGGCATGTTAGTCGTAGGTAGTCGAGGGTAGTCGTAGATAGTCTTCAACATAGTCGAAGGGAGGTCGAAGGAGGTCGTCTTCACTCTCCACTATTCGGTGTCCAATTTTCCCAAAGTTAGTCGTAGCTAGTCTTCAACACAGTGGAAGGAGGTCTTCAGCACAGTGGAAGGAGGTCTTCAACATGACACTTTTTCAAACTCTCCTAAACTCGCCAATTAGGTCGCCTAAGTGGGACAGCCCCTTTACACTAACACTAGGGACGATTTAACATTTTTTTTTTTTTTAATTTAAATTTTTTTATTTATTAGAAGTACATTACATTACAACCAATTACACTAGTACTCATCACATATATCTTATTACAATTAATGTACTCCGTTTATTTTCTACACTAATAAAGGGAAAGGATGCGATTGAGAGAAAGAAGAAAGTGAAGGAAAAAAGTGAAAGTGTAAAAAACATGACAACAACAAAACAAAAACAAAAGACAAAGACCCTATAAAAAAGAAATTAAAAACAAAAGGAAAGAGTTAAGAAATAGACCCTAAAAAAGAAGAAAAAAGAGAAAGGGAAAAGAGAAAAACAAATACTTTTTTATAAGCATCACGCAAATTTTACATTTATACCCAGCCAATTAACCTACAAACTTGTACGACTTTGAAGCGTGGGAGGAAACCCACGCAGGTCACGGGGGGAACGTACAAACTCCGTGCAGACAGCACCCGTAGTCGGGATCGAACCCGGGTCTCTGGCGCTGTAAGGTAGCAACTCTACCGCTGTGCCACCGAGCCGCCCTAATGGGCCTGTCCCACTTATGCAACTTTTTCGGCGACTTCCGGCATAGGTCATTGCAGCGGCGACCAGAAAGACGCTACGACTCTTTGGCGACTGTGGAGACTACTCACGGCCATACAGGCGACACGCTGGCGACATGTCGCAGGGTGACACCTGTATGGTCGTGAGTAGTCGCACAAAGAGTCGTACCTTGTTCTGGTCGCTGCTGGATTTTCAATGTTGGAAATTGACGGGTGTTGGCAGTCGCCGAAAAAGTCGCGGCAGTCGCCGAAAAAGTCATGTAAGTGGGTCAGGCCCATAACTGGAGAAAAATAAACCGCACCAACTGATGAGAGGATATATTGTGTCTTTCGTAGTCGAGCCCTCCAAGGATTATGGATAAGTGTTGTGCAAAAATAGATTCTATCCCTATGGCAAAATCTGGAGCTTTTTTTAACCTATTCCACCCAGGTTTAACACATGAGGAGAAAATAAATATTTAGCTTCTCCCCTCCCCATTAAAAGGGGGGCCTGTCCCACTTTCACGACCTAATTCAAGACCTCTGCCAAGTTTGCCCTTGACATACTCGCAGCATGGTTGTCACGAGGTCGTAGGTAGATCGTAGGTAGGCTGTGATGCTAGTCGTAGGTACTCGTGGCGTCAAGTAGGTCGGGGCGTTTTTTCTAGCCTGATGAAAAATGTCCACGAGTGAAAAAGGTTGTGAATTAGGTCGTGAAAGTGGGACAGGCCCTTAACTTAAGGGGTCAGGCGGCATCTCTGGGCGAACGTGGATAGGTGCAGACCCTTCTTCAGACTCTTCGTCAGAATGAATCTATTGTGCTTCAACATGAGCTTGTGGCGGAGAATCTTCTATCTAATCATCCTTCCAGTGGGTTGTTTTAACGCAGTTCCCCCTCACGGAAAACAGCGCTCATTGTTTACCCTGCCAGGAACCACATTTTGTCATGACACGCAAAATCATTCAGATTAGGTGAATCACCGTCAAACACTAGTTTGTGAGAATTGCAGCAATGATAGGGAGGAAATATGATCCGATATCACTTCCATCTGTGGTAGACAAAAGTGCTGGAGGAACTCAGCGGGTGAAAGCCATCTATGCTTGCTATTGAGGGAATTCTTGCTATTGAGGGAGTGCAGCGTAGGTTTACAAGGTTAATTCCCGGGATGGCTGGGACTGTCATATGCTGAGAGAATGGAGCGGCTGGGCTTGTCTACTCTGGAGTTTAGAAGGATGAGAGGCGATCTCATTGAAACATATAAGATTATTAAGGGTTTGGACACGTTAGGGGCAGGAAACATGTTCCCGATGTTGGGGGAGTCCAGAACCAGGGGCCACAGTTTAAGAATACGGAGTAAGCCATTTAGAACAGAGACGAGGAAACACTTTTTCTCACAGAGAGTGGTGAGTCTGTGGAATTCTCTGCCTCAGAGGGCGGTGGAGGCCGGTTCTCTGGATACTTTCAAGAAAGAGATGGATAGGGCTCTTAAAGATAGCGGAGTCAGGGGATATGGGGAGAAGGGCTAAATGGCCTACTCCGGCACCTATTGTCTATTGTCTATTTCTTAAACAAACTTCCTGAAGCTGATGCGAGTTGTAAAATCCACTGTTGTGAAACGTATTGCTGGGAAAGAGACTTCTTCACAAGAGCGTGGGAAATACAACCAATTTATTTTTCATCAGAAGACACACTGATGAAATATGTAAATAATTGGAGCTGAGTTGCAAGTCAGGGACCTTGCACAATGCAAGCTGTCCATTTGCAGACAAACTTAACGAGGTTAATGTGTCTGCAAGGACCTGTTTTGGAAATTAGTCCCCGCTGCTGTCTAATTAATAAGACTCCTTTGTCTTTTCAACTCCAATAACATTTTCTGGGTTGTACGACCGATTAGTGTAGGCAGGGGCCAAAAACACAGACTGCCAACAAGCTTGTCAAAGTGTGAAAGTGGCGACAGGAAAGTTCACAAGTTCTCGGAGCCGAATCAGGCCATTCGGCCCGTCAAATCTACTCCGCCATACTGTCATGGCCGATCTATCTTTCCCTCTCAACCCCATTTTCCAGAGTCTCTTGTCCAGAGTAGGGGGATTGAGAGGACATAGATATAAAGTGAGACATGAGACAATAGGTACAGGAGTAGGCCATTCGGCCCTTTGAGCCAGCACCGGCATTCAACGTTATTATGGCTGATCATCCACAATAAATACCCCGTTCCTGCCTTCTCCCCACATCCCGTGACTCCGCTATCTTTAAGAGCCCTGTCTAGCTCTCTCTTGAAAGTATCCAGAGAACTGGCCCCCACTGCCCTCTGAGGCAGAGAATTCCACACACTCACAACTCTCTGTGTGAAAAAGAGTTTCCTTGTCTCCGTTCTAAATGGCTTATCCCTTATTCTTAAACTGCGTGGCCCCTGGTTCTGGACTCCCCCAACATCGGGAACATGTTTCCTGCCTCTAGCGTGTCCAAACCCTTAATAATCTTATATGTTTCAATCAGATCCGCTCTCATCCTTCTAAACTCCAGAGTATTCCAGAGGGCGGAAAGATTTCATAGGAAGCTGAGGGGTGACTTTTACACAAAGGGTGGTGTGTGTTTAGAACGAGGTGTGGGAGGAAGTAGTTGCAGCAGGCACTATCGCAACGTTTCAGAAAAATTTAGATAGGTAGGCAGGCAGTTTAGTTTATTGTCACGTGTACCGAGGTACAGTGAAAAGATTTTGTTGCGTGCTAACCAGTCAGCAGAAAGATAGCATGAGTACAATCGAGCCATTTACAGTGTACAGATACATGATCTGTATGGCAAGGCATGTTGGCCTTTATAACAAGAGGAGTTCAGTATAGGAGCAAAGAGGTCCTTCTGCAGTTGTATAGGGCCCTAGTGAGACCACACCTGGAGTATTGGGTGCAGTTTTGGTCCCCTAATTTGAGGAAGGACATTCTTGCCATTGAGGGAGTGCAGCGTAGGTTCACCAGGTTAATTCCCGGGATGGCGGGACTGTCATATGCTGAGAGAATGGAGCGGCTGGGCTTGTATACTCTGCAGTTTAGAAGGATTAGAGGGGATCTTATTGAAACATATAAGATTATTAAGGATTTGGACACGCTAGAGGCAGGAAACGTGTTCCCGATGTTGGGGGAAGTCTAGAACCCGGGGCCACGGTTTAAGAATAAGGGGTAAGCCATTTAGAACGGAGACGAGGAAACACTTCTTCACACAGAGAGTGGTGAGTCAGTGGAATTCTCTGCCTCAGAGGGCGGCGGAGGCCGGTTCTCTGGATGCTTTCAAGAGAGAGCTAGATGAGCTCTTAAAGATAGCGGAGTCAGGGGATATGGGGAGAAGGCAGGAACGGGGTACTGATTGGGGATGATCAGCCATGATCACATTGAATGGCGGTGCTGGCTCGAAGGGCCGAATGGCCTACTCCTGCACCTATTGTTTATGATAAGGCAATAATATGTTATGGTAAGGTAAAGCTAGGAAAGTCCGATAGTCTGAGGGTCACCAGATAGACAGTCGTTCATAGAAACATAACATAGAAACATAGAAATAGGTGTAGTAGTAGGCCATTCGGCCCTTCGAGCCTGCACCGCCATTCAATATGATCATGGCTGATCATCCAACTCGGTATCCTGTACCTGCCTTCTCTCCATACCCCCTGATCCCTTTAGCCACAAGGGCCACATCTAACTCCCTCTTAAATATAGCCAATGAACTGGCCTCAACTACCTTCTGTAGCAAAGAATTCCACAGATTCACCACTCTCTGTGTACATGGATAGGAGAGGTTTAGAGGGACATGGGCCAAATGCAGGCAGGCGGAACTAGTGTAGATGGGGCATGTTGGTCTGTGTGGGCAAGTTGGGTCGAAGGACCTGTTTCCACGAAGTCTCTCTAGTATGACGTGCGATAAACGAGCATGCAAGGTGGGCCAAATACTTTCAATAGATGCCGCTTCCACCACCGCTGGCTGTTTCAATGGCGTGCATCATTTCACATCTGCTGATTGAAACACTTTGCCAACCCTGGCGACAACACTAATCTGCCGGGCTTTTGTGAATGGTTGTGTACGCCGTCAGAACAGGCCACACGCCAACTGCAGCATGGGTGCAGAAGTATTGGGTGTAGGGAAATTTAGCAGTGAGTCACAGGCTGGAGGCTAATTGAGAAAGTTCTGCATTGGGTGACGAATGAGTCAGGAGTTCATGGAACCCAGGCAATGAATTTATACCGAGCGCGATGCCGGGTTTTTGACATGATGACGTTTTCCACTTTTCTGTGTCCCTCTCTGTGCCTCTGTGTCCCTCTCTGTGCCTCTGTGTCCCTCTCTGTGCCTCTGTGTCCCTCTCTGTGCCTCTGTGTTCCTCTCTGTGTCCCAGTGTCCCTCCCTGTGCCTCTGTGTCCCTCCCTGTAGCAATGTTACAAAATTTTGAGATTTTAAAAATCTAGTCTGCAATTTATCCCATCAGATAAAGCATAAAAAGAAGTTTAATTTGACACCTAATTCACTTTCATATCTTCAGTGTTAAAAAAGTTGTGGCCATTTTCATACTCGGAAATTAGCATCTTGTTCCCTATTGCTTTTCCATTGACTTAACAAAAAAGCTGTGATCAAGGACAGTCAAAAGCCCATAACTTTCTTAAAAATTAAGAGAACTGAATGAAATTTTCAGTTATTATAGATTGAAACATTCTGAAACAAATATGAAAATGTTACTTGGATAACCTGAAATTAAAGCATATAATTAGTTAGTTACCCAATTGTAGCTAATTACAAAATTAAATTACTAGATCTAAACATCTATCCATTTGTTAAGAAAAGGTTAACATTTTTAAAAAGCCTAAGTGTCCAAATAACATTCTCACAAGAATTCACAATATAACATGATTTTTAAATCTCATTGTCATTAATTTATAGGCCAAATGGAAGGAATTTAGTGTTTAATTCCTGTAAATTAATGGCCATTTAAATCACCTTGCGAGTGGGATTTTGTGGAACCGCTGGTTTGGAACGTTGCATTTGCACTGAATTAAACCCCAATATCGGCAGGAAAAATACTGCCGGTTGGTATATTTACATAATGACATTTTCGCAACTTGAAATTTTTATTAAAGGCATCCTAAGAAGCTAGTTTATATGAAAAAATAAACGCCGTTTTTTTACCTGTCCCGTGCGTGAAATCCGTCCCCGTTGTCGGCGTTGACGGCTTTAGAAAATGCTTTTTAATTTACTACTGTTATGAAATTATCCAGTCCAGTTTAAAATAGATTTAATAAAACCGATGTCGAAGCGATTTTTCTTCAGCTTCTAAATAGCCTTTTCAAAATCGATTTGAATAGTCTGGAGAAATACCGCATTTTAAACCCGCCCCCCTCTCAAAGGCGCCAAAGTCGCGCACACGGGCAGTGACAGAACTGCAGCGCCGCTGAAGGTAAGTTTTGTAACATACCTTCTCCCTGTGCCTCTGTGTCCCTCCCTCTGCCTCTCTGTGTCCCTCTCTCTCTATCCCCCTCCCTCGCTAGCTGCGCCTGCGAGTTGGGGGCTATGCATGAGTGGATGGGGCGGGGCATGGGGTAAAAGTAGTGATTGAATAATATTATAATATCAATGGGGGTGGTTAGTGTGTGTGTGTGTGTGTGGGGGGGTAGTTTGTGTGTGTGAGGTTGGGGGGGTGGTTAGTATGTGTGTGGGGGGGTGGATAGTGTGTGTGTGTGTGAGAGGTTGGTTAGTGAGTGTGACGCCGCAGGCCGCCCCCTCCCCTCGCGACCGAGCGTTGAGGGGACAGGACCCAACGGGTCCCACTTGGTCTGGTTATTAATTCAAACTTAAAACATTATTAAACCATCAAAAGTGCAGCTCATTAAACATGTTTAATGTTTTATGTGTCATTCCTAACTGTCACTGTATGTCATGTTGTCACTTGCGGGCGGAGCACCAAGGGAAATTCCTTGTATGTGAATATTTGGCCAATAAACCTATTCATTCATTCAGATTCGGCACAATGGGCTCACATACTTGTGACGAGACACTGTGCAGGTAGTGGCTGTCATCGCTGACAAGGTCCTAGCTGAGGTAGACAAAAATGCTGGAGAAACTCAGCGGGTGAGACCCGAAACGTCGCCTATTTCCTTTGCTCCATAGATGCTGCCTCACCCGCTGGGTTTCTCCAGCATTTTTGTCTACCTTCGATTTTTCCAGCATCTGCAATTCCTTTTTAAACATGTTCTACAGCTAAGTGCCTGTGCACTGCAGTCGGAGCCAAAGATGTGTGCAAAATTGGTTACAGTTTATTGAGAATTAACCTGTGGTTCATTGTCGCCTGGTGCCATCCATGTAAGATAGTCTGACGTGGGAAATCGCTCTCTCACACGCACACACGCCTTACAGCGCCGGAGACCCGTGTTCCATCCGGACTATGGGCGCTGCCTGCACAGATTTTGTACGTTCTCCCCGTAACCTGCGCGGGGTTTCCCCAGGGGCTCTGGTTTCCTCCCACACTCCAAGGACGTGCAGGTTTGTAGGCCGATTGGCTTGATTAAATTGTCAATTGTCCCCAGTGTGTGTTGGATGGTGTTAGTGTGATCGCTGGTCGGTGTGGATTTGGTGGGCCAAAGGGCCTGTTTCCATGCTGTATCTCTAAACTAAACTCCATACACACGCACGCAGACACACATACACGCAAGCATACACACACGCGCGCTCACACACACAGACAAACACACACACACACGCGCGCACACACACGCGCAAACGCACACAGACACACACACACACATACACACGCGCACACACACACACACAAACACACACACACACACACACACACACACAAGCACACACGCACGCACAAGCACACACACACACACATACACGCAAGCGCACACACGCAGGCACAGACACACACACACACACCCTGCCCCATACACACATACACCCTGCCCCACACACACACACCCTGACCCCCACACACACACACACACACACACACACACACACATTACCCCACACACACACACACACACACACGTCTTGAGCTTCCCAATCTTTCTCACCTATCACTCTTGAAGTTACTGGGGTGCATCCGGACTAACATTTCTCTTCATGTCACCCTCTCCCTCGAGCTCAAGTCCTCGAGTCCTGGCACCATCCTCATCAATCTTCTCCGTACCCTTTCCAGCTCAAACCCGTAACAGGGTGACTAAAACCGAAGGTGGGTCTCGACCCGAAACGCCGCCCATTCCTTCTCTCCAGAGATGCTGCCTGTCCCGCTGCATTACTCCAGCATCTTGTGTATCCAATACTCTAAATGTGCCCTCACCAATGTCTGGTGCAACAGTAACATGACCTCTCAACTTAGTTTAGTTTGGAGCTACAGCTTGAAAACAGCCCCTCCCCTCCACCCATCCCAGAGTCCACGCCAACCAGTGATCTACCCCCCCCCCCCCCCCGTGCAATAACGCTATCCCTACACACACTAGGGATAATTTACAATTTTTACCAAAGCCAATGAACCTACAAACCTGCACGTGTGGGAGGGAACCGGAGCACCCGGAGAAAACCCACGCAGTCACGGGGAGAAGGTACAAACTCTATACAGACAGCACCCGTAGTCGGGATGGAACCCGGGTCTCTGGCGCTGTAGGGCAGCAACTCTACTGCTGCGCCACTGTGCCGCACAGCAGTAAGAGTACTTTGATACTCGAGCCAGAGGTCTGTGTCTTGATCATTCCTGTTAAAGGGAGCCGCTGCTTGACTGGTACAAGCCAAGGATCTGACCTTGCTCTCTGTTTCCATAAGTGCATCGGGCATCTTGTCACCGTCTAGCCGGCATGGAGCGGCTGGGCTTGTACACACTGGAATTTAGAAAGATGAGGGAGTGCAGCGTAGGTTCATCAGGTTAATTCCCGCGATGGCGGGTCTGTCATATGCTGAGAGAATAAGAGCAGCTGGCCTTGTACACTCTGGAGTTTAGAAGGATGAGAGGGCATCTTATTGAAACATATAAGATTATTAAGGGGTTGGACACGCTAGAGGCAGGAAACATGTTCCCGATGTTGGGGGAGTCGAGAACCAGGGGCCACACAGTTTAAGACTAAGGGGTAAGCCATTTAGAACGGAGACGAGGAAACACTTTTTCACACAGAGAAACATAGAAACATAGAAAATAGGTGCAGGAGTAGGCCATTCGGCCCTTCGAGCCTGCACCGCCATTTGATATAATCATGGCTGATCATCCAACTCAGTATCCCATCCCTGCCTTCTCTCCATACCCCCTGATCCCTTTAGCCACAAGGGCCACATCTAACTCCCTCTTAAATATAGCCAATGAACTGGCCTCAACTACCTTCTGTGGCAGAGAATTCCACAGATTCACCACTCTCTGTGTAAAAAATGATTTCCTCATCTCGGTCCTAAAAGTCTTCCCTCTTATCCTTAAGCTGTGACCCCTAGTTCTGGACTTCCCCAACATCGGGAATAATCTTCCTGCATCTAGCCTGTCCAACCCCTTAAGAATTTTGTAAGTTTCTATAAGATCCCCCCTCTTCTGAATTCCAACGTGTACAAGCCAAGTCTATCCAGTCTTTCCTCGTATGAAAGTCCTGCCATCCCAGGAATCAGTCTGGTGAACCTTCTCTGTACTCCCTCTATGGCAAGAATGTCTTTTCTCAGATTAGGAGACCAAAACTGCACGCAATACTCCAGGTGTGGTCTCACCAAGGCCCTGTACAACTGCAGTAGAACCTCCCTGCTCTTATACTCAAATCCTTTTGCTATGAATGCTAACATACCATTCGCTTTCTTCACTGCCTGCTGCACCTGCATTCCTACTTTTAATGACTGGTGTACCATGACGCCCAGGTCTCGTTGCATCTCCCCTTTTCCTAATCGGCCACCATTCAGATAATAGTCTACTTTCCTGTTTTTGCCACCAAAGTGGATAACCTCACATTTATCCACATTATACTGCATCTGCCATGCCTTTGCCCACTCACCCAACCTATCCAAGTCACCTTGCAGCTTCCTAGCACCCTCCTCACAGCTAACACTGCCCCCCAGCTTCGTGTCATCCGCAAACTTGGAGATGTTGCATTCAATTCCCTCATCCAGATCATTAATATATATTGTAAATAGCTGGGGTCCCAGCACTGAGCCTTGCGGTACCCCACTAGTCACTGCCTGCCATTGTGAAAAGGACCCGTTTACTCCTACTCTTTGCTTCCTGTCTGCCAGCCAGTTCTCTATCCACATCAATACTAAACCCCCAATACCGTGTGCTTTAAGTTTGTATATTAATCTCTTATGTGGAACCTTGTCGAAAGCCTTCTGAAAGTCCAGATATAACACATCCACTGGTTCTCCCTTATCCACTCTACTAGTTACATCCTCGAAAAATTCTATAAGATTCGTCAGACATGATTTACCTTTCATAAATCCATGCTGACTTTGTCCAATGATTTCACCACTTTCCAAATGTGGTGCTAGCGGAGTCAGGGGATGTGGGGAGAGGAGAAGGCAGGAACGGGGTACTGATTGGGGATGATCAGCCACGATCACATTGAATGACGGTGGTGGCTCGAAGGGCCGAATGGCCTACTCCTGCACCTATTGTCCATTGACCATCGATCACCCGCCAACACTCGTTCTTTGTTGTCCCACTTTCCCACCCACTCCCTGCACACCAGGGGCAATATTACAGAAGGCCAATTAACCTACATGCCCGCACGTCTTTTGGAATGCGATGGGGAAACCAGAGCACCCGGAGGAAACCCACGTGGTCCCAGGGAAAATGTCCTGTGCTGCCATTCTGGGTATTTTTAAAGCGCAGATTGACTTGTTCTTGATTAGTACGGGGGTGAAGGGGAGAAGGCAGGAGAAGGGGGTTGAGAGGGTGAAGGGCCTGTCCCACTTTCACGAACTTATTCACAACCTTTTTACTCGTGGACATTTTTCATGAAGCTAGAAAAAACGCCCTGACCTACTTGATGCCACGAGTACCTACGACTAACATCACGGCCTGCTACGACCTACCTACGACCTCGTGACGACCATGCTGCGAGTATGTCAAGGGCAAACTCGGCAGAGGTCTTGAAAGTGGGACAGGCCCTTAATCAAATGGCAGAGTGAATGGCGATGCTCGCTCAAAGGGCCGAATGGCCTATTCCTGCACCCATTGTCTATCATATCACCGTCTCCCTCTTTCGTTTCCCTTTCCCCTGACTCTCAGACTGAGGAAGGGTCTCGACGCGAAACGTCGCCCATTCCTTCCCTCTAGAGTTGCTGCCTCACCCGCTGAGTTATTCCAGCATTTTGTGTCTGCCGTTGATTTCACCAGCATCTGCAGTTCTTTCTTAAACATCTTACGTCACAGCCTGTTGCACAGGGGGTCAAAAATAGCAGGTGGTCGATTGATTGATTGATTGATTGATTTATTTCTTGTCATTTGAACCTCAAAGAGGCTCAAACGAAACTCCGTTTCCACAGCCATACAAACAAAACAATTCTTACATGACACACAAACAATTCAATTTACAGAAAAACATCCATCACAGTGAATCTCCTCACTGTGATGGAAGGCAAAGTCATTTCTCTCCCCTGCACCATTTTTCTCCCGATGTTGAAGCCCCAGGCGGGCAATGTTAAGTCCCACGGCCGTTGAGGCCGCGCCGGGCGGTGTACGGCCCCGCTCCAGTCCAAAAGTCACAAAGTTGGAGCCCCCGGCGGGCGCTGGAATATCCCGCCGCCATTAAGGACGCGCCGGGCGATTTACGGCCCCGCTCCGGGTCGTTCCAACCCCGCGACACGGGCGGGAGAAGTTGCGTTGCGGGAGCTCCGGAAAGCGGTCTCTCACCCGGACCTGCGAGCTCCCGATATCACAGTCCACGGGTCTGCAGCTGCAGCTGGAGCTTCGGAGTCGGGCCGCAGCAACGAGTCACCACCGCTCCTCACGCTCCGAGGACGGCCAGCTCCACAGGCTCCGCGACTGGAGCCCCCAGGTCGTCCCGGTCGGAGGCCGCTCCACGGAGCTAGGCCCCAACGACAACGGAGACCCGACAGGGTCTCCCTTTTTTTAAGTTTCCCCTTCCCCCCCCCGCCCCCCACATATACACAATTAAAACAGTACCAAAAAAATTCAAACAACTACATTTAACTAGACAAAAATAAAATAAAAAGACAGACGGGCTGTAGGGGCCGCTGCAGTAATCCGCGCCGCCGCAAAAAGCTGGAGTAACTCAGCGGGTCTCTGGAGAAAAGGAATAGGTGACGTTTCCGATCGAGACCCTTCAGACTGAGAGTCAGGGGAAAGAGATGCGTGGTGATATAGAACAAATAAATGAAAGAAATGGAATAAAGTAGCGATGATAAAAGGGCTAGGTGAAAATGAGTTGCAGACAATGGGACCACTTTGAGGCTAATACCACTAGGGTGGGGGAGGGAACCGAAGATAGACACAAAAAGCTGGAGCAGCTCAGCGGGTCAGGCAGCATCTCTGGAGAGTAAGAATGTTTTAGGTCGAGACCTTTCTTCACAGGCAAGGAAATCGCTATCAAAACATGGGGGGGGGGAGGGACACGGGACACACTTTCTTGGTGGCTGCGTGCGCGCATGCACACGCAAACGAGCACACGCGCGAGGCTTCGGCCGTGGGCCCTGTGGACGGTAACATCGGGAGCTGACCTGGCTGGCGACCGACTCCGAACTCCAGCAACGGCAGCTTCGTCCGCCCGAATCGTGGGGCTTGAATCGGCCCGTTCGTGGGGCCTTTCATCGCCCGGTGCAGGGGCTTCAACATCGGGAGCCTCGATCGCCTCGATGCAGCAGTTTGATTTTAAGCCGCGCCGGGCGCTGAAAGGCCCCGCGAACGGGCCGATTCAGCCCTTAGAAAGCGGCTGATGAAGTCCGGATTACAAAACGTGGGGGGGGGATTGTCCCCCACCTCACAAAGCGTGTGGGGTGGTGGGGGCGTGTCTAAAAGTATCCTATAAAGTATGATGTAGATAGATCAAAATGGTAGTACTGTTGACCAGAGAAAATGTTTAGATTGCTGGAAGATGTAGATGGCCTACTCAAGTGGGCAAAGAGAGGTATGTGGAGAGATGTAGAACAAATGAATGAAAGATATGCAAACAAGTAATGATGATAAAGGAAGCAGGGCATTGTTAGCTGTGGGCTAGGTGAAAACGAGTTAATGACAATGAAACTCACCAGGATGATATTGAAACTAGTTCGACCACTAGGGTGGGGGTGGGGGCGGGGCGGGGCGATGAGAGGGTTACATGAAGCTGGAGAAATTAATATCCGTACCGCTGGGGTGTGAGCTGCCCAAGCGAAATATGAGGTGCTGTTCATCCAATTTGCGGTTGGCCTCACTTTGGCAGCGCAGGAGGCCCAGGATTGACAGTTCAGTGTGGGAACGGGAACGGGAAGGGGAATTGAGGTGCTTGGCCAACCGGGAGATCAGACAGGTCCAGGCGGACTGGGCGAAGGTGTTCAGCGAAACGATCGCCCAGTCTGCGTATTGGTCTCGCCGATCGATGTACAGGAGTCCACACCTTGAACGATGGATACAGTAGATGAGGTTGGAGGAGGAGGAGGAGGAGGTGCAAGCGAACCTCTGCCTTGCCTGAAAGGGGTCGGGGTCCCTGGACAGAGCCGAGGGAGGAGGTACAAAGGGCAGGTGTCACGTGAGACTGGGAGCAGCTATTTATTTGACGATTGGTGCTTTCTCCCCTTCCCTCCCCTCACAATCCGAAAGGGTGACGGATCTTCGGTGGATATGCACATCAATGTGGAGCAGAGTCCCATCCAGGTAACCTCACTTTCTCTCCTTTTTTACTTTCCTTCCATCTATTTCCCCCCACTCCCCCTCTTCCATCTTGCTCACCCATTCTAACCTTGAAGACCACAAGACCTGGGGGCAGAATTAGGCCATTCGGCCCGTCAGGTTTGCTCCGCCATTCAATCGTGGCTGATCTGACTATCCCTCTCAACCCCATCCTTCTGACGTCTCTCCGTAACCCTTGACGCCCTTAAGGGCCTGTCCCACTTATGTGACCTTTTCGGTGACTGCCGGCACCCGTCATAGGTCTCTGAAACTTTCAACGTTGAAAATTCAGTGACTACGGCTCTTTGGGTGACTAGGAGGCCACTCACGACCATACAGGTGACCCCTGGCAACCTCTCACGCCCATACAGGCGACCCGCTGGCGACATGCCCCCCAGAGACACCCGTGACATAGAAACATAGGTGCAGGAGGAGGCCATTCGGCCCTTCGAGCCAGCACCGCCATTCATTGTGATCATGGCTGATCGTCCCCAATCAATAACCCGTGCCTGCCTTCTCCCCATATCCCTTGATTCCACTAGCCCCTAGAGCTCTATCTAACTCTCTCTTAAATCCATCCAGTGATTTGGCCTCCACTGCCCTCTGTGGCAGGGAATTTCACAAATTCACAACTCTCTGGGTGAAAAAGTGTTTTCTCACCTCAGTCTTAAATGACCCCTTTATTCTAAGACTGTGTGACCCCTGGTTCTGGACTCGCCCAACATTGGGAACATTTTTCCTACATCTAGCTTGTCCAGTCCTTTTATAATTTTATATGTTTCGATAAGATCCCCCCCCTCATCCTTCTAAACTCCAGTGAATACAAGCCTAGCCTTTTCAATCTTTCCTCATATGACAGTCCCGCCATCCCAGGGATCAATCTCGTGAACCTACGCTGCTCTGCCTCAATCACAAGGATGTCCTTCCCCAAATTTCAATGATGTCACATCCTTCCTCATCCTTCTAAGCTCCAGCGAGGACAGGCCCATGGCCTTCTTGCGTAAACAAAATCACCGCCTGGATCATTCCCGTAAACCTCCTCTGGATTTCTCCGACTATGCTTCTATCTTCTTGAGTAGCTGTAGTTGTAGTTGTCCAGCATGGTTGATGTGATGTTTGTTGAAAGAAGGAACTGCAGATGCTGGTTTATAAATAAACCATAAGGCGCAAAGTGCTGGAGTAACTCGGCGGGTCAGGCAGCAAGCCTGGAAAAGCGTTCCGACCCTGAAACATGGCCCAAATGTGTTCTCCAGGGATGCTGCCCGACTGATGAGTTACTCCAGCACTTTGTGGTGCTTTTTTTTTTTGTCTGGAGACTTTATGCTGAAGGGCCTGTCCCACTTAGGAGACCTAAACAGCAACCTCTGGTGACCTTGCCCGCCACCCAAAAAAAGAATCAAGTTCGAGGTGACCTGCAACCTCCTACCACCTCCCACGCATATGTTGAAAACCTTCCTCCACTATGAAGAAAACCGACTTCGACTAGACCTGCGACTAAAAAATGATCGATTTAAAAAACGGCGACCTATTTTTAGTCGAGGCCGGTTTTAATCAAGATGAAAAATAGCAGCAACCGAGATGAAGCCTCGACCAGGCGGAAACCACTTTCGACAATTAGGGAGGGTGACCAAAACCTCCGGTGACCTCGTAGAAACCTTGGGTGGCGGGTAAGGTCACCAGAGGTTGCTGTTTAGGTCTCCTAAGTGGGACAGAGGCTTAACACGACCTTTACAGGCGACTGCCGGCACCTGTCATAGGTCGCCGAAATGTTCAACATGTTGAAAGTTCAGCGGCGGCCAGAAAGACGCTACGACTCTTTGGAGACCTCTCACGGCCATAGGAGACCTCTCACGATCATACAGGCTGTATGTTCGTGAGAGGTCTTATATGGTCATGAGAGGTCACCCGCGACATGTCGCCTGTATGGTCGCGAGAGGTCTGCTATGGTCATGAGAGGTCTCCAAAGAGTCGTAGTGTCTTTCTGAATGCCGCTGAATTTTCAACATGTTGAAAATTCTGGCAACCTATGACGGGTGCGGGCAGTCGCCTGTATAGGTCGCGTAAGTGGGACAGGCCCTCGAGTCGCACGGGTTGCGCTTCATCTGAATGTGGCCCAAGCTCCTTTGGATTGGGAAAGATGCAGTTGGGAGTTGTGGAATACTGAGTGAGACTGGAAGCTGGAACGCCTCAAAAGTCTTCCCCATTTGGGAATTGGTTGCGTTGTGGCTACGCCTTGTCCCGTACATCCTGAATCGTGAAGTGGGTCGATCGATGGAAGTGCTTTGTGTGCTGTCGTCACTCTTGTGGTGGTTCAGATCTATTTCATTTGTACCCTGTTTCATGCTTTTTCAGCTTTGTGGGTTTAGTTCAGAGATACAGCGGGGAAACAAAATCAGAGTCAATTTTATTCGTCACATGCACCCAGAGGTGCAGTGATATGAATTTGCCAGCAGCGATACACTTAAAAAGAACACACAGTACACAATAGAATTTAACACAAACAAACATCCACCACAGCATTCTTCACTGTGGTGGAAGGCAACAAAGTTCAGCCAGTCCTCCTCCTTTGTCCACCCGTGGTCGGGGCCATGAACCCTCCGTAGTCGCCGCTATGGACGGCCCGATGTTCAGGCCCTCTCGTCGGGGTGATCCAAACTCCGATGTCGCGACGGTCGAACTTGGAGGTCCCGAATCGGCACGTTCCTACCGGAGGCCGCGGCTTCAGGATGTTGTAGGCCGCAGGCCGGCGGTCGGAGCTCTTCTCCGGCGATCCCCGGCAAGGGATCCCAGGCTCCCTTTGCCCACCGAGTCCGCGCCGTGCAGCGGTTCCCCGCACATTAACGCTGTCCCTCAATCACCAGGGACAATTTTTACATTTGTACCGCCAATTAACCTGCAAACCAGGGAGGGAGGAAAGCGAAGATCTCTGAGAAAACCCCACCGGCAGGTCACGGGGAGAACGTGCAGACAAACACCCGTAGTCAGGATTGAACCTGGGTCTCTGGCGCTGTGAGGCAGTAGCGCGCCACGACGCCACTATATTGGCTTCAGTAAAATCGTAAACTGTCCAAGCGTGTGGGATAGTGCAAAGGTAAAGGGGAATCGCTCGGTGGGCCGAAGGCACCTTTCCTCGCTGAATCTGTGGAATTCTCTGCCTCGGAAGGCAGTGGAGGGCAATTCTCTGTATACTTTCAAGAGAGAGCTAGATAGGGCTCTTAAAGATAGCGGAGTCAGGGGATATGGGGAGAAGGCAGGAACGGGGTACTGATTGGGGATGATCAGCCATGATCACATTGAATGGCGGTGCTGGCTCGAAGGGCTGAATGGCCTCCTCCTGCACCTATTGTCTATAATGGTTGTAGCTGTGCTATTGTGGCTTTTTTTATTGTTTACTCTTTGGGGGAAAAAACCCATAATTCATTATGCTAATAGGAAAAAAAAATTACATATAGCACTATGACAAAATTGAAAATCCATTGAAATAAATACATTTTTTATTGAAAACAAAGTGTGGGGTATGTTTAAAAAGTGGGATTTTTTCGATTTACGTTGCCTCTGAAATTTATGTTGAAGTCGGAGTCGGGGCGTTTTTACCGACTCCAGCGGCACCAAAATTGCTCCGATTCCGACTCGACGACTCCGATTCCACAGCCCTGCTCACTTGGGTGGAAGGGGAAGGGCACATTTTGAAGTAAAACAGCGTGTTCTTCTTAAGGGGCTGTCCCACTTGGGCGACCTAATTGGTGAGTTTAGAAGAGTTTAGGAGTTTTGAAAAAATGTCGTGTTGAAGACCTCCTTCAACTATGTTGAAGACCTCCTTCAACCTCCTTCCACTGTGTTGAAGACCAGCTTCGACTAGCTTCGGGAAAATTGGACACAATGGTGGAGAGTGAATTCGACCTCCCTTCGACTATGTTGAAGACTATCTACGACTACCTTTGACTACCCTCGATTACCTACGACTAACATGCCGACCTACTACGACTAAACCTACGAGTAAAAAAAAGATCGATATTTTCCGCGGCGACCTATTTTTAAACTCGCGGGCATTTTTCAACTTGTTGACAAATACGCCGCGACCTAGCCGAGGCCTCCAGTACGCGGGGACCACTCTCGAGCATGAAGGAGAGTTACGAAGACCTCCTAGGACCTCGTGTCGACCATGCTGCGAGTATGAGTCAAGGGCAAACTGGCGGATTAGGTCGCCCAAGTGGGACAGTCCCTGTAGTTGCTTGCCCAAAGTGTGTTCCTCATCTCATGTTGCTGCATACATTTTCACCCTGGCGTGATCGGGCGCATGTTCTGTACCACACTGTCTGCTGCGTCAGCGTCAGTATATACCGTTTGCCATTGGCTACAAAGTGCTCAGAGACACCTCCAAAGTACTGTATGGACACTGGTCTTTGCTCATCAGGGGTCCTTTTAAAAGTTGAATTCTAGATTGCTGAATAACTTGTTTCAAGGTTCAGTCTTGGGCAGTGGTTGTCAGCTTGTTACCTCTGCAAATGCTGATCTCGCAAACGCCTTGGTCTAGAACAGTGGTTCTTATCCCGGGGGGGGGGGGGGGGGGGGGAGGGGGCGTGAACCCCTATGTAGGAATGTCACAACATTTTGAGATTTTAAAAATCGAGCGCGCTTTTGCGGTTGCAGCACCTAGACTGTGGAATAGCATCCAAGTCAGGTTCATTTGTCACATACGCATACGAGATGTGCAGTGAAACGGAAAGTGGCAATGCTTGCGGATTGTGTGAAAACAAACTACAAAACAGCAATCTTAACAGCAACTACAAAACTGCACAAAACAGCAATTTTAAAAAGATACAACACAGCAGTAAATTAGTACAGTAAGTTAGAGAACGGGTCCTTTTCAGAATGGCAGGCAGTGGCGAGTGGAGTGCCGCAAGGCTCGGTGTTGGGGCCGCAACTGTTTACCATGTATATTAATAATTTGGAAGAGGGAATTAGGAACAACACTAGCAAATTTGCGGATGACACAAAGCTGGGTGGCAGTGTGAACTGTGAAGAGGATGTTAGGAGGTTGCAGGGTGACCTGGACAGGTTGAGTGAGTGGGCAGATGCGTGGCAGATGCAGTATAATATAGATAAATGTGAGGTTATCCACTTTGGCGGCAAAAACAAGGGGGCAGATTATTATCTCAATGGGGTTAGGTTAGGTAAGGGGGAGGTACAGCGAGACCTGGGTGTCCTTGTACACCGGTCACTGAAAGTTGGCGTGCAGGTACAGCAGGCAGTGAAGAAAGCTAATGGAATGTTGGCCTTCATAACAAGAGGATTTCAGTATAGGAGTAAAGAGGTTCTTCTGCAGTTGTACAGGGCTCTGGTGTGACCACATCTGGAGTACTGTGTACAGTTTTGGTCTCCTAATTTAAGGAAGGACATCCTTGTGATTGAGGCAGTGCAGCGTAGGTTCACTAGATTGATCCCTGGGATGGCGGGACTGTCATATGAGGAAAGATTGAAAGGACTAGGCTTGTATTCACTGGAGTTTAGAAGGATGAGGGGGGGTCTTATAGAAACATATAAAATTATAAAAGGACTGGACAAGCTAGATGCAGGAAAAATGTTCCCAATGTTGGGCGAGTCCAGAACCGGGGGCCACAGTCTTAGAATAAAGGGGAGGTCATTTATGACTGGGGTGAGAAAAACCTTTTTCACCCAGAGAGTTGTGAATTTGTGGAATTCCCTGCCACAGAGGGCAGTGGAGGCCAAATCACTGGATGGATTTAAGAGAGAGTTACATTCCTCTAGGGGCTGGTGGAGTCAAGGGATATGGGGAGAAGGCAGGCACGGGTTATTGATTGGGGACGATCAGCCATGATCACAATGAATGGCGGTGCTGGCTCGAAGGGCCGAATGGCCTCCTGCGCCTATTTTCTATGTTTCTATGTTAGGTCCTGCAGGGGGGCGAGTGTAGTTCCCATAGTGCGTTCGGCCGAACGCTCTACTCTCTGCAGAGCCTGCCTGTCCTGGGCAGAACTGTTCCCAAACCAGATCGTGATGTTGCCGGACAAGATGCTTTCTACAGCCCCAGAGTAGAAGGACTGAAGGATCCTCATAGACACTCTGAATTTCCTCAGCTGCCTGAGGTGGTAAAGACGCGGCCTTGCCTTACTCACCAGTGCGGCAGCGTGTGTTGTCCATGTCAGATCCTCTATGATCCCTCTCATCAGAACTGCCCCCTCCATCGACTCCTTTAAGTCCAGACTCAAAACCTATTTCTACTCCCTAGTGTTTTGAGCCCCTGTGAGGGGGCACTGTAAACAGTTTATGTATGTATTGTTAGGTCTGTGTACCATTGTATGTAGCACGTGAGTACCTGCACTGATGTACAACACTTTGGTCAACGTGAGTTGTTTTTAAATGTGTTTCTTCTTCTTTCGTGTGGCGTGCACAGCCTAAAGTTGTAGGACAACTTGTTCTATTTGATCTTCCGTTTGTGCACGTCGAGTTGATTGCATTAGTCGAAACTGGGTGGACCACGTGAAGGTTGCAATCTTCCACCCCTTTAAATGTGCTATACAATTAAAATTGACTATTCGGTGTCCAATTTTCCCGGTTAGTGGAAGCTAGTCTTCAACACAGTGGAAGGAGGTTTTCTACATAGTGGAAGGAGGTCTTCAACATGACATTTTTTTCAAATTCTCCTAAGCTCTTCTAAACTCGCCAATTAGGTCGCCCAAGTGGGACAGCCCCTCAACAACGCTGCCCTATGTGGGTCGTTTTGGGCTGTGCCTGGGGTCATGAAGGGGACACAAATAACATATCCATCTGTTGGGCCCATGTTTAGGAACCTAACAAAGGTACATACCACGTCCAGTGCTTTGTTCACGTATGCACGTACTGGTGCCTAAAAAAGGTTGAGAACCACTGGTCTAGAAGACTGTGAATAAACAAGGAACTGCAGAGGCCGGTTCACCTAAGAAAGGAGCAAAAATCCTGGAGTAACTCTGCAGGAAACGTCCAATGAAGGGTTCCGACCCGAAACGTCACCCCTCCTTTTCCCCCAGAGATGTTGCCTAATCCGCTGAGTTACTCCAGCACTGTGTGTCTATGTTTTGGAGAATATGGACAGGTGGCGTTCCGGGTCGGGATGTGCTGAAGAAGGGTCCTAACTCGAATTGTCACCTATCCATGTTCTCCAGAGATCTCTGGAGAAAAAGGATGGGTGACGTTTCTTCAGTTATTCCCTTTATCCTGTATCTGTACACTGTGGACGGCTCGATTGTAATCATGTATTGTCTTTCAAGTTCAGGGGTGTTTATTGTCATGTGTCCCAGATAGGACAATGAAATTCTTGCTTTGCTTCAGCACAACAGAATATAGTAGTCATGAGTACAGAACAGATCAGTGTGTCCATATACCATTATATAAATATATACACATAAATAAGCAGATAAAGTGCATTAGGCTATTAAAGTTCAGATTTTTGTTTGAGTTGAGTTTAATACCCTGATGGCTGTGGGGAAGCAGCTATTCCTGAACCTGGATGTTGCAGATTTCAGGCTCCTGTACCTTCTACCTGAAGGCAGCGGAGACATGAGTGTGTGGCCAGGATGGTGTGGGTCCTTGATGATGCTGCCAGCCTTTTTGAGGCAGCGAATCAAACTGGATAACAGGGGACAAAAAGCTTTACTCTGTACCTCGGTACAGGTGACTACAAACTAAACTTCTCCTTGTAGCCTTTCATACGCTTAAGGGCCTGTCCCACTGTACGAGCTCATTCAAGAGCTCTCCCGAGTTAAAAAAAAAAAATTAACTCATGTTAAGCACGTAGAATGTACGTTGCAGGTACGTCGGAGCTCGGGG
This sequence comes from Malacoraja senta, assembly GCA_038087875.1. NCBI lineage: Eukaryota > Metazoa > Chordata > Chondrichthyes > Rajiformes > Rajidae > Malacoraja > Malacoraja senta. Next base: position 47,518 of record JAXLNO010005109.1, read on the forward strand.
ACGTCTCTTAGCGGCTCGTAACGCTAACGGCAGGTACTCGGGAAACGCGGTAAGCTCGTGAAGACTTTTCAACGTGTTGAAAAATGTCCACGAGAGCCCCGAGTACCTACGAGCGGCTATTACCGTAATTCTCCGAGTTCGAATCGGGGAAACTCGGGAGAACTCTTGAATTAGCTCGTACAGTGGGGCAGTCCCATTACTAATCGAGAACCTAGCAATAACCAATGATGTGGCCTCCACAGCCATCTGTGGCAATGAATTCCTCAGATTCGCCACCCTCTGACTAAAGAAATTCCTCCTCGTCTCCTTTCTCAAGGTGCGTTAACAATGCTTAGAAGAAAGTCTGAAGGGTCCCGACACTAAACGTAATCTATCCAGGAGAATAACCTGCCTGATGTGGTGGTTTGTTTGTCTCTGTACCTGGCCCGGATAGAATGTGGACACAGAATGCTGGAGTAACTCAGTGGGACAGGCAGCATCTCTGGAGAGAAAGAATGGGTGGCGTTTTGGGTCGAGACCCTTCTTCAGACTGGATAGAGTGGTTGTGTGGAGGATGTTTCCACGAGTGGGAGAGTCTAGAACCAGAGGGCACAGCCTCAGAATTAATGGACTTGCCTTTAGGAAGGAGATGAGGAGGAATTTCTTTAGCCAGAGGGCGGTAAATCTGTGGAATTCTTTGCCACAGTTGGCTGTGGAGGCCAAGTCAGTGGATATTTTTAAGGCAGAGATTTAAGGACCTGTCACACTTTCCCGAGTTACTCACGAGTTGTCCTGAGTTTTCCCCTTGATTCGAACTCGAAGAATTACGGTAATAGACGTTCGTAGGTACTCGGGACTATTTTTTAAACTCCTGGACATTTTTCCACATGTTGCAAAAACGTCCCGACTTACCTGATGCCCAGAGTTCCTACGGCTGGCATTACGAGCCACTACGAAACATCTACGGACTCCTACGGACTCGCTACCGACATTCCCCGAGTTCGAATCAAGGGGAAAACTCGGGAGAGTTTGTGAGTAACTTGGGAAAGTGGGACAGGGCCTTAGCAGCTTCATGGTCATTGCGGGTGTCGGGGGTTGTGGGGAGAAGAGATTGAGGGGGAGAGTCGGTATGTCAAGGAGGACTCTCTCGAACTTCCACAGGTGCTGACTGGCTGCATCGTGGCTTGGTTCGGTAAGTTGAGCGCCCTGGAGCGGAAAAAACTACAAAAAGTAGTAAACACTGTCCAGTCCATCATCGGCTCTGACCTCCCTTCCATCGAGGGGATCTATCGCAGTCGTTGCCTCAAAAAGGCTGGCAGCATCATCAAGGATCCACACCATCCTGGCCACGCACTCATCTTCCCGCTACCTTCAGGTAGAAGGTACAGGAGCCTGAAGACTGCAACGACCAGGTTCAGGAATAGCTACTTCCCCACAGCCATCAGGCTATTAAACTTGGCTCGGACAAAACTCTGAACATTAATAGCCCATTATCTGTTATTTGCACTTTATCAGACAATAGACAATAGGTGCAGGAGTGGGTCATTTGGCCCTTCGAGCCAGCACCGCCATTCAATGTGATCATGGCTGACCATCCCCAATCAGTACCCCGTTCCTGCCTTCTCCCCATATCCCCTGACTCCGCTATCTTTAAGAGCCCTATCTAGCTCTCTCTTGAAAGTATCCAGAGAACCTGCCTCCACCGCCCTCTGAGGCAGAGAATTCCACAGACTCACCACTCTCTGTGAGAAAAGGTGTTTCCCCATCTCCGCTCCAAATGGCCGATCCCTTATTCTTAAACTGTGGCCCCTGGTTCTGGACTCCCCCAACATCGGGAACATGTTTCCTGCCTCGAGCGTGTCCAAACCCTTAACTATTTATTTATTGATATGTGTGTATATATTTATACTTCTTCTTCCTCGTGTCCGGCCATCTTCTATATCACGTCTTTCGGTCGGTCAGTGACGGTTGGCGGTCGGTGGTTGCAGAATTGGCTACTTCAGTCAGTCACTGTGGTACAGTTCCTGTCGTCAGCATTGCCCGGCTTGCGTTATGTGGAGGCTTCTGCTTGCATCCCATATTTAAACTATGGTATATGGACACACTGATCTGTTCTGTATTCATGCCTACTATATTCTGTTGTGCTGAAGCAAAGCAAGAATTTCATTGTCCTATCTGGGACGCATGACAATAAACTCTCTTGAACTTGAGATAGATCAGCCATGATTGAAACATAGAAACATAGAAAATAGGTGCAGGAGTAGGCCATTCGGCCCTTCGAGTCTGCACCGCCATTCAATATGATCATGGCTGATCATCCAACTCAGTATCCTGTACCTGCTTTCTCTCCATACCCCCTGATCCCTTTAGCCACAAAGGCCACATCTAACTCCCTCTTAAATATAGCCAATGAACTGGCCTCAACTACATTCTGTGGCAGAGAATTCCAGAGATTCACCACTCTCTGTGTAAAAAATGTTTTTCTCATCTCGGTCCTAAAAGACTTCCCCCTTATCCTTAAACTGTGACCCCTTGTACTGACTCCCCAACATCGGGAACAATCTTCCTGCATCTAGCCTGTCCAACCCCTTAAGAATTTTGTAAGTTTCTATAAGATCCCCCCTCAATCTTCTAAATTCCAGCGAGTACAAGCCGAGTCTATCCAGTCTTTCTTCATATGAAAGTCCTGACATCCCAGGAATCAGTCTGGTGAACCTTCTCTGCACTCCCTCTATGGCAAGAATGTCCTTCCTCAGATTAGGAGACCAAAACTGTACGCAAAACTCCAGGTGTGGTCTCACCAAGACCCTGTACAACTGCAGTAGAACCTCCCTGCTCCTATACTCAAATCCTTTTGGATGGTGGAGTAGATGGGCCGAATGGCCAAATTCTGCTCCTGGGACCTATAAACTTGAACATCATTACTGACGACACTTGTCTTTGTTTCCGCAGAGTGAGCCACGAGTTCGACTGGTGCTGGCCCAGCACATGCTGAGGGACATCCAGGGCATCTTGAACAGGCTAGAGGTGAGGACCAAGCTTCTGTCTCAAGACAAGCCTACCTTCGGGGCATTGTAACCAAAGCAAAGTCGTGGAAACACAAACTTTTCCTATGTGGATGCAGGGTGACTTGGACAGGTTGGGGGAGTGGGCAGATGCATGGCAGATGAAGTTTAATGCGGATAAATGTGAGGTTATCCACTTTGCTAGCAAAAACAGGACGGCAGATTACTATCTAAATGGCGTCAAGTTGGGAAAAGGGGAAGTACAACGGGATCTGGGGGTCCTTGTTCACCAGTCTATGAAAGTAAGCATGCAGGTTCAGCAGGCAGCGAAGAAAGTGAATGGCCTGTTGGCCTTTATAACAAGAGAAGTCGAGTTTCGGAGCAAAGAGGTCCGTCTGCAGTTGTACAGAACCCTAGTGAGACCACACCTGGAGTATTGTGTGCAGTTTTGGTCCCCTAATTTGAGGAAGGACATTCTTGCTATTGAGGGATTGCAGCGTTTACAAGGTTAATTCCCGGGATAGAATGCAGCGGCTGGGCTTGTACACTCTGGAGTTTAGAAGGATGAGAGGGTATCTTATTGAAACATATAAGATTATTAAGGGTTTGGACACGCTAGAGGCAGGAAACATGTTCCCGATGTTGGGGGAGTCCAGAACCAGGGACCGCACAGCTAAAAAATAAGGGGTAAGCCATTTAGAACGGAGACAAGGAAACACTTTTTGGGTGGCGTTTCGGGTCGAGGCCTTTCTTCATGAGCCAGCAATAATCATGTATTGTCCACGTCAATATGGTCGTTAGGGATAGGAACAGAATTAGGCCATTCGGCCCATCAAGTCTACTCCGCCTGTCAATCATGGCTGATCTATCTCTCCCTCCTGACCCCATTCTGCCGTCTCCCTACGGTGGCAGCAGCGGTAGAGTTGCCGCCTTACAGCGAATGCAGCGCCGGAGACCCGGCTTCCATCCCGACTACGGTGCTGTCTGTACGGAGTTTGCACGTTCTCCCCGTGACCTGCGTGGGTTTTCTCCGAGATCTTCTGTTTCCTCCCGCACTCCAAAGACGTGCGGGTTTGTAGGTTGATTGGCTTGGTGTTAATTTGCGGGGATGGCTGGTCGGCGCGGACCCGGTGGGCCGAAGGGCCTGTTTCTGCGCTGTATCTCTAAACTAAACTAATCGAGAAATATATAGTGCTGGAGGGAACTGCAGATGCTGGTTTAACTTGAAGATAGGCTGGAGTAACTCAGCGGGACAGGCAGCGTCATTCCTTCTCCCCAGAGATGTTGCCCGTGCCGCTGAGTTACTCCAGCGTTTTGTGCCGATCGTTAATGCATTGTGCTGCATGTAATGCCCGTCCATTCTGTCACACCTTTGCCAGGGCCACGGCAACGGCGGCGCGCAGGAGGCAGCGCCGGGCCCCGCGGACGCCACCGGCCCGGCGGCAGAGCCGGCGCCACCCACCGCTCCTCCGGCAGCCGGGGAGGCCATGGAGACGTCCGGCACGGAGCCGGCGCCAGCCCCGGCCTCCCTGGCGCCGGACCCGCCGGCCGAGGGCGCGACCGACGAGGGCGCCAACGCGTCGGAGGGCGCCGAGCCGAGCCTGTCGTCCGCCACCACGCAGACCGAGGAAGCGGCACCCGGCCCCAAGTAAGTTGCCGCGTCCCGGTGCGTCACTCACGGGCACGGCGGCGCAGTGGTACAGTTGCCGCCGCCGCACAGGAGGGTCTTAGAATAAAGGGGAGGCCATTTAAGACTGAGGTGAGAAAAAACGTTTTCACCCAGAGAGTTGTGAATTTGTGGAATTCCCTGCCACAGAGGGCAGTGGAGGCCAAATCACTGGATGGATTTAAGAGAGAGTTAGATAGAGCTCTAGGGGCTAGTGGAGTCAAGGGATATGGGGAGAAGGCAGGCACGGGTTATTGATTGGGGAATATGGGGAGAAGGCAGGCACGGGTTATTGATTGGGGACGATCAGCCATGATCACAATGAATTGCGGTGCTGGCTCGAAGGGCCGAATGGCCTCCTCCTGCACCTATTTTCTATGTTTCTATGTACAGCGCCAGAGTCGCCACGTCCCAGAAAATAGGTGCAGGAGGAGGCCATTCGGCCCTTCGAGCCAGCACCGCCATTCATTGTGATCATGGCTGATCGTCCCCAATCAATAACCTTCTCCCCAAAATTCTTGAAATAGAATTCCAAATTCCCTGGAATTTGATGGTATTTCCAGGCCCGGTGAGCCTTCCCCAACTGAGCATGTGCGACCGCCGCCCCAACTGTGCACGCGCGGATACCGGGCCCACTGCGCACGCGCGATGGAGTCGGCGTTCCTACCGCGTCACCGCCGCCATTTTCAATTGTGACGCGGCTGACGGGCCTCCCCAACTGCGCGGGCGCGGACGGTCGGAAATATACAGGCACGTACTTTTTCCCCCGCAAATCATCCCGCGGGCCTGATTGGACCTCTTCGCGTCTCCCCGCGAGCGCAGTTGGGGCAGCAGTCGCACGCTCGCAGTCCGGGAAGGCTCACCGGGTCGGGATATTTCCTGAAATTCCCCGAAATTATTTCATTTCCCTAAAATTAGCTGAAGACAACCGTAATTTCCCGAATTTTGGGTAATTTCCTTCAAAGTGGAAACACTTGTCCCAGTGCGTCCTCCCGTTCACTCACGGGCAGTCTACCCCACGACAGAAGGGGGAGGAGTTGCGCAGTTCGATAGCCACAGGGAAGAAGGATCTCCCGTGGCGTTTCGACCTGCACCTCAGTGGAACCAGTCTGTAGCTGAAGGTGCTCCAAATACAAGTGTAAACTTGTCCCTAGTATGTGTGTGTGTGTAGGATTGTGTTAATGTGTGAGGATCGCTGGTCGATGGGCCTGTTTCCGCGCTGTATCTCAAACTAAACATTTGTTTAAGAAAGAACTGCAGATGCTGGAAAAATCGAAGGTTGACAAAAATGGTGGAGAACTCAGCGGGTGAGGCAGCATCTATGGAGCGAAGGAATAGGTGACGTTTCGGGTCGAACCCGCTGAGTTTCTCCACCATTTTTGTCTACCTTTAAACTGAACAGTTGACGTTTCAACACCCTTCTGTGTGCCTGGGTCCTGGACTTTCTCACCGCCAGGCCCCAGGTAGCCAAGATGGGAGGAAATACATTGAAGTCCCTCACCCTGAGCACAGGATCCCCCCAGGGTTGCGTCCTTAGCCCCTACTGTACTCCCTGTACACACACATGACTGTGTGGCCTGGTTCAACTCAAACTCCTTCATCAAGTTTGCTGATGACACTGTGGTGGTGGGCCTGATCTCCGATAACGATGAGAAGGCCTGGCTACCGGGAGGAGGTGGCTGATCTGGCACTCTGGTGTCAGGACAACAGCCTCCTCTTGAATGTCACTAAAACTAAGGAGCTGATTGTGGACTTTAGGAGGGCAACACATCCGAGGACGTACACGCCATTGAAGATAAATGGGGATACTGTAGATAGGGTGAGCAGCTTTAAATGCCTGGGTGTCCAACATCACAGAGGATCTGACATGGACAACACCCGCTGCCGCACTGGTGAGTAAGGCAAGGCAGCGCCTTTACCACCTCAGGCAGCTGGGGAAATTCAGAGTCTCTCTGAGGATCCTCCAGTCCTTCTACTCTGGGGCTGTAGAAAGCATCTTGTCCGGCAACATCACAATCTGGTTTGGGAACAGCTCTGCCCAGGACAGGAAGGCTCTGCAGAGAGTAGAGCGTTCGGCCGAACGCACCATGGGAACTACACTCGCCCCCCCTGCAGGACCTATACACCAGGAGGTGCAGATCCAGAGCCAGCAACATTATGGGGGACCCCTACCCCCCCAGCAACGGACTGTTCCAGCTGCTACGGTCAGGCAAACACCTCCATTGTCACGCTGTGAAAACAGAGAGGATGAGAAGCAGTGTTTCTTCCCACAGGCCCAGGGTGTTTCTCACCAGGGACTAACTTACTGTTGTGTGGCATCTTTTTTAAATTGCTGTTTCTTTCTTTTTTTTTTCTCCGACAAATATGTAATTACTGATTCTGTTCCATTCTGTTTTGTAGTTTTTTTTGCACAATCCGCAAGCATTGCCACTGTTCGTTTCACTGCACATCTTGTATGTGTATGTGACGAATAGACTTGACACGACTTGACTTTTAGATCGATGATCTTTCCGTCAAAAAAAAAGAATGCACATTTTTGTTCGTTCTTGTTGTTGAAAAGTGATATTATTCAAGTGGTTGTTGTTTTAAAATGCTTTGGTGGGAAAAACAGCGATGCATCTCGACTTACAGCGCGATCCTTATCTTCAACGTTCCACTGGAAAAGTAAACAGAACAGTTGGAGGTGAAGAATTTCAGCTAAATAGTTGAGGATTAATGTTAGCACAGTTAAGCATGCAGGTGCAGCAGGCAGTGAAGAAGGCAAATGGCATGTTGGCCTTCATAACAAGAGGAGTTGAGTATAGGGGCAAAGAGGTCCTTCTGCAGTTGTACAGGGCCCTGGTGAGACCACACCTGGAGTATGTGTGCAGTTTTGGTCCCCTAATTTGAGGAAGGACATTCTTGCTATTGAGGGAGTGCAGCGTAGGTTCACCAGGTTAATTCCCGGAGAAGGCAGGAAATTGTGTGCAGTTTTATTCTCCTAATTTGAGGAAGGACATTCTTATTATTGAGGGAGTGCAGCGAAGGTTCACCAGGTTAATTCCCGGGATGACGGGACTGTCATATGCTGAGAGAATGGAGCGGCTGGGCTTTGTACTCTGTGGAGTTTAGAAGGATGAAGAGGCTATCTTATTGAAACATATAAGATTATTAAGGGTTTGGACACGCTCGAGGCAAGAAACATGTTCCCGATGTTGGGGGAGTACAGAACCAGGGGCCACACAGTTTAAGAATAAGGGGTAAGCCATTTAGAACGGAGACGAGGAAACCCTTTTTCTCACAGGGAGTTGTGAGTCTGTGGAATTCTCTGCTCTCTGCCGGTTCTCTGGATACTTTCAAGAGAGAGCTGGATAGGGCTCTTAAAGATAGCGGAGTCAGGGGATATGGGGAGAGGGCAGGAACGGGGAACTGATTGTGGATGATCAGCCATGATCACACTGAATGGCGGTGCTGGCTTGAAGGGCAAAATGGCCTCCTCCTGCACCTATTGTCTATTGTTAAATGGGATTAGGGGGGAGAGACCAGCCATGTTTGAATGTGATCACATTCAAACATGTTTGAGTGGGCTCGAAGACCCCACTGCACCTATTGTCTATTGACTTTAGATTTTGGAGACAGTGTGGAAATCGGCCCTCCGAGTCCGCGCGGACCAGCGATCACCCCATACACTAGCGCTGTGCTACAGGCTGGTAAAGATGCAGCCTCACAGCGCCAGAGACCCCGGTTCGATCCTGACCTCAGGTGCTGTCTGTGCGGGGTTTGCACATTTTACATGTGACCACATGGCGTTCCTTCTACGTTCCAAGGACAAGCGAGTGGGTATGGAGAAGAATTGACCCGGCAAATTGCCCCAAGTGTATTGGTAGTGAATGAGTAAGTGGGGTAACAAGGAACTAGTATGAATGGTCAAATGAATTGAAACTCCTTGGCCGGCGGTTCATTCTTCAGCAAGAGAATAATCCCAAACATACTGCTAAAGCAACAAAGAGTTCTTCAAAGCTAAAAAATGGTCAATTCTTGAGTGGCCAAGTCAATCACCCGATCTGAACCCAATTGAGCATGCCTTTTATATGCTGAAGAGAAAACTGACGGGGACTAGCCCCCAAAACAAGCATAAGCTAAAGATGGCTGCAATACAGGCCTGGCAGAGCATCACCAGAGAAGACACCCAGCAACTGGTGATGTCCATGAATCGCAGACTTCAAACAGTCATTGCATGCAAAGGATATGCAACAAAATACTAAACATGACTACTTTCATTTAGATGACATTGCTGTGTCCCAAACATTATGGTGCCCTGAAATGGGGGGACTATGTATAAACACTGATGTAATTTCTACATGGTGAAACCAAAATGTATAAAAATGGCCTTTATTAAAATCTGACAATGTGCACTTTAACCACATGTGATTTTTTCAATTACAAATCTCAAATGGTGGAAAACAGAAGCAAATAAATAAATGATGGGTGTTTGTCCCAAACATTATGTAGCAATGTTACAAAATTTTGAGATTTTAAAAATCAAGTCTAATTTATCTCATCAGATAAAGCATAAAAAGAAGTTTAATTTGACACCTAATTCACTTTCATATCTTCCGTATTAAAAAAGTTATGGCCATTTTCATACTCGGAAATTGGCATCTTGTTCCCTATTGCTTTTCCATTGACTTAACACAAAAGCTGTGATCAAGGACAGTCAAAAGCCCATAACTTTCTTAAAAATTAAGAGAACTGAAAGAAATGTTCAGTTATTATAGATTGAAGCATTCTGAAACAAATATGAAACACTCTTACTTAGATGACATGAAATTAAAGCATATAATTAGTTAGTTACCTAATTGTAGCTAATTACAAAATTCAATTACTAGATCTAAACATCTATCAATTTCTTAAGAATAGATTAACATTTTTAAATAGCCTAAGTGTCCAAATAACATTCACACAAGAATTCACAATATAACATAATTTTAAAATCTCATTGTCATGGATTTACAGGCCAAATGGAAGGAATTTAATGTTTAATACCTGTAAATTAATGGGCATTTAAATCATCTTGCGAGTGGGTTTTTCTGGAACGCGATCATTTGGAACGTTGATTTGCGGTGAATTTAACCCCGTATCGGCATGAAAAATTCTGCCGTTAGTTCGGGGAAAAGAATTACCGTTTCGCATTAAAAAATGTGAATTAAAGGCCTCTTAAGAAGCACTTTTATACAAAAAAATAAACTGCTTTTGTTTACCTGTCCCGTGCGTGAAATCCGTCCCCGTTGTCGGCGTTGACGGCTTTCGAAGCTGATTTTAAAATAACTCCAGCGCTGACATTGTCGATCAATTAAAAATAAAAAATACACAAAACGCCCGTCGGAACGATTCTTCAGCAAACGCTGGCACTCCCAACGAAATATAATACAGGACAAGGTAGGAGAAACCCGCGTTTTATCCCAGCCACCCCCTCAAAGGCGCCAAAATCACGCACACGGCCAGTGGCAGAATTGCAGCGCCGCTGAAGGTAAGTATTGTAACATACCTACATTATGGAAGGTACTGTATATGTCGGGAACACAACTGCATCTGTTAAGGGCCTGTCCCACTTGGGTGACATTTTAGGCAACAGCCTAAAAAGGGGTTGTCGCGTCATGATGCGTGGTGACGCATGTCGTGACGCGCGATGTCTCCCTGCCGCCCCAGGATTTTGGAATGTTCAAGAATGGCGGTGCTGGCTCGAAGGGCCGAATGGCCTCTTCCTGCACCTATTTTCTATATTTCTATGTCAGTCACTGACGGCCGTCGTCGCCCATACAATGGGCAAGTGGGACAGGCCCTACAAGGTTTATGTGTTGACTTGTCCTGTGCTCTGTGTCTGTCCCAGTCACCCGTCCCCCACAGAGTACCTGGAGGTCCTGATGGAACTGCAGCGGGTGGAGTCCAGACTGCAGCCCTTCGTGCAGAGATACCAGGAGATACTGAGCACGGCCACCACTGCCGACTACAACAACAATGTACGTGTCCCACCCCCCCCCCCCCCCCCCCACCTCTCTGTAGCTTCACCTGCAAGTCTCTGCCTCAGAGGGCGGTGGAGGCCGCTTCTCTGGATGCTTTCAAGAGAGAGCTAGATAGGGCTGTTAAAGATAGCGGAGTCAGAGGATTTGGGGAGAAGGGGTACTGATTGTGGATGATCAGCCATGATCACATTGAATGGCGGTGCTGGCTCGAAGGGCCGAATGGCCTACCCCTGCGCCTCTTGTCTATTGCCCTCACTCTCTCAGGTCTCCCATGGGGAAGATGAAATGTAATAAAAATGTAGATAAGGTGGTCAAAAAGGCATTTGGCACTTTGGCCTTCAGATGTTGAAGTCATTGAGTATAGATGTTGGGAGGTCATGTTGCTGTTGTATAAGACGTTGGTGAGGCCGCAATTAGAATATTGTGTTCAGTTCTGGGCACCATGTTATAGGAAAGGTATTGTCAAGCTTGAAAGGGTTCAGAGAAGATTTACGAGGATGTTGCCAGGACTAGAGGGTGTGAGCTATAGGGAGAGGTTGAGTAGGCTGGGTCTCTATTCCATGGAGCGCAGGAGGATGAGGGGTGATCTTATGGAGGTGTATAAGATCTCCTCTATACATTTATTGTATATTATTGTAATGGCTGTATGGTGAACACACATTTCGCTGCGCCAACTGGCACATATGACAAATAAATGTATCTTGTAAAATCATGAGAGGAATAGATCGGGTAGATGCACAGAGTCTTTTACCCAGAGTAGGGGAATCGAGGACCAGAGGACATAGGTTCAAGGTGAAGGGGAAAAGATTTAATAGGAATCCGAGGGGTAACGTTTTCACACAGAGGGTGGTGGGTGCATGGAACAAGCTGCCAGAGGAGGTAGTTGAGGCTGGGACTATCCCATCGTTTAAGAAACAGTTGGACAGGTACATGGACAGGTGTTTATGAAGGAACTGCAGATGCTGGAAAATCGAAGGTACACAAAAAGGCTGGAGAAACTCAACGGGTGCACATGTACATGGACAGGACAGGTTTGGAAGGTTATGGGCCAAGCGCAGGCAGGTGGGACCAGTGCAGCTGGGACACTGTTGGCCGGTGTGGGCGAGTTGGCCGGTGTGGGGGCGAGTCGGGCCGAAGGGCCTGTTTCCCCGCCGTATCGCTCTCATGTTTCTCTTATTGACTGACTTACCAGTGGGCCTTTCCCCACCCACATTTCCCTTCCCAACAGACGGAGAGCAGGGAGGAGGACCAGAGGACCATCAACCTCGTCGGGGAGGCACTGCGCTTCCTGGGCAACACCTTTGTGGCTCTGTCCGACCTGCGGTGCAACCTGGCGGCCAACACCCCCCGCCACCTGCACGTGGTGCGGCCCATGTCCCACTACGCTTCACCCGTGGTGCTGCAGCAGGCTCTGCCCATTCAGGTGAGTTACCAGACCGTGGGGGGGTGTAGATCAGTGGGCCAGTGCACTGGTCCCGGCTGCAGAGATGTAATGCTGAGCCTCCGTAAGGCCACATTTTATAATAATAATACCTTTATTTGTACAGCACTTTTTTTTGATTTGATTTGATTTATTGTCATTGTCTTCAATGAAGAGACAACAACATTATTTTGTCCCTTGCAGTCATACAACATTTTATACCATTGATTGCATCCCAAAGCGCTTTCAATAGAATTCGGCCCATCGAGTATACTCCGCCATTCAAACATGGCTGATCTCTGCCTCCTAATCCCATTTTACAATAGACAATAGGTGCAGGAGTAGGCCATTCGGCCCTTCGAGCCATCATTGTAGATGTAGCCCAGTCCATCACACACACTCCCCACCATTGTAGATGTAGCCCAGTCCATCACACAGACCACACTCAATAGACAATAGACAATAGGTGCAGGAAGAGCCAGCACCGCCATTCAATGTGATCATCCCCAATCAGTACCCCGTTCCTGCCTTCTCCCCATATCCCCTGACTCTGCTATCTTTAAGAGCCCTGTCTAGCTCTCTCTTGAAGGTATCCAGAGAACCGGCCTCCACTGCCCTCTGAGGCAGAGAATTCCACAGACTCACAACTCTCTGGGTGGAAAAGTGCTTCCTCGTCTCCGTTCTAAATGGCTCACCCTTATTCTTAAACTGTGTGTGGCCCCTGGTTCTGGACTCCCCCCAACATCGGGAACATGTTTCCTGCCTCTAGCGTGTCCAAACCCTTAATAATCATATGTTTCAATAAGATTTCCTCTCATCCTTCTAAACTCCAGAGTGTACAAGCCAGCCGCTCCATTCTCTCAGCACATTTCCACATACAATTTAAAACAATAAAACATAGGCAGTTAATAGCCTAAAAAGCACAGATTTATATTTAAAAATATGTATAATCTTGTTAAGGGCTTGGACACACTAGAGGCAGGAAACATGTTCCCGATGTTGGGGGAGTCCAGAAACAGGGGCCACAGTTCAAGAATAAGGAGTAAGCCATTTAGAACGGAGACGAGGAAACACTTGTGTGTTTGTGAGTTGTGAGTCTGTGGAATTCTCTGCCTCAGAGGGCGGTGGAGGCCGGTTCTCTGGATACTTTCAAGAGAGAGCTACATAGGGCTCTTAAAGATAGCGGAGTCAGGGGATATGGGGAGAAGGCAGGAACGGGGTACTGATTGGAGATGATCAACCATGATCACATTGAATGGCGGTGCTGGCTCGAAGGGCCAAATGGCCTACTCCTGCACCTATGATCTATTGTCTGTTGTCTATAAAATTGAGAGTGGCGCTTTTTCTTGTTGTATGACTGCAGAAACCAAATTTCGTTTGAACTTCATTTGAGGTTCAAATAACAATAAATAAATGGTATGTATTGTATTGTAAAATGACAACAGAAGTAAAATTAGTTAAAGCTTGATAAAAAGATGTCTTCAGCTGGCGTTTCAAAATGTCAACTGAGTGGGAGTTTCTCTGTAGGCCCCACTCGGTCATGACTGATCATGGCTGCTGCACCCTAGTTGTTGGCTGCTTGCTTCAAACTCGGCTCATCTCTCATAGCCCTGGGTAGGACATTCCTCAGCTTGGGGCGTCGTTGAAAAAGGCTGCTTCACCAATTCTGGAGTACCGTGAGGAACATTTGTGGCCCGTGCCTGAGGAAGGGTGTGCCGCCTCTGCAGATGGGCCCAGAGGAAGTTTACAAGAACGATCCCAGGAATGAGGCTGGGACTATCACATTGTTTAAGAAACAGTTAGACAGGTACATGGATGGGACAGGTTTGGACCAAGCGCAGGCAAGTGGGACTAGTGTAGCTGGGACATTGTTGGGCGAGTTGGGCCGAAGGGGCTGTTCCACACTGTATAAAAAATAAAAAATAAAAAACTCAGCAAGACAGGCATCATCTCTGGAGGGAAGGAATGGGTAACGTTTCGGGTCGAGACCCTTCTGTCGTGGCCATTTGGCTTTATTTTGTGTGTCATTAATTATGGCATTTGTCTTTAAATTTTGGTCTGCCCGTAATTATGTTGGTGGGATTTGTGACATAGTTGGTGGTGTGATTTCTGGGCAGAAGCTGTTAGCTGGTTAGTTTAGTTCGGAGGACCATGGTTGAGGGTATAACTTTGACCATGAGGAGTTTTCTAGCGTTTCTAAGCGATAAGCTGAAGTTTGACGAGGTTTAAAATGTACGAGTATTAGAAGAAGTTGGATGAATAATAAAGAACTATTAATCTAAAAGACTGTGATGAAGATTTATCTTTCGAGAAGCTTTGGGCCTGAAGGACGTGGAGAGCTCACATGCGTATCCAAACGACATTCTCCTAATATCATGTTTTCTCCAGGGTGGGAGAGAGAACGGAGCGATCTCTTGAGCGATAAAATAATCTGCGATATTAAAATAATTTAGAAGGGTTTCGACCCGAAACGATGCCTATTTCCTTCGCTAGGTTTCGACCCGAAACGATGCCTATTTCCTTTGCTCCATTGATGCCGCCTCACCCGCTGAGTTTCTCCAGCATTCTCTCTACCCGCAACTTCTACTGAAGTGTGGATGGCCGTTGGCTCGCTAGGAGCTCATCCACCCTTTGACGGGTCTTGTCTTTGGTCCTGCTGGGGGTCCCACAGCCCCCTCCTCACCTGGCAGACCAGGAGGGGGAGACGGTTTAGTCGCCGACTATCCGACTATGGATCAATTTAAACCAGCATCTGCAGTTTTTTCCTACGCAGAAAAAAAACTTCCTGAAGCTGAAGGTAGACAAAAGTGCTGGAGAAACTCAGCGGGGTGCGGCAGCATCTGTGGAGCGAAGGAAATAGGCAAAGTTATGAACATTGACTTCTCCAATTTCAGGGTAGTCCTTGCTTTCTCCTCCCCTTCCTCCCCTTCCCAGCTCTCCCGCAGCCCACTGTCTCTGCCTTTTTCTTCTTCCCGCCCCCACCCCCACCCTCACATCAGTCTGAAGAAGGGTCTCACTAGAATTTAGAAGATTGAGGGGGATCTTATAGAAACTTACAAAATTCTTAAGGGGTTGGACAGGCTAGATGCAGGAAGATTGTTCCCGATGTTGGGAAGTCCAGAACAAGGGGTCCACAGTTTAAGGATAAGGGGGAAGTCTTTTAAGACCGAGATGAGAAAAACATTGTTCACACAGAGAGTGGTGAATCTGTGGAATTTATCTGCCACAGAAGGTAGTAGAAGGTAGTTGAGGCCAGTTCATTGGCTATATTTAAGAGGGAGTTATATGTGGCCCTTGTGGCTAAAGGGATCAGGGGGTATGGAGAGAAGGCAGGTACAGGATACTGAGTTGGATGATCAGCCATGATCATATTGAATGGCGGTGCAGGCTCGAAGGGCCGAATGGCCTACACCTGTACCTATTTTCTATTTCTATGTTTCTATGACCCGAAATGTCACCTATTCCTTCGCTCCATAGATGCTGCCTGTCCCGCTGAGTTTCTCCAGCATTTTTGACCACCTTTGATTTTCCAGCATCTGCAGTTTCTTCTTAAACGGAATAATCAGCCACTACACCTTCCTCAGACCCTCTCTGCTCTGTTCCCCCTCCCTTCTCCTCCTCCGACACTAAAATTGCGCCTCTCTCTCTCTCTCCGCCCCATCCAGCAGATCAACGTGGGGACCACGGTCACCATGACGACCAACGGCAACCGGCCGCAGCAGCACGGGGCCGAGGGCCAGTCGTCGGCGCCGGCTCCCCCCGGCACGCCAGCCCCCGCTCAGACGCCGGCCCCCGCCGATTCACAGGAGGCGGCGGATGGCCAGGGGCCGCAGCAGGGCCAGGGCCAGCAGCAGGTTCCAGGCCCGGGGCAGAACTCCCATCCTAGGGTGATCCGCATCACACACCAGACCATGGAGCCCGTGGTCATGATGCAGATGAACCTGCAAGGAGGTGGGTGGCACCTACTGAACTGTGAGGAGGATGCTATGAGGATGCAGGGTGACTTGGACAGGTTGGGGGAGTGGGCAGATGCACGGCAGATGCAGTTTAATGTGGATAAATGCTATGAGGATGCAGGGTGACTCGGACAGGTTGGGGGAGTGGGCAGATGCACGGCAGATGCAGTTTAATGTGGATAAATGCTATGAGGATGCAGGGTGACTTGGACAGGTTGGGGGAGTGGGCAGATGCATGGCAGATGCCGTTTAATGTGGGTAAATGCTATGAGGAAGCAGGGTGACTTGGACAGGTTGGGGGAGTGGGCAGATGCATGGCAGATGCAGTTTAATGTGGATAAATGCTATGAGGATGCAGGGTGACTTGGACAGGTTGGGGGAGTGGGCAGATGTATGGCAGATGCAGTTTAATGTGGATAAATGCTATGAGGATGCAGGGTGACTTGGACAGGTTGGGGGAGTGGGCAGATGTATGGCAGATGCAGTTTAATGTGGATAAATGCTATGAGGATGCAGGGTGACTCGGACAGGTTGGGGAGTGGGCAGATGCACGGCAGATGCAGTTTAATGTGGATAAATGTGTGGTTATCCACTTTGGTAGCAAAAACAGGAAGGCAGATTACTATCTAAATGGCGTCAAGTTGGGGAAAGGGGGAAGTACAATGGGATCTGGGGGTCCTTGTTCATCAGTCAATGAAAGTAAGCGTGCAGGTACAGCAGACAGATGCAGTTTAATGCGGATACATGTGAGGTTATCCACTTTGGTGGGAAAAACGGGAAAGCAGATTATTATCTGTATATGTATAGAATATGTAGAGAAACATATATAATTATAAAAGGACTGGACAAGTTAGATGCGGGAAAATCTTTCCCAATGTTGGGCGAGTCCAGAACCAGGGGCCGCAGTTTTAGAATAAAGGGGAGGTCATTTAAGACTGAGGTGAGAAAAAACGTTTTCACCCAGAGAGTTGTGAATTTGTGGAATTCCCTGCCACAGAGGGCAGTGGAGGCCAAATCACTGGATGGATTTAAGAGAGAGTTAGATAGAGCTCTAAGGGCTGGTGGAATCAAGGGATATGGGGAGAAGGCAGGCACGGGTTATTGATTGAGGACGATCAGCCATGATCACAATGAATGGCGGTGCTGGCTCGAAGGGCCGAATGGCCTCCTCCTGCACCTATTTTCTATGTTTCTATGTGTCCAGTTGTGAAAAGGGGAAGTAAAATGGGATCTGGGGGTCCTTGTTCATCAGTCACTGAAAGTAAGCATGCAGGTACAGCAGGCAGTGAAGAAAGAGGATGGCATGTTGGCCTTCATAACAAGAGGAGTTGAGTATAGGAGCAAAGACGTCCTTCTGCAGTTGTACAGGGCCCTAATGAGACCACACCTGGAGTATTGTGTGCAGTTTTGGTCTCCAAATCTGACGAAGGACATTCTTGCTATTGAGGGAGTGCAGCGTAGGTTTACAAGGTTAATTCCCGGGATGGCGGGACTGTCATATGCAGAGAGAATGGAGCGGCTGGACTTGTACACTCTGGAGTTTAGAAGGATGAGCGGGAATCTTATTGAAACATATAAGATTATTAAGGGATTGGACACGCTAGAGGCAGGAAACATGTTCCCGATGTTGGGGGAGTCCAGAAGCAGGGGCCACACAGTTTAAGAATAAGGGTTAGGCCATT
This sequence comes from Malacoraja senta, assembly GCA_038087875.1. Taxonomy (NCBI): domain Eukaryota; kingdom Metazoa; phylum Chordata; class Chondrichthyes; order Rajiformes; family Rajidae; genus Malacoraja; species Malacoraja senta. Next base: position 65,228 of record JAXLNO010005109.1, read on the forward strand.
TAGAACAGAGATGAGGAAAAACATTTCCATCCAGAGAGTTGTGAGTCTGTGGAATTCTCTGCCTCAGAGGGCGGTGGAGGCCGATTCTCTGGATACTTTCAAGAGAGAGTTAGATAGAGCTCTCACAGATAGCGGAGTCAAGGGATATGGGGAGAAGGCAGGAACGGGGTACTCCAGGTGTGGTCTCACTAGGTTCCTGTACAATTGCAGAAGGACCTCTTTGCTCCTATACTCAACTCCTGGTTATGAAGGCCAACATGCCATCAGGTTGCTAGAGTGCGAGATTCTTGATTAGCACGGGTGTCAGGGGTTATGGGGAGAAGGCAGGAGAATGGGGTTGGGAGGGAGAGATAGGTCAGCCATGATTGAATGGCGGAGTAGACTTGATGGGCTGAATGGCCTAATTCTGCTCCTATGACCTGTGAAGGTTGTCAGTGTGGCCTGTTTGAAACAGATTGATCCTAAAGCCTCTTTATTGATTCTCCGACAGATTCTGCCTCTCCTGGGAATCCTGCTGCAACAAGCGCTTCTGCGCCAGGGAGCACTGGGCCAGGTACTCTCACGGTTTTGTTTTTAGTTTAGAGATACAGCGTGTCAAATTTGAGGAACGACATTCTTGCTATTGAGGGAGTGCAGCGTAGGTTCACCAGGTTAATTCCCGGGATGGCGGGACTGTCATATGATGAGATAATGGAGCGGCTGGGCTTGTATACTCTGGAGTTTAGAAGGATGAGAGTGGATTTTATTGAAACATATAAGATTATTAAGGATTTGGACACGCTAGAGGCAGGAAACATGTTCCCGATGTTGGAGGAGTCCAGAACCAGGGGCCACAGTTTAAGAATAAGCGGTAAGCCATTTAGAACGGAGATGAGGAAACACTTTTTCACACAGAGAGTTGCGAATCTGTGGAATTCTCTGCCTCAGAGGGTGGTGGAGGCAGGTCCTCTGGATGCTTTCAAGAGAGAGCTAGATTGGGCTCTTAAAGATAGCGGAGTCAGGGGATATGGGGAGAAGGCAGGAACGGGGTACTGATTGGGGATGATCAGCCATGATCACATTGAATGGCGGTGCTGGCGCGAAGGGCCGAATGGCTTACTCCTGCACCTATTATCTATTGTCACGGGGAGAAGGTGCAAACTCCGTACAGACAGCACCCGTAGTCGGGACCAAACCCGTGTCTCCTGCGCTGTGAGGCAGCAACTCTACCGCTGCACCACCGTTAGTTAGCTCCAGGGGTTGTCGAGGAAGTGTGATGTGGGAGCATTAAGCCGCAACTCTGCCGGGCAAGGCAGCTGCCGTGCAGCCGCGCCACATGCGCCCGTGTGCTTACCTACAGCCCTGTTGCCTCTAACCCCTCCCTGTCTCCGCTTGCTCTTTGTTCTCAGGTGGAATGCCTCACATTCAGATCCCGGGGGTGTCCCCTGAGTTCCTGCAGACCATCATGCACCAGATCACTCAGCAAGCCATGGCCGCAGCCGGAGCCAACACAGGTACGGTCTCGAGCAGAGCTTAACATCTGCAGTTACACAGAAACATCTCCGAACAAAGATTTGAAAATTTCTTTTTTAAGGGTCTTTTTCTACTATTTCTACTTTCTATTTTTCCTTTTGTTATATACACACTTCACGTTTTTCTATTTTCTACTATTTATTTTTCCTCTTTTTCTTCTCTATATTTTTTTCCTTTTTTTTTTACCTCCTTTTCAAAAACATAAAACTAGAGGTTGTACATAGAATGTATTACGTTATGACATAGTTGGCACCTAAAATTAGGTACCACTGTATTGTTTTGTATTGTATTAACTTCTAATAAAATAAAATAAAATTTAAAAAAAAGAAACATAGAAAATAGGTGCAGGAGGAGGCCATTCGGCCCTTCGAGCCTGCACCGCCATTCATTGTGGTCATGGCTGATCGTCCCCAATCAATAACCCGTGCCTGCCTTCTCCCCATATCCCTTGATTCCACTAGCCCCTAGAGCTCTATCTAACTCTCTCTTAAATCCATCCAGTGATTTGGCGTCCACTGCCCTCTGTGGCAGGGAATTCCACAAATTCACAACTCACTGGATGAAAACGTTTTTTCTCACCTCAGTCTTAAATGGCCTCCCCCTTTATTCTAAGACTGTGGCCCCTGGTTCTGGACTCGCCCAACATTGGGAACATTTTTCCTGCATCTAGCTTGTCCAGTCCTTTTATAATTTTATATGTTTCTAAAAGACCTCCCCCTCATCCTTCTAAACTCCAGTGAACACAAGCCTAGTCTTTTCAATCTTTCCTCATATGACAGTCCCGCCATCCCAGGGATCAATCTCGTGAACCTACGCTGCACTGCCTCAATCACAAGGATGTCCTTCCTCAAATTAGGAGACCAAAACTGTACACAATACTCCAGATGTGGTCTTACCAGAGCCCTATACAACTGCAGAAGAACCTCTCTAATCAGCTCCAGGGGTTCCAGAGATAGAGTGGGATGTGGGATGCAGGAACAAAAGTCGCCAATCTGTAAAGCCTAAAGCCCCTGTCCCACGATGCGAGTTCACCCAAGAGCTCTCCCGAGTAAAAAAAAAAAAATCAAACTCGTGGTAAGTACGTAGAATGTACGTTGGAGCTCGTGGACGTCTCGTAGCGGCTCATAACGCCAACGGCAGGTACTCGGGAAACACGGAAAGTCATGACGTTTTTTCCATTAAACTGCATCTGCCATGCATCCGCCCACCCACCCAACCTGTCCAAGTCAACCTGCATTCTCATAGCATCCTCCTCACAGTTCACACTGCCACCCAAGCGAAATATGAGGTGCTGCTCCTCCAATTTGCGCTGGGCCTCACTCTGACAATGGAGGAGGCCCAGGACTGAAAGGTCAGATCGGGAATGGGAGGGGGAGTTGAAGTGCTGAGCCACCGGGAGATCAGGTAGATTAAGACGGACTGAGCGGATGTGTTCAGTGAAACGACTGCCGAGCCTGCGCTTGGTCTCACCGTTGTGGAGAAGGATTAAAACACTCTTGGCTTTAAAACAATTAATCGTAGCATTCCAGAGATCCTGGAATGGGCGAGACACTTAATGCCAAATGCAGGAAACGGGTTTTGTGGCATATTTGCATTGAAGCGTAAATCCCCTCGTCCAAACCCTCCAAATGGCCTTTGAAGAAAAAACACTAACTGCTTCACAACAAAGGCCAGCATGCCCAGTAATTAATTCCCGTCTCATTCCGCAGCATTAAGCCCCTGTCCCATGATGCAAGTTCACCCAAGAGCTCTCCCGAGTTTAAAAAACAAATCAAACGCGGGGTACTTCATCACGAGTATTTTTATTACTCTTGGACATTTTTCACAAAGATTGTTGAGAGTTTGGACATGCTAGAGGCAGGAAACATGTTCCTGATGTTGGGGGAGTCCAGAACCAGGGGCCACAGTTTAAGAATAAGGGGTAGGCCATTTAGAACGGAGTCGAGGAAACACTTTTTCTCACAGAGAGTTCAAGAGATTCAAGATTCAAGAGAGATTCAAGAGAGTTTATTGTCATGTGTCCCTGATAGGACAATGAAATTCTTGCTTTGCTTCAGCACAGCAGAACATAGTAGGCATTGACTACAAAACAGAGTTGTGAGTCTGTGGAATTCTCTGCCTCAGAGGGCGGTGGAGGCCGGTTCTCTGGGTACTTTCAAGAGAGAGCTAGATAGGGCTCTTAAAGATAGCGGAGTTCGGGGGATATGGGGAGAAGGCAGGGATGATCAGCCATGATCACATTGAATGGCGGTGCTGGCTCGAAGGGCTGAATGGCCTACTCCTGCACCTATTGTCTATTGTCTATAATCAAGCCGTCCACTGTGTACAGATACAGAGATGTGTGATTAGCCCTACAATATTTTATGCCTGCCTGGTGATTCTGCGAAGAGCAGGTTTGTTATTAACTCGGTTATTAACTGCTTGCTGTGTGATTTGGGTTTGTTGTCGGTCGAGTTGTGGGTGGGTGCTGTGGCTTCAGGCCGTCTGTGACGGGTATTGGTGGTCGAAGGGGAGTGTGGGGGAGGGGGGTCGCTGCTTGAGGCGCGACGTCGGTAGCAAAATGGCCGCCGCGCCCTGTGAGTCCCTGCGCTTGACTTCTCCTTCCTCTTCCCCTGCAGGGCAGCCGGCGACCGGATTCCAGCCGTCCCCGGCCCGCGTGGTGATAACCAGGCCGCCCCCTCCCCCCCCGCGACAGACTCAACCCCCAGCCGGCCCTCAGACGGGAGCACAGGTAAGGCCAATCGACAACATGTGCAGGAGTCGTCCTTTCAGTCCTTCGAAATATCGCTGCGTTACAGCGAATGCAGCGCCGGAGACCCACCTGGGTTCGATCCCGACTACGGGTGCTGTCTGTACGGAGTTTGTACGTTCTCCACGTGACCTGCGTGGGTTTTCTCCGAGATCTTTGGTTTCCTGCAACACTCCAAAGACGTGCAGGTTTGTAGGTTAATTGGCTTGGTGTAAATGTAAAAATTGTCCCTAGTGGGTGTAGGATGGTGTTAGTGTGCGGGGATCGCTGGTCCGGGTGGGCCGAAGGGCCTGTTTCCGCGCTGTATCTCAAAACTAAACGAAACTGCAACATGACCTCCCGACGTCTATACGCACAGTTCTGTACTCAGCGCCTGTTGTTTTATTTACCGGCAGGTGGTATTTCTCTCTATGTTGCAGGTTCCTCCTGGCTCAGCTCCCGGTCCGGCTCCCTCTCCGGCTCCATCTCCGGCTCCTGCTCCCGGCCCCACCTCCGCTGCACCTCCCGCCCCTGGCCCAGCCACCCTGGCGCAGATGATCACCGGGCTGGTCGGACAACTCCTCATGCAGCCCGTGGTCTTCGGTGAGTGCTCAGCCCTCACAGCTCTTGCCTTGCACGCCGCTGTTTTGAGTTTTGAGTCTGTTCTCACTTCTAACCGAGGTACGGTGAAAAGCCTTCGTTGCGTGCAGTCCACTCAGTGAAAAGGCAATACAGTACATTCCTTGTCTAAGGAAAAATTGCAATGCTGGAAAAATCGAAGGTAGACACAAATGCTGGAGAAACTCAGCGGGTGAGGCAGCGTCTATGGAGCGAAGGAAATAGGCTAAAGCATAAAACTTTACAAATTCTGGAGTGATATTTTTGAAATATTTACAAAATTATTCAAGATAAAAATGGAACCTAATACTGAAATGATTATATTTGGAGTAACGGAAGACGGGAACAAATTGAACTCATCTCAAAATTTATTTTTTAATTAGGGGTTAATAACGGCAAAAAAACTAATACTTAAATTTTGGAAAAATACACCCATACTGACGCTTAACATGTGAATTTCAAACATGTTGGACACCGCACATCTTGAGGAAATGCGATTCCTCCTAATAGATAAATCAGACCAATTGTTAACGAGTTGGTCTCCATTTGTCGACTTTTTGGAAGCGTATGATGCAACAGAATCGTAGAAGCTAACTGTTCCAGGACTGGGTGAGGGATGGTCAAGAATATAAATAACGATCTCCTTAATCTCTTACTTTCTACTCTTTTTCTTTCTAGCTTCTTTTCTTCACTTTTCTTCTTTCACCCTTTCCTTCTTTCACACACCATATATCACAGGTGTTGCTATCTTTTATTATCTAATCTTTCTTTTTCTTTTTCATTATTAAAAACAAAAAAATGTCAATATATATTAGGCACCTTGGTGCATTATTCTTGTACTTCTAATAAAATAAAAAAATTTAAAAATTAAAAAGGAAATAGGCTAAAGCATATATATTGCATTCAAGTGTAAGTTAAAAGACTCGCTACAGTATGCACCATATTGCACAATTTCAAGCTGAAAAATGTAAAAGCTCCGTACCAATGGGACGGGGGACACCCTCCTCCCACACCCCTCCCTTCTCTCCCCCCCCCTCCCGGTCGCTATGTTCCCTCAGGCTTTGTCTCTCACAATTTCTCACTCCCAACTCTCACCCAATGTTGGCAGCCCTGGCTATAGCTAGAATAAAATGGCTGCTACCGCATTAACCCTTACAGCATGAACATTGACCTCCAATTTCAGGTCGTCCCTGCTTTCTCCCTCCTTCCCCTCCCCTTCCCAGCTCTCCCACAGCCCACTGTCTCCGCCTCTTCCTTTCTTCTTCCCGCCCCCCCTCCCCCACCCCCACATCAGTCTGAAGAAGGGTCTCGACCCGAAACGTCGCCTATTCCTTCCCTCCATAGATGCTGCCTGTCCCGCTGAGTTTCTCCAGCTTTGTCTCCCTTGATCAAGGGAGTAACGTATAGTACAGGATAAATCCTGTAAATTCTGATCACAGATAGCCCGAGGATCTCCAAGCCTGAGGTAGATAGTAGTTCAGGAGTGCTCTCTAGTTAGGCTAGTGTTGTTCAGTTGCCTGTAGGCTCGCCAACTTTCCCGCTCCCAAATAAGGGACAAAAGGTCAAAATACCGGACAATTCCCCACGGCAATTCGTTGCCCAACTGGGCCGTGTCTGGGTGATGATGAGTTGGCCCCGGGTGCTGGACTGCACACAAAGCCCAGCCGGCGGGGCCAGCTGAGGAGTTTTGGCCCGGGGGTCGCGCGCACTGTCTGGCGCCCCGTCCAACTCACGAACCGATGATCGACCGTGAGAAGGAGGGGTGGTGGTGGTGTCGGCGGTCAGCGAAGGTCCGAAGGTCGGACAGCTGGCCGGGCTGCCGACCGACCGACCGACGGGGCCACGGGCGAGAGGCTGCTGCTGCTGCTGCTGCTGCTGCTGCACTCCATGGGCTGCACTACGTCGGGACGGGTGAGGCGGGGGCTGGACGCGGCGCTCCGACCCGAGTAGTAACGGTCAAATACGGGACAAGGGCGGTCCCGTACGGAACAAACCAATTTAGTCCAATATACGGGATGTCCCGGCTAATACGGGACAAACCACCTCATCTGTAATTCGTAGTGTAGTGCAGCGTAGGTTCCCCAGTTCAATTCCTGGGATGGCGGGACTGTCATATGCTGAGAGAATGGAGCGGCTGGGCTTGTATACTCTGGAATTTAGAAGTATAAGAGGGGATCTCATTGAAACATATAAGATTATTAAGGGTTTGGACACGCTAGAGGCAGGAAACATGTTCGCAATGTTGGGGGAGTCCAGAACCAGGGGCCACAGTTTAAGAATAAGGGATCGGCCATTTTGAACAGAGATGAAGAAACACTTTTTCACACAGAGAGTGGTGAGTCTGGAATTCTCTGCCTCAGAGGGCGGTGGAGGCCAATTCTCTGGATGCTTTCAAGAGAGGGTTGGATCGAGCTCTTAAAGATGGCAGAGTCAAGGCATATGGGGAGAAGGCAGGAACGGGGTACTGATTGGGGATGATCAGCCACGATCACAATGAATGGCGGTGCTGGCTCGAAGGGCCGAATGTTTAACTCCTGCACCTATTGTCTATTGTCTATTGTAGACAAAAATGCTGGAGAAACTCAGCAGGTGAGGCAGCATCTATGGAGCGAAGGAATAGGTGACGTTTTGGGTCGAGACCCTTCTTCAGACAGTCTATTGAATGGCGGAATAGACTTGATGGGCGGAATGGACTAATGCCGCTCCCTTCATTTATGAGCTTATGACTGTCTTTGATCGGATAGCACGCGACAAGAAATCTTTTCACTGTCCCTCGGTAAACTGAACTATTGTGGTCAAATTGTAATGAGTGCTAACCTTTTGTTTGGCTTCCCGTGCCTGCCTCCTCCCCCCCCCCCATCTCTGCAGCCCAGCCCACGACAGCGGGCACCACCACCTCCGCCACGACTACCGACGCCAACTTCACCACCCACACCAGCTCCAGCTCCAGCTCCACCTCCACCTCCACCTCCACCTCGACCGGCACCTCTGCCACCGCGGACCCCGGCGCACCGCCGCCTCCCGGCACCGGCCAGCCCGACGTGCAGCTCTCCCAGCTGCTGGGCACCCTGCTGGGAGCGGCAGGCACCGCCGTGGGCAGCGTGGCCAGCGTGGGCTCGCCCACCATCACCGTCACCCTACCGGGCATGCCGGCCTTCGTGCAGGGAATGACGGAGTTCCTGCAGGTTAGTGTGAGCCGCTCGGGGGGGCGACGGCGCCATCGACTCTGTGCCGTTCAATCATGGCCGTGCAGCAAAGGAACTGCAGATAAGACACAAAATGCTGGAGTAACTCAGCGGGCGAGGCAGCGTCCATGGAGAGAACAAAAAACAGGAAGGCAGATTATTATCTGAATGGTGCCGAGTTGGGAAAAGGGGAAGCACAACAGGATCTTGTACATCAGTCTATGAAAGTAAGCATGCAGGTACAGCAGGCAGTGAAGAAAGCGAATGGCCTGTTGGCCTTCATAACAAGAGGAGTTGAGTATAGGAGCAAAGAGGTCCTTCTGCAGTTGTACAGGGCCCGAGTGAGACCACACCTGGAGTATTGTGTGCAGTTTTGGTCCCCTAATTTGAGGAAGGACATTCTTGCTATTGAGGGAGTGCAGCGTATCTTTACAAGGTTAATTCCCAGGATGGCGGGACTGTCATACGCTGAGAGAATGGAGCGGCCGGGCCTGTATACTCTGAAGTTTAGAAGGCTGAGAGGATCCTATTGAAACATATAAGATTATTAAGGGCTTGGACATGCTAGAGGCAGGAAACATGTTCCCGATGTTGGGGGAGTCCAGAATCAGGGGCCACACAGTTTAAGAATAAGGGGTAAGCCATTTAGAACGGAGACGAGGAAACACTTTTCACCCAGAGAGTTGTGATGGACTGGGCTACATCTACAATGGTGGGGAGTGTAAGAATAAGGGGTGAGCCATTTAGAATGGAGACGAGGAAACACTTTCACACAGAGGGCGGTGGAGGCCGGTTCTCTGGATGCTTTCAAGAGAGAGCCAGATCGGGCTCTTAAAGATAGCGGAGTCAGGGGGATATGGGGAGAAAGCAGGAACGGGGTACTGATTGGGGATGATCAGCCACAATCACATTGAATGGCGGTGCTGGCTCGAAGGGCCGAATGGCTGACTCCTGCATCTATTATCCATTGTCTATTCAGACTCTCGTCGGAGTATGGAGATCTGAAGAAGGGTTTCGACCTGAAACGTCGCCAATTCCTTCTCTCCATAGATGCTGCCTCACCCGCTGAGTTACTCCGGCATTTTTTGTCTACCTTCGATTTAAACCAGCATCTACAGTTCTCTCCAAAACAAGGAACTGCAGATGCTGGTTTAAACGAAGCTTGAGGCCGGTCACGGTGGTGCAGCGGTAGAGTTGCTGCCTTACAGCGAATGCAGCGCCGGAGACCCGGGTTCCATCCCGACTACGGGTGCCGTCTGTACGGAGTTTGCTCGTTCTGTCCCTGTGGGTTTGCTCCGAGATCTTCGGTTAGCTCCCACACTCCAAAGACGTGCAGGTTTGTAGGTTAATTGGCTTGGTGTAAATGTAAAAACTGTCCCTAGTAGGTGTAGGATAGTGTTAGTGTGCGGGGATCGCTGGTCGGCGCGGACCCGGTGGGCCGAAGGGCCTGTTTCCGCCCTGAATCTCTAAACTAAACTGAAAATGGAACAAAAATCGGAAGCGACCTTCATATTTCACGTATCTTGTGTTTTTATGGCTGTTGGCAGATCAATCTCTCTCATGGGATAAATAAAGTTCTATTGTATGGATAGGATAGAACGTTATTTATCCCGGGAGGGAAATTGATCCGCCAACAGTCATAAATACACAACGAGATACATGAAACGTGAAATTAAAATGACGAGTGGAAAGGCTTGGGGGACGTGCAAAGATTGGGGAGGGGGGGGGGGGGGATGGGAGTCGGTCTAAATCTATACGAGGAGTTTAGTTTAGAGATACTGCGTGGAAACAGGCCCTTCGGCCCACCGGCTCCCCGCCGACCAGCGATCCCCGCACACTAACACCATCCTACACCCACTAGGGACATTTTACATTTACACCAAGCCTATTAACCTACAAACCTGCACGTCTCTGGAGCGTGGGAGGAAACCGAAGATCTCGGAGAAAAACCCACGTACAGGTCACGGGGAGAGCGTGCATACTCTGTTCAGTCACGGTAGCTGCCTTACAGCGAATGGAGCGCCGGAGACCCGGGTTCCATCCCGACTACGGGTGCCGCCTGCACGCAGTTTGTACGTTCTCCCCCGTGACCTGCGCGGGTTTTTTTCCGAGATCTTCGGTTTCCCTCCGCACTCCAAAGTTCTTTGGAGCACAGAAGGTTAAGAGGGGACTTGATAGAGGTCTTTAAAATGATGAGCGGGTTAGACAGAGTTGACGTGGATAAGCTTTTCCCATTGAGAGTAGGGAAGATTCAAACAAGGGGACATGACTTGAGAATTAAGGGACAGAAGTTTAGGGGGAACATTAGGGGGAACTTCTTTACTCAGAGAGTGGTAGCTGTGTGGAATGAGCTTCCAGTGGAAGTGGTGGAGGCAGGTTCGATGTTATCCTTTAAAAATAGATTGGATGGGTATATGGACGGGAAAGGAATGGAGGGTTATGGTCTGAGTGCAGGTAGATGGGACTAGGGGGAAGTATTTAAAAAATAAAAAAAAGTGTTTGTCACGGACTTGAAGGGCCGAGATGGCCTGTTTCCGTGCTGCAATGGTTATATGGTTTGTAGGTTAATTGGCTTGGTATAAATGTAAATTCTCCCCAGTGGGTGTAGGATAGTGTTAATGTGCGGGGATTGCTGGCATGTGCACCGAAGGCCCTGTAGCTAGACCGTGGGTGTAGCATAGTGTTAGTGTGTGCGGGGATCGCTGGTCGGCACGGACCCGTTGGGCCGAAGGGCCTGTTTCCACGCTGTACCTTTAAAAATTGTCCAGCTTCCAGCATAGTCCCTGGACCACTCTTCAGAAGGTATAAGGTACAAGGCCAGTGGCCGCAGTCGGGATGTAACCCGGGTCTCCGGCGCTGTGAGGCAGCAACTCTACCGCTGCGCCACCGTAATGTTGTGTAGTTTGATAGCCGCCGACTCGCAGGTTAACTATTTTTTGGGGAATTTTCCCACCGGCAGGCGGCGCAGGGAGCGGCGACGGTGACGTCGGTCGGGGGCCAGCCCGCCGCGGCACAGACGACGAGCCCACCACCTCAGGTGCCGCCGGCAGCCCAGCCGCAGCAGCAGCAGCAGCAGCAGCAGCAGCAACAGCAGCAGCAGCAGCAGCAGCAGCAGCAGCCGCCGCCAAGCCAGGAGCGGGACAGGGACAGGGACAGCAGGCAGCAGCAGCAGTCGGGAGCAGACACCCTGACGCCCGAGTTCTTCACCAGCGTGGTGCAGGGCGTCCTCTCCTCCATGATGGGCTCCCTGAATGCGCAGCAGGGCAGCACCGAGAGCATCGCCGACTTCATCCAGAGGCTCAGCGGCACCAGCAACATCTTCGAGCCTGGGGCCGACGGGGCCATCGGTTAGTTCAGTCTGGGGGTGAAACGGGATCCCCACCATCTTCCCATCACATAGAAACATAGAAGATAGGTGCAGGAGGAAACCACAAACTCTTTCAATCACTTCCCTCAGGAAGGCAACTCCGGACTGTCAACGCTGCCGCAGCCAGACATAAAAACTGCTTTTTTCCCCCACGAGCAGCAGCTCTACTCAACAACCAAAAAACTGTAGCCTCCTTTAGCTCTGATAACATAGAAACATAGACAATAGGTGCAGGAGGAGGCCATTCGGCCCTTCGAGCCAGCACCGCCATTCATTGTGATCATGGCTGATCGTCCCCAATCAATAACCCGTGCCTGCCTTCTCCCCATATCCCTTGATTCCACTAGCCGCTAGACCTCTATCTAACTCTCTCTTAAATCCATCCAGTGACTTGGCCTCCACTGCCCTCTGTGGCAGGGAATTCCACAAATTCACAACTCTCTGGGTGAAATTTTTTTTCTCACCTCGGTCTTAAATGGCCTCCCCTTAGTCTTAAATGGCCTGCCCTTAATTCTAAGACTGTGGCCCCTGGTTCTGGACTCGCCCAACATTGGGAACATTTTTCCTGCATCTAGCTTGTCCAGTCCTTTTATAATTTTATATGTTTCTATAAGATCTCCCCTCATCCTTCTAAACTCCAGTGAATACAAGCCTAGTCTTTTCAATCTTTCCTCATATGACGGTCCCGCCATCCCAGGGATCAATCTCGTGAACCTACGCTGCACCGCCTCTATCACAAGGATGTCCTTCCTCCCCTTTCGACTTTCCGCAAAGACCGCTCCCTCCATAACTCCCTGGTCAATTTGTCCCTTCCCACCCAAACCACTCCCTCCCCTGGTACTTTCCGCTCCAACCGCAGGAAATGCTACACTTGTCGCTTTACCTCCCCCCTTGGCTCCATCCAAGGACCCAAGCAGTCTTTCCAGGTGAGGCAGAGGTTCACCTGCACCTCCTCCAACCTCATCTATTGCATCCGCTGCTCTAGGTGTCAGCTGCTCTACATCGGTGAGACCAAGCGCAGGCTTGGCGATCGCTTCGCCCAACACCTCCGCTCGGCTCGCAAAAACCTACCTGATCTCCCAGTGGCCCAGCACTTCAACTCCCCCTCCCATTCCGATTCCGACCTCCATGGCCAGAGTGAGTCCCAGCGCAGCTTTGACAGTCCGGAGTCGCCTTCCAGAGAGAAGTGATTCAAAGATCACTACTCTCTGTGGGAAAGAACTGCAGGCGCTGGTTTACATCAAAGGTAGACACTAAATGCTGGAGTAACTCAGCGGGACAGGGCAGCATCTCTGCGGAGAAGGAATGGGCGGCGTTTCGGGTCGAGACCCTTCTTAGACAATAGGTGCAGGAGCAGGTCATTTGGCCCTTCGAGCCAGCACCGCCATTCAATGTGATCATGGCTGATCATCCCCAATCAGTACCCCATTCCTGCCTTCTCCCCATATCCCCTGACTCCACTATCTTTAAGAGCCCCATCTAGCTCTCTCTTGAAAGTATCCAGAGAACCGGCCTCCACCGCCCTCTGAGGCAGAGAATTCCACAGACTCACAACTCTCTGTGTGAAAAAGTGTTTCCTCGTCTCCATTCTAAATGGCTTACCCCTTATTCTTAAACTGTGTGGCCCCAGGTTCTGGACTCCCCCAACATCGGGAACATGTTTCCTGCCTCTAGTTTGTCCAAACCCTTAATAATCTTATATGTTTCACTAAGATGCCCTCTCATCCTTCTAAACTCCAGAGTGTACAAGCCCAGCCGCTCCATTCTCTCAGCATATGACAGTCCCGCCATCCCGGGAATTAACCTGGTGAACCTACGCTGCACTCCCTCAATTACAAGAACGATTGCTCCTTGATCGCTCACGTTGATCCTTGCTCGCTCGGCGTTGATAGCTCGGTCGTGCGTGCGGTTCCGCTTCCGCCTCTCACCAGAGCCGCTCATTTCCCTCCCTATCCCCCCCCGCCAGGGTTTTTCGGGGACCTGCTGTCGCTCATCTGCCAGAACTTCTCCATGGTGGACATGATCATGCTGCTGCACGGACAGTTCCAGCCGCTGCAACGCATCCAGCCGCAGCTCCACCGCTTCTTCCAGCAGCACTACCTCGACGGGCAGGAGCCCACCCCGCACAACATCCAGGTGAGTGCGGGGGGGACTTGCTGCATCACACTCACACTCACACTCCCCCGCTCCCGCTACCGTCCTCCCATCGAGAGAGCGCTACCTCGACGGGCTGGAGCCCACCCCGCACAACATCCAGGTGAGAGCGGGGGGGGGGGGGGGGCCGGGAGGCTTGCGGCATCACGCTCCCACCCTCTCCCCCCCCCCTCCCTTCTCTCTCCCTCCAACACTCTCGCTCTGCCCTCCATCGGCTCCATCTCCCTCCCTCCATCACATTCTCTCTCTGGCCTCCCTCCCCCCCCTCTCTCTCTCTCTCCCTCTCCCTCCCTCCCTCCCGCTCTCTCCCTCTCCCTCCCTCCCTCCCGCTCCCTCCCTCCCCTCCCTCTCTCTCTCTCTCCCTTCCTCCCTCTCTCTCCCTCCCTCTCTCTCCCTCCCTCTCTCTCTCCCTTCCTCCCTCCCTCCCTCTCTCCCTCCCTCCCTCTCTCTCTCCCTCCATCTCTCCCTCCCTCCCTCTCTCTCTCCCTTCCTCCCTCCCTCTCTCCCTCCGTCTCTCTCCCTCCTGCCCTCTCTCTCCCTGCCCCGCTCCCTGTCCCCAGTCTCTGCTGCCCTGCCCCATCTCTCTCCCCCCTCCACCGCCCTGCTTCAGTGTAACCCAGTGGGTAATGTCCGAGCCGCCCACAGGGTGGGACATAGTTGAGCTTCAGCCGAGTGAATGGGCAACAACTGGGTATCGGCTCCATGCTGTGAT
>JAXLNO010005109.1:79703-121798 GCA_038087875.1 Malacoraja senta
CCATCAAATTCCAGGGAATTTGGAATTCTAAAGACAATTTATTCGTCACACATACATCCGAAGGTGCAGTGATATGAATTTGCCAGCAGCGATACACAACACACAATACACAATAGAATTTAACACAAACAAACATCCACCACAGCATTCTTCACTGTGGTGGAAGGCAACAAAGTTCAGCCAGTCCTCCTCCCTGTGTTCACCCGTGGTCGGGGGCCATGCAGGGGTGGAAATCGCTATCAAAACAGTGGGGGGATTGTCCTCCACCTCAGAAAACATGGAGCGGATGTGTGTCCTCCCCCCCCCCCCCCCCCCCCGGGATTTCCGCCCATGGGGGCCCATGAACGTCGAACCCACTCTGCGGCAAAGAGATCCTATCACGAGCAAGATAGATCACTCGATGAAAAAGACGTAGTACGGTCACGGGCAGATTCGTGGGTAATTTTCGGCCCCATTTCCGTAACCGGCTTCCGTCTCCGCACCAAAGATCCCATAGAATAATAGTGCGGAGACGGAAGCCGGTTACGGAAACATCCTCGGAAAAATGAAAGTTCTTTGGTAAAAATCTTCTCATTTTCAGAATTATAATTTATTAACACAAACTGTTCCCCGCAACGTTGATGACACTGCACGTCGGGTAGGGTCGGGTTACTGAAATGGATGAGAAAAAAAGGCCCACGTTCCGCTCCGTTGCGTACTACATGTCACCCCATTGCATTTAGAAGGAGTGGTCTATCTTGCTTGCTATAGGATCTTTGCTCCGCGGCCTGGAGTGCCCTCTATTTCAGGAACATTTTGTTTTGAGGTGTGCAAGCACTGTTTTTTGACCACCCGTTGAGGTCGGACCCCTTGACGGTGAATGTCCACCTTGTCTGTTTTTGCCCAGCGCCGGATGTCAGCGGACGTCAACCCATCGCTGGTGAACTGGCTCACTACCATGATGGCCATGCGGCTGCAGGTGATCATGGAGCACATGCCGGTGACCGAGGAGCAGATCCTGCCCTATGTCCGGCGGAGGGAGTCCTCGGACACAGGAGTTGGACCCGCAGCAGGTGAGCGGGCGGTGGGGCCAACCCAGCGCTACATCACCGTCAGCTCAGTTCAAAAAGAAAGAGGGCGGCCATTTTGACACGTGGTTGCCAAAATGGCTGCCCTTTTTCCCCCACATGTTCACAACTCTTTCTCCTAGAGAGTGAACCTGTGGAATTCTCTGCTACGGAAGGCAGTGGAGGCCGATTCACGGATGTTTTCAAGAGAGAGTAAAGGGCCTGTCCCCACTGTTACGAGGTAATTTAAGAGCTCTCCCGAGTAAAAAAAAAAAAAAATCAGATTCGTGGTAAGTACGTAGCGGGTACGTCGGAGTTCGGGGACGTCTCTTAGCGGCTCGTAACGCTAACGGCAGGTACTCGGGAACGCGGTAAGCTCGTGATGACTCGTGAAGATTTTTCAACACGTTGAAAAATGTCCACGAGAGCCCCGAGTACCTACGAGCGGCCATTACCGTAATTCTCCGAGTTCGAATCAGGGGAAACTCGGGAGAACTCTTGAATTAGCTCGTACAGTGGGACAGGCCTGTTTAGATATATTGTGAGCAATATTGGGCACCGTGGGTTAGTTTAGAGTTACAGCACGGAAGCAGGCCCTTCAGCCCACCGAGTCAACAGACACTAATCCCTTGTGCGTAGGATAGTGCTAGTGTACGGGCGTAGTGTAGCATAGGAAGGTCAACTGCGCTCCCTAAACATGAACAAGATCAGACCCAGCCAACCCCTCCTTAGAAGACAAAAAAATCACCCCATGAATCATATGTTCCTGCAGCAGAATTAGGCCATTCAGTAGACTATAGGTGCAGGAGTAAGCCGGATTGGCCCTTTGAACCGCCCCTATAAGTGTAATACTGTCCTAGTGTGTGTAGGATGTGCGGGGATCGCAGGGTCGGCGGAGTTGATCGAGCGTTGTCAGGGTTTCTCTTAGTGTAGATGGGGCGTCTTGGTCGGCCTGGGCAAGTTGGGCGGAAGGGCCTGTTTCCGTGAAGCGCATGGACCTAATGTGTGTAAAGGGCATCGATGTGGATGGATAAATGGGCAGTGTGGGCTGAGGTACTGGTTCAGGTGGCAGGGGCAATCTCTCATATCAGTTCTGCAGTTTGTACAGGGCCCTGGTGAGACCACACCTGGAGCATTGTGTGCAGTTTTTGGCCTTCATAACAAGAGGAGTTGAGTATAGGAGCAAAGAGGACCTTCTGCAGTTGTACAGGGCCCTAGTGAGACACACACCTGGAGTATTGTGTGCAGTTTTGGTCTCCAAATTGAGGAAGGACAATTCTTGCTATTGAGGGAGTGCAGCGTAGGTTCACCGGGTTAATTCCCGGATGGCGGGACTGCCATATGCCGAGAGAGAATGGAGCGGCTGGGCTTGTTCACTCTGGAATTTAGAAGGATGAGAGGGGATCTTATTGAAAACATATAAGATTATTAAGGGTTTGGACATGCTAGAGGCAGGAAACATGTTCCCGATGTTGGGGGAGTCCAGAACCAGGGGCCCACACAGTTTAAGAATAAGGGGTAAGCCATTTAGAACGGAGACGAGGAAACACTTCTTCTCACAGAGAGTTGTGAATCTGTGGAATTCTCTGCCTCGGAGGGCGGTGGAGGCCGGATTCTCTGGATACTTTCAACGAAGAGCTAGATAGGGCTCTTAAAGATAGCGGAGTCAGGGGATATGGGGAGAAGGCAGGAACGGGTACTGATTGGGATGATCAGCCATGATCACATTCAATGGCGGTGCTGGCTGGAAGGGCCGAATGGCCTCCTCCTGCACCTGTTGTCTATTGTCACGGCGTTGATGTTGACTCTGATCTCATCATCAATCCAGAACATCCCAGAGGAATGCACAGAGGAACGTCCCATGGACTCCGAGGAGCCCGAGCAGGAAGTGCCGCAGGTAATGGGAACGTTGGGATCGGTATTAGAATCCTTCCCCCCCCCCCCTCCCTCCCTCCACTCCCCACCCCCCTTCATTGTAATGGATGTGTTGAGCAATCATCGGGGGAGATGCAAATGTTCCATGGACGCACCACAGGAAACATTTTATCAGGATACATCACAGCCTGGCCTTCACCAGTCATAGAGTATTGAGTATAGACGTTGGGAGGTCATGTTGCAGTTGTATAAGACGTTGGTGAGACCCCATTTAGAATCTTGCGTTCAGTTCTGGCGCCATGTCATAGGAAAGATATTGTCAAGCTTGAAAGGGTACAGAGAAGATTTACGAGGATGTTGCCAGGACTAGAGGGTGTGAGCTAGAGGGAGAGGTTGAGTAGGCTGGGTCTCTATTCCATGGAGCGCAGGAAGATGAGGGGAGATCTTATAGAGGTGTATAAAATCATGAGTTTCATGACTCTATGACTCGATTCCCCTACTCTGGGCAAGAGACTCTGTGCATCTACCCGATCTATTCCTCTCATGATTTTGTACACCTCTATAAGATCTCCCTTCATCCTCCTGCGCTCCATGGAATAGAGACCCAGTCTACTCAACCTCTCCCTATAGCTCACACCCTCAGATGCTGGTTTGAAGCAAAGATAGACACAAAATGCTGGAGTCAGCGGGACAGGCAGCATCACAGGAGAGAAGGAATAGGTGACGTTTCGGGTCGAGACCCTTCTTGAGACTGACTTCGGAGATGCTGCCTGTCCCTCTGAGTAGCTCCAGCATTCTGTGTCTACTTTCCCGTCCACATAGCTGTTTGTGAAGCATTGTATGTAGGAATCGAATATAGGAGCAAAAGAGGTAGGAATGGAATTTTGGAGCAAAGGGTTCCTTCTGCAGTTGTACAGAGCCCTAGTGAGCCCACACCTGGAGTACTGTGTGCAGTTTTGGTCTCCTAATTTGAGGAAGGACATTCCTTGCTATTGAGGGAATGCAGCGTTAATTCCCAGTCCAGGTTAATTCCCGGGGATGGCGGGACTGTCATATGCTGTGAGAATGGAGCAGCTGGGCTTGTACACTCTGGAGTTTAGGATGAGGGGGATCTTATTGAAACATATAAGATTGTTAAGGGTTTGGACACGATAGAGGCAGGAAACATGTTCCCGATGTTGGGGGGAGTCCAGAACCAGGGGCCACACAGTTTAAGGAATAAGGGGTCCTCCATTTAGAACGGAGACGAGGAAAACACTTTTTCACACAGAGAGTGGTGAGTCTGTGCAATTCTCTGCCTCAGAGGGCGGTGGAGGCCGGTTCTCTGGATACTTTCAAGAGAGAGCTAGATAGGGCTCTTAAAGATAGCGGAGTCAGGGGATATGGGGAGAAGCAGGAACGGGTTACTGATTGGGGATGATCAGCCATGATCACATTGAATGGCGGTGCTGGCTCGAAGGGTCGAATGCCCTACTCCTGCACCTATTGTCTACTGTCTATTGTATCCGTCAAACATTGTGACCGCCTGTCATTTCTTCCACCCTGGACAGAGGAAGGAGTCGACGGCATCACCAGCCCCGGCCACCACCGCTGAGGAGGTGATGTCCACCGAGCCGGCCGTGTCGCTGGGCGGCGACGCCACGCAGAGGGAAGGAGCGGAGGCGGAGATGGACACTGTGGGTGGCTGCTGTCCCACCGGTGAGGCTCTGCCCCTCCTTCACCCCCCCAATCGACTGTCCCCCCTCCCGTCCCCACCTCTCTCTCTCGACTCCTGCCATCGTCCTTGATTAATTCCCAGTCTGTGGAATTCTCTGCCGTGGAGGCCGGTTCTCTGGATGCTTTCAAGAGAGAGCTAGATAGGCTCTTAAAGATAGCGGAGTCAGGGGATATGGGGAGAAGGCAGGAACGGGGTACTGATTGGGGATGATCAGCTATGATCACATTGAATGGCGGTGCCTGGATCGAAGGGCCGAATGGCCTACTTCTTCTGTGGCCTCAACTAGCTTCTGTGGCATAGAATTCCACAGATTCACCACTCTCTGTGTGAAATTTTTTTTTCTCATTTCGGTCCTAAAGGATTTCCCCCTAATCCTTAAACTGTGACCCCTTGTTCTGGACTTCCCCAACATCGGGAACAATCTTCCTGCATCTAGCCTGTCCAACCCCTTAAGAATTTTGTAAGTTTCTATAAGATCCCTCCTCAATCTTCTAAATTCTAGCGAGTACAAGCCGAGTCTATCCAGTCTTTCCTCATATGGAAGTCCTGACATCCAGGAATCAGTCTGGTGAACCTTCTCTGTACTCCCTCTATGGCAAGAATGTCTTTCCTCAGATTTGGAGACCAAAACTGTACGCAATACTCCAGGTGTGGTCTCACCAAGACCTGGACAACTGCAGTAGAACCTCCCTGCTCCTATACTCAAATCCTTTTGCTATGAATGCTAACATACCATTTGAGGGAGTGCAGCGTAGGTTCACCAGGCTAATTCCCGGGATGGCAGGACTGTCATATGCTGAGTGAATGGAACAGCTGGGCTTGTATACTCTGGAGTTTAGAAGGATGAGAGGGGATCTTATTGAAACATATAAGATTATTAAGGGTTTGGACTGGACACGCTAGAGGCAGGAAACATGTTCCCGATGTTGGGGGAGTCCAGAACCAGGGGCCAGACACACAGTTTAGAAAAAGGAGTAAGCCATTTAGAACGGAGACGAGGAAACACTTCTTTCACCCAGAGAGTGGTGTGAGTCTGTGGAATTCTTTGTCTCTGGATACTTTCAAGAGAGAGCTAGATAGGGCTCTTAAAGATAGCGGAGTCAGGGGATATGGGGAGAAGGCAGGAACGGGGTACTGATTGGGGATGATCAGCCATGATCACATTGAATGGCGGTGCTGGCTCGAAGGGCCGAATGGCCTACTCCTGCACCTATTGTCTATTGTCTAAAACTGAACTGAACCCCACCTGCCTGTGTGTTGTGCAAGGCACCAGGTTTGGTTTGTGTGACAGACAGAGAGTGACTGTGTGTCGTTTTGTGTTCCAGGAGTGGGTTCCGGTCATCGAGTGGGTTCCGGTCATCCAGCAAGACATTCAGAGCCAGAGGAAGATGAAGCCTCAGCCTCCAGTCAGTGACGCCTACCTCAGCGGGATGCCGGCCAAACGGCGAAAGGTGGGAGCCTTCCCCCCCTCCCCCCTCACCCTCCCTCTCCCCCACCGGCTGTCCACTCCGTTGTGGAGCCGATTAGCCAACTGAGAAACATAGAAAACAGATGCCGGCATGGGCGGAAATCCTGGGGGGGGGGGACCAGGGGGACACCCACCCGCCCCGCGCTTTGAGAGACACCCACGATTCCCCACCACCCCCCCCCCCATGTTTTGTAATCCGGATTTTGTCAGCCGCTTTCTAAGGGCTGAATCGGCCCTTTCGTGGGGCCTTTCATCGCCCGGCGCGGCTTAAAATTAGACTGCTGCATCGAGGCGATGGAGGCTCCCGATGTTGAAGCCCCCGCCGGGCGATGAAAGGCCCCACGAACGGGCCGATTCAAGCCCCACGATTCGGGGCGGACGAAGCTGCTGTTGCTGGAGTTCGGAGTCGGTCACCAACCAGGTCAGCTCCCGATGTTACCGTCCACAGGGCCCCACGGCCGAAGCCTCGCGTGTGTACGCAAGCGCGTGCGTGCGTGTTTGTGTGTGCAGCCAAAACAAAATGTGTTCCCCCACACCCATGGTTTTGATAGCGATTTCCGTGCCTGGGTGCAGGAGGAGGCCTTTCGGCCCTCCGAGGCCCTTCTACCACTTATCCTTAATGTGTAATGGGCCTTGTCCCACTTGTTGAATTTTTTCGCCGACTGCCGGCATCGTTGACTGACGTTATCAGGTCAGTCAGCGGCGTGATGGCGTATTGACGCGCGGTGCTTCTTCGAGTGTGGCAACATTTTTCTTGTCGCCGCTGGATTTTGAAATGTTCAAAGTCTTTTGGCGACACTGACATGACGCCGGCAGTCGCCGAAAAAATCGCCAAGTGGGACAGGGCCCTTGAGAAAGAACTGCAGATGCTGGTTTAAATCGAAGGTAGACACAAAATGCTGGAGTAACTCAGCGGGACAGGGCAGCAGCATCTCTGGAGGGAAGGAACGGGCGACGTTTCGGGTCGAGACCCTTCTTCAGACTGGTCAGGGGAGGGGGCGGGACACAGATAGAATGTAGTCGGAGACGGTGGGCTGTTCCCGCGCTGTGTGTCTAAACCAAACCAGATCTATTAAACCCCCCCCCCCCTGCGTTGTCCGTGTGTTACAGACCATGCAGTGCGAGGGGCCGCCGCACTCGCTGGCAGACGCTGTGGGCAAAGCCGCCAAGGCCGCGGGGGTGAAGCCGGTCACCAGCGCAGACAGCCTGGCCAGGGACCTGGAGCGGACCGAGGTTCAGGAGGCTTACCGGCAACAGGTAGGGGTCGGCCCACTGGGGTGGGCGTGGGGGTGGGGTAGGGCCAAAAGGCCTACTCCTGCACCTATTGTCTGTTCTCTATAGGATGAACACAAAGTGCTGGAGGAACTCAGCGGGTCAGGCAGCATCTCTGGAGAAATAGGATGGGTGACGTTTCGGGTCGAGACCCTTCTTCAGGCAGTCACGCTCCTTACACTGGTTCACCTGCAACTTTCAGGCAGTCAGAGAGCATCTTTCACCCAGCTGATGACCTTAAATTGGCGCCAGAAACAATAGACAATAGACAATAGGTGCAGGAGTAGGCCATTCGGCCCCTCGAGCCAGCACCGCCATTCAATGTGACCATGGCTGATCATCCCCAATCAGTACCCCGTTCCTGCCTTCTCCCCATATCCCCTGACTCCGCTATCTTTAAGAGCCCTATCTAGCTCTCTCTTGAGAGTATTGTGTTTAGTTTAGAGATACAGCATGGAAACAGGCCATTTGGCCCACCGGGTCCACACCGACCAGCGATCCCCGCACATTAACACTATCCTATCTTTAAGAGCCCTATCTAACTCTCTCTTGAAAGTTTCCAGAGAATCGACTTCCACCTGAGGCAGAGAATTCCACAGATTCACAACTCTCTGTTAGAAAAAGTGTTTCCTCATCTCCGTTCTAAATGGCTTACCCCTTATTCTTAAACTGTGGCCCCTGTTTCTGGACTCCCCCAACATCGGGAACATGTTTCCTGCCTCTAGCGTGTCCAATCCCTTAATAATCTTATATGTTTCAATAAGATTCCCTCTCATCCTTCTAAACTCCAGAGTACAAGCCCAGCTGCTCCATTCTCCCAGCATATGACAGTCCCGCCATCCCGGGAATTAACCTGGTGAACCTACGCTGCACTCCCTCAATAGCAAGGATGTCCTTCCTCAAATTAGGGGGCCAAAACTGCACACAATACTCCAGGTGTGGTCTCACTAGGGCTCTACACAACTGCAGAAGGACCTCTTTGCTCCTATTTTCGATTCCTCTTGTTATGAAGGCCAACATGCCATTCTCTTTCTTCACTGCCTGCTGTACCTGCATGCTTACTTTCATTGACTGATGTACAAGGACCCCTAGATCCCGTTGTACTTCCCCTTTTCCGAACTCGACACCATTTAGATAGTAATCTGCCGTCCTGTTTTTTGGACGGGTTTGGAGGGACTATCCCATAGTTTAAGAAACAGTTAGGCAGGTACATGGATAGGACAGGTTTGGAGGGATATGGACCAAGTGCAGGCAGGTGGGACTAGTGTAGCTGGGACATGTTGGCCAATGTGGGCAAGATGGGCCGAAGGGCCTGTTTCCACACTGTATCACTCTGTGACTAGTGTAGCTGGGGCATGTTGGCCGGTGTGGGCAAGTTGGGCTGAAGGGCCTGTTTCCACACTGTATCACTCTGTGACTAGTGTAGCTGGGACATTGTTGGCCGGTGTGGGCAAGTTGGGCCGGAGGGCTTGTGTTTCCACACTATCACTCTGTGACTAGTGTAGATGGAGCATGTTGGCCGGTGTGGGCAAGTTGGGCTGAAGGGCCTGTTTCCACACTGTATCACTCTGACTAGTGTAGCTGGGACATTGTTGGCCGGTGTGGGCAAGTTGGGCCGGTGGGCTTGTGTTTCCACACTGTATCACTCTGTGACTAGTGTAGATGGGGCATGTTGGCCGGTGTGGAGGATCTGTGCCGGTGGGCTTGTGTTTCCATACTGTATCACTCTGTGACTAGTGTAGCTGGGACATTGTTGGCCGGTGTGGGCAAGTTGGGCCGGAGGGCTTGTGTTTCCACACTATCACTCTGTGACTAGTGTAGATGGAGCATGTTGGCCGGTGTGGGCAAGTTGGGCTGAAGGGCCTGTTTCCACACTGTATCACTCTGTGACTAGTGTAGATGGAGCATGTTGACCGGTGTGGGCAAGTTGGGCCGGTGGGCTTGTGTTTCCACACTGTATCACTCTGTGACTCGCTGATTGTCTTCCAGATCGAATCGGACATCCAGAAGAGGATCAGGGACGACCCAGAGTACAACCCGCAGCGGTTCCCAAACACACACACCGCCTTCGAAGAGCGCTCCTAGTGCCGGGAGCCAGCCACGGCGGGCAGCCGGCCGGCGTGCGCGGGGTCGGCAAGTGGAGGACCAGCCTCCGCCACTTTTAACTATTCGCTGGACTCTGGCCGTTGCACTTTCTGTTGTTTAGTTCTTGAACCTTAAATAAAATACCACAGCCCAGGGCTCCCATTTTCTCCTTTCAACGTGTCCAGCTTCAGTTCAAACCAGCGTCTCTCAGCTCCTTCCCACTCTGGAAAAAAAAAAAAAATTAAATTAAAATCTTTGCTCGCTTGGTTCATCGAAAAACAGCCCCAAATTAGTCAGAAGAAGGGTCTCGACCCGAAACGTCACCCATTCCTTCGCTCCATCGATGCAGCCTCACCCGCTGAGTTTCTCCAGCATTTTTGTCAACCTCGATTTTTCCAGCATCTGCAGGCAGTTCTTTCTTAAACGTGTTCACAGAAGGTGCGAGGCCGTGCCGGCAGCTTTGCACAGGATGCGGTACAGCCAGCGCTCGGCCGCTGTTCGGCGCCCGGCGGGGCGGGTGATTATGGGGGGGGGGGATAAATCCGCCTGCGGGCCGGATGATTTCGGGTTACGGGCCGTATTCGGCCCGGGGGCTGCAGGTTGCCGACCCCCTGTTCTAAGATGGAGGAAGGAACTGCAGGTGCTGGTTTAAACGGGAGGTAGACACAAAAAGCTGGAGTAACAGCGGCTCAGACAGCATCCATCCTCTGGAGAAAAGGAGCATTGGCTGTATTCGGGTCGAGACCCTTCTTCAAACTGGGAGTCGGGGGAGAGTGGGGAAACGAGAGGTACAGAGGGTGATATAGAAGGATTTAGAACTAATGATTGATAGACAATGGGTGCAGGAGTACGCCATTCGACCCTTCAATGTGATCATGGCTGATCATCCCCAATTAGTACCCCGTTCCTGCCTTCTCCCATATCCCCTGACTCCGCTATCTTTAAGAGCCCTATCTGCTCTCTCTTGAAAGCATCCAGGGAACCGGCCTCCACCGCCCTCTGAGGCAGAGAATTCCACAGACTCACAACTCTCTGTGAGAAAAAGTGTTTCCTCGTCTCCGTTTTAAATTGCTTACCCTTATTCTTAAACTGTGTGGCCCATGGTTCTGGACTCCCCCAACATCGGGAACACGTTTCCTGCCTCTAGTGTGTCCAAACCCTTAATAATCTTCTATGTTTCAATAAGTTACGTACAAGATGTGGGGGAGGAATTTACACTGACAATGGAGGAGGCCCAGGACAGAAAGGTCAGTGTGGGAATGGGGAGGGGGGTTAATTTTTTAGGAAGGAACTGCAGACGCTGGTTTACATCGTAGGTAGACACAAAATGCTGGGGTAACTCGGACCCGAAAGGTCACCCATTCCTTCTCTCCTGAGATGCTGCCCGTCACGTTGGTTTACTGCAACATTTTGTGTCTTCCTCGGGGAAATTAAAGGGTTTGGCAACCGGGAGGTCATCTTGCAAATCTCCTCTGCACTTCCAAGAGATTCAAGAGACGTGTATTGTCCCATGCACCAATTGGTGCAGTGAAATTTGTGGTCACCGTACAGCCATACGAATAAAAAGATCACAACACACGATAGACTTTAACATGAACATGAGTGAAAGTTTCCCACTGTGAGGGAAGGCACCAAAGTTCAGTCCTCTTCCTCTTTGTCCACCCGTGGTCGGGGGGCTCCCGAGCCCTCCGCGGTCCGACGTTCAGGCCCTCTCGCCGGGATGATGGAACTCCGACATCAGAACGGAAGAACACCCTCAACGGCTTGGACTTCCGAATCCGCCACTTCCTACCGGAGACCACGGCTCCCGAAGTCCACAGGCCGAGCTGGGCGAAGATTCACGCAGGCGACCCTCGGCAAAGGGATCCCAGGACCCCGCGATGTTGAAGTCAGCGCCACCCGCGGCCGGGAGCTCCGCAGACCAGATGGTATCCAGTCAGGTTAAGTGAGGATTGGATGCCAACTGAAGAAGTGGCAGCAATTCCAAGTTAACCATCTTGTCCACCGAGATGTATAGCTCAGAATCAAAGGATGTACCTTTGGAGAGGAGACGAGGAGGAATTTCTTTGCTCCCCACGGTGTAAAAAAACATGCTTGGCAAATCCCTATTAAACTTTCCCCCTCTCAGGTTATGGCTTCCCCCTCTAATTCTTGGACATCTTCACCTTGGGGGGGGGGGGGGGGGAATGTTCCATATTCACTGGAATTTAGAAGGATGAGAGGGTATCTTGTAAAAACACATAAGATTCTTGAGGTAGACAAAAATGCTGGAGAAACTCAGCAGGCGAGGCAGCATCTATGGAGCGAAGGAATAGGTGACGTTTCGGGTCAAGGCCGAGTCTTCAGGCTGATGTTAGGGTGGGGGGGAGGGGAGGGGAGGGGGGGGGCGGGAAGAAGAAAGGAAGAGGTGGAGACAGAGGGCTGAGGGTGAGCTGGGATGGGGAGGAGAAAGCAGGGACTACCTGAAATTGGAGGTCAATGTTCATACCGCTGGGGTGCAAACTACCCAAGCTAAATATGAGGTGCTGCTCCTCCAATTTACGGTGGGACTCACTCTGGCCATGGAGGAGGCCCAGGACAGAAAGGTCGGATTCGGGATGGGAGGGGGGAGTTGAAGTGCTGAGCCACCGGGAGATCAGGTTGGTTAATGCGAACCGAGCGGAGGTGTTGGGCGAAGCGATCGTCAAGCCTGCGCTTGGTCTCACCGATGTAGAGCAGCTGACACCTAGACCTAGAATATTAAGGGATTGGACAGGCTAGATGCAGGGAAAATGTTCCCGATGTTGGGGGGGGGGGGGGGGGGCAGTCCGGAACCAGGAGTGACACAGGTTAAGGCGTTCACGGCAGCGCCAGAGACCCGGGTTCCATCCCGACTACGGGTGCTGTCTGTACGGAGTTTGCACCTTCTCCCCGTGACCTGCGTGGGGTTTCTCCGGGATCTTCGGTTTCCTCCCACATTCCAAAGACGTGCAGGTTCGTAGGTTAATTGGCTTTGGTAATTGGCTTTTCAGCTTACTTCATCCAGGTCCAGATTCAGAAGAATAAGGGGTCGGCCATTCAGGACTGAGATGAGGGAAAACCTTTTTCACCCAGAGAGTTGTGAATCCGTGGAATTCTCTGCCACAGAAGACAGTGGAGGCCAATTCACTGGATGTTTTCAAGAGAGAGTTGGATTTAGCTCTTTGGGCTAACGGAATCAAGGGATATGGGGAGAATGCAGGAACGGGGTACTGATCGGGGATGATCAGCCATGATGACATTGAATGGCGGTGCTGGCTTGAAGGGCCGAATGGCCTACTCCTGCACCTATTGTCTATGTTTTTATCAATTCCCCCCCTAAATGTATATACCTCTATCAGGTCTCCACTCATCCTCTGCTGTTCCAGAGAGAACACTTCAAGTCTATCCAACCCCTCCCTGTAGCTGAGACCCCTTAATGGAGACAGCATTCTGGTCAAGTGGAGAGGGACAAATTCTTGATTAGAACGGGTGTCAGGGGTTATGGGGAGAAAGCAGGAAAGTGGCTTAAGAGTGTGAACGACAGATCAGCCATGATTGAATGGCGGAGTAGACTGAATAGACAATAGGTGCAGGAGTAGACCTTTCGGTGGCCAGACCGCCATTCACTGGCTGATCATCCACAATCAGTACCCCGTTCCTGCCTTCTCCCCATATCCCCTGACTCTGCTATCTTTAAGAGCTCTATCTAACTCTCATCAAAGCATCCAGAGAACCAGCCTCCACTACCTTCTGAGGCAGAGAATTCCACACTCACAATTCTGGTTGAAAAACTTTTTTCCTCATCTCCGTTCTAAATGGCCGACCCCTTATTCTTAAACTGTGTGGCTCCTGGTTCTGGACTCCCCCAACATTGGGAACACGTTTCCTGCCTCTAGCGTGTCCAATCCCTTAATAATCCTATATGTTTCAATAAGATGCCCTCTCATCCTTCTAAACTCCAGAGTGTACAAGCCCAGCCGCTCCATTCTCTCAGCATATGACAGTCCCGTCATCCCGGGGATTAACCCGGTGAACCTACGCTGCACTCCCTCAATAGCAAGAATGTCCTTCCTCAAATTAGGAGACCAAAACTGCAGACAATACTCCAGGTGAGGTCTCACTAGGGCTCTGTACAACTGCAGAAGGACCTCTTTGCTTCTATACTCAACTCCTCTTGTTATGAAGGCCAACAGGCCAAAACTGCACACAAGACTCCAGGTGTGGTCTCACTAGGGCCCTGTACAACTGCAGAAGGACCTCTTTGCTCCTATACTCGACTCCTCTTGTTATGAAGGCCAACAGGAGGCCATTGGCTTTCTTCACTGCCTGCTGTACCTGCATGCTCTTGCAGGAGGTGATAATCTTAAGTTCTCTGCCTCAGAGGGTTGTGGAGGTTGGGTTACACGAGGTATTTGAAGGGAGGGTTAGATTTTCAAGCGATGGGGGAAATCGAGGTTATTGGTGAGGACCAGTGGTAAGATCATGATCTCTGGGTCTGATCGGCCATGATCAGATGGAATGGTGAGTCAGGCTGGAGGGGCCAAATGGCCTACTCGTAGAGCATTGAAGCAGTCCCTTTGGCCCCAAGGGCCTCAGACTCCGTACAAACAGCAGCCGAAGTCGGGATGGAACCCGGGTCTCTGGCGCTGTGAGGCAGCAACTCTACCGCTGCGCCACCGTGCTCTTCTGGCGAGTCCCAATTTCTGGATGCAGGGGGACAATGCGCTGTTAATCCTCTGAGATGATGGTGGATCGGACGGGGAAACCTCGCCCTCATCCATTTTGGACGCACCTGGCACGGGAGACATGCTTACATGACACACAATGGCGGGGCGAGGCGTTCCAAACTGGAGCGATGCATGCCAGGAATGTGCAGGAGGCCGCTCGCCTGCAAGCCAGTGAACCCCGGATACAACGCACGCTTCAACGTCAGGGATAGACAATAGACAATCGAAGGGCCGAATGGCCTACTCCTGCACCTATTGTCTATTGAATGGCCTAATTCTGCTGCAGGAACTTATAGACAATAGACAGTTGGTGCAGGAGGAGGCCATTCGGCCCTTCAAGCCAGCACCGCCATTCAATGTGATCATGGCTGATCATCCCCAATCAGTACCCCGTTCCTGCCTTCTCCACATATCCCCTGACTCTGCTATCTTTAAGAGCCATATCTAACTCTCTCTTGAAAGTATCCAGAAAACCGGCCTCCACCACCCTCTGAGGCAGAGAATTCCACAGACTCACAACTCTCTGTGAGAAAAAGTGTTTCCTCGTATCCGTTCTAAATGGCTTACTCCTTATTCTTAAACTGTGTGGCCCCTGGTTCTGGACTCCCCCAACATCGGGAACATGTTTCCTGCCTCCAGCGTGTCCAATCCCTTAATAATCTTGTATGTTTCAATAAGATCCCCTCAAATCCTTCTAAACTCCAGAGTATACAAGCTCAGCCGCTCCATTCTCTCAGCATATGACAGTCCCGCCATCCCGGGAATTAACCTGGTGAACCTACGCTGCACTCCCTCAGTAGCAAGAATGATGCAAAACGCTGGAGGAACTCAGCGGGTCTGGCAGTGTAAGGTACACAAAAATGCTGGAGATACTCAGCGGGTGCAGCAGCATCTATGGAGCGAAGGAAATAGGTAACGTTTCGGGCCGAAACCCTTCTTCAGAAGTGTCTGGCAGTGTCTCTGGAGAAAAAGGAATAGGTGGCGTTTCGGGTCGAGGCCCTTCTTCAGAGACTGAGGGTCAGGGGAAAGGGAAACGAGAGATATAGACGGCGATATAGAACAAATGACGGAGAGAAATGCAAAAAAGTTCTGATGATAAAGGAAACAGGCCATTGTTAGCTGCGGGCTAGGTGAAAATGAGTTAAAGACAATGAGACACAACAAGACCACCTTGAAGCACGTACAATGAGGGGTTACTTGAAGTTGGAGAAGTCAATGTTCATACCGCTGGGGTGTAAACTACCCAAGTGAAATATGAGGTGCTGCTCCTCCAATCTGCGCTGGTCCTCACTCTGACAATGGAGGAGGCCCAGGGCAGAAAGGTCAGTGTGGGAATGGGAGGGGAAGTTGAAGTGTTGAGCAACCAAACTCAGGGGAAGGTATCAGCTGGGTTTAGATCAGGACTACGGCTCCAGAAATTTTAATCTCTCATCTCCTCTAATCTCTCTTTTGCTTCCCAAAATGACAGCTGACATCAGTGGCAACTCAAGTCGATGAGTCAGCATTTTCGCTGAGCTCATGAGACTAGTTATAGCTTGGCTCTGAGTCTCTTTTATTTTAGAGAGAGACAATAGACAATAGGTGCAGGAGTGGGCCGTTCGGCCCTTTGAGCCAGCACCGCCATTCACTGTGATCATGGCTGATCATCCACAATCAGTACCCCGTTCCTGCCTTCTCCCCATATCCCCTGTCTTTAAGAGGCCTATCTAGCTCTCTCCTGAAAGCATCCAGAGAACCGGCCTCCACCGCCCTCTGAGGCAGAGAATTCCACAGACTCACAACTCTCTGGGTGAAAAAGTGTTTCCTCGTCTCCGTTCTAAATGGCTTACCCCTTATTCTTAAACTGTGTGGCCCCTTGGTTCTGGACTCCCCCAACATCGGGAACATGTTCCCTGCCTCTAGCGTGTCCAAACCCTTAATAATCTTATATGTTTCAATGAGAAGCCCTCTCATCCTTCTAAACTCCAGAGTGTACAAGCCCAGCCGCTCCATTCTCTCAACATATGACAGTCCCGCCATCCCGGGAATTAACCTGGTGAACCTACGCTGCACTCCCTCAATAGCAAGTAATTCTACTTGAGAGACAGGCGAGATACAAGTAATATTCTGCTGTCCTGCTTGATGCTGGACTCAGAGAAGGCTGCTCTTTGCTTGGCATCCCTCAAGTAAACAGGCCTTGCTTTAAAAGGCAGTGGAATTTGGGAAGTGTTTAACGCAGATTTCGATTTAACCTTACAAGGCGAGTGATCACCAAGAGTTAGATGCTTCCTCTTGCAATATGTTTCTCTTCTACACTGGCTGACGCAATCCAGGGCAGAGTTCAGTCCCATTATTAGTCATGGAGTCACGCAGACTGGAAACAGGCCCTTCAGCCCACAGAATCCATGCTGTCACATGCACCTTTAAACTTTAGAGATGCTGCATTGAAACAGGCCATTCAGCCCACCGAATCCATGCAATCACGCACCTTTAGACTTCAGAGATACAGTGTGGAAACAGGCCCTTCAGCCCGCAGAATCGTACTATCACACGCACCTTTAAACTTTAGAGATGCTGCATTGAAACAGGCCCTTCAGCCCACTGAATCCAAGGCCCTTCAGCCCACTGAATCCATGCTATCACGCACCTATAGTCTTTAGAGATACAGTGTGGAAACAGGCCCTTCAGCCCACAGAATCCATACTATCACTCACCTTTAGACTTTAGAGATAAGGTGTGGAAACAGGCCCTTCAGCCCGCTTAATCCAAGGCCCTTCAGCCCACTGAATCCATACTATCACTCACCTTTAGACTTTAGAGATAAGGCATGGAAACAGGCCATTCAGCCCACCAAATCCATGCTATCACATGCACCTTTAGACTTTAGAGATGCAGCAGGGAAACAGGCCCTTCAGCCCACAGAATCCACACTATCAAGTGTGTAGGAAGGAACTGCAGATGCTGGTTTAAATCGAAGATAGACACAAAATGCTGGAGTAACTCAGCGGGACAGGCAGCATCTCTGGAGAGAAGAACTGGGTGACGTTTCGGGTCGGGGACCCTTCTTCAGACCTGTAGGTCTTCAACCAGTCTGAAGAAGGGTCTCGACCCGAAACGTCACCCGTTCCTTCTCTCCAGAGGAGCTGCCCGTCCCGCTGAGTTACTCCAGCGTTTCAAGTCAAGCCAAGTCAGGTTTATTCGTCACATACACATACGAGACGTGCAGTGAAATGAAAAGTGGCAATGCTCGCGAATTGTGCAAACAAACTACAAAACAGAATGGAACAGAATCACATATTTGTGGGGGGGAAAAAAGAAAAAACAGCAATTTAAAAACGACACCACACAACAGTAGAATGGTTCAGTAAAGTTAGTCCCTGGAGAGATGGGAGTTTACAGTCCCTAATGGCCTCTGGGAAGAAACTCCGCCTCATCCACTCTGTTCTCACAGCATGGCAACGGAGGCGTTTGCCTGACCGTAGCAGCTGGAACAGTCCGTTGCTGGGGTGGGAAGGGGTCCCCCATGATCTTGTTGGCTCTGGATCTGCACCTCCTGAGGTTTGGTTCCTGAACACCAGAAGGTGGCAACACCAGAGCCAACGAGATCATGGGGGCCATTTTGTGTCTGTCTTCGGTTCAGTTCCTTCCCACACTTCTCGTCCTTTCTAATATATCCTCTCGTCCACTCAGGTAGACGTCGGCCTCTCTAAAGCCTCCACATCCTTCGTGCAATGGGGGCGGCCACGACTGCAGCGGTAGAGTTGCTGCCTCACAGCGCCAGAGACCCGGGTTCCATCCTGACCACAGGTCACAGAGTTTAGCAACAGAGACAATAGGTGCAGGGGGAGGCCATTCGGCCCTTCGAGCCAGCACCGCCATTCAATGTGATCATGGCTGATCATCCCCAATCAGTACCCCGTTCCTGCCTTCTCCCCATATCCCCCTGACACCGTTAGCCCCATGGGACCTATCTAGCCCTCTCTTGAAAGCATCCAGAGAACCGGCCTCCACCGCCCTCTGAGGCAGAGAATTCCACCGATTCACAACTCACTGGGTGGAAACGTTTTTCCTCATCTCAGTTCTAAATGGCTTACCCCTTATTCTTAAACTATGTGGCCCCTGGTTCTGGGCTCCCCCAACATCGGGAACATGTTTCCTGCATCTAGCCTGTCCAATCCTCTAAGAATTTCTATGAGATCCCCTCTCATCCTAAATTCCAGCGAATACAAGCCCAGTCGACCTATTCTTTCATCATACATCAGTCCTGCCATCCCGGGAATTAACCTGGTGAACCTACGCTGCACTCCCTCAATAGCAAGAATGTCCTTCCTCAAATTAGGGGACCAAAACTGCACGCAATACTCCAGGTGTGGTCTCACTAGGGCCCTATACAACTGCAGAAGGACCTCTTTGCTCCTATCCTCAACTCCTCTTGTTATAAAGGCCAACATGCCATTCGCTTTCTTCACTGCCTGCTGTACCTGCATGCTTACTTTCAGTGACTGATGAACAAGGACACCCAGGTCTCACTGCACCTCCCCTTTTCCTAATCTGACACCATTTAGAGAATAGTCTGATAATCCAGTCTGGAGAAGGGTCTCGACCCGAAACGTTGCCTATTCCCTTCGCTCCATAGATGCTGCCGCACCCGCTGAGTTTCTCCAGCACTTTTGTCTACCTTCAGATACTAATCTGCCTCCTTGTTTTTGCCACCAAAGTGGATAACCTCACATTTATCCGCATTAAACTGCATCTGCCCATGCATCTGCCCACTCACCCCAACCTGTCCGAGTCACCCTGCATCCTCATAGCATCCTCCTCACAGTTCACACTGCCACCCAGCTTTGTGTCATCCGCAAACTTGGAGATAATTCCCTCGTCTAAATCGTTAATATATATTGTGCTTGCCATGTCTCCGTAATTCCTACTTAATCATATCTCTTTAATACCAACTGCGCATTCAGTTCATCCACCTTATTTCGACTTTGTACCTTCTCCCGTGGCCTGCGCGGGTTTTCTCCGAGATCTTCGGTTTCCCCCCACGCTCCAAAGACGTGCAGGTTTGTAGGTTAATTGGCTCGGTAAATGTAAAAATTGTCCCTAGTGTGTGTAGGATAATGTTAATGTGCGGGGATCGCTGGTCAGCACGGACCCGGTGGGCCGAAGGGCCTGTTTCCGCGCTGTATCTGTGAACCAAACTAAGCCTAATCAAGGCTCCAAATGCGGCCTAACCAAAGTCTGATAAAGCCAAAATATATAGAAACATAGAAAATAGGTGCAGGAGGAGGCCATTCGGCCCTTTGAGCCAGCATTCAATGTGATCATGGCTGATCGTCCCCTATCAATAACCCGTTCCTGCCTTCTCCCATATCCCTTGACTCCACTAACTCCCTTGAGCTCTATCTAACTCTCTCTTAAATCCATCCAGTGATTTGGCCTCCACTGCCCTCTGTGGCAGGGAATTCCACAAATTCACAACTCTCTGGGTGAAAACGTTTTTTCTCACCTCAGTCTTAAATGGCCTCCCCTTTATTCTAAGACTGTGTGTGGACCCTGGTTCTGGACTCGCCCAACATTGGGAACATTTTTCCTTTTATATTTAATTTGATAGGAATCCGAGGGGTGACTTTTCCACACAGAGGGTGGGGGGTGCATGGAAAAGAGCTGCCGGAGGAGGTAGTTGAGGCAGGGACTATCCCGTCGTTGAAGAAACAGTTGGACAGGTACATGGATAGGACACAAAAATGCTGGAGAAACTCAGCGGGTGCAGCAGCATCTATGGAGCGTACATGGATAGGACAGGTTGAAGGGTTTGGGCCCGAAACGTTGCCTATTTCCTTCGCTCCGTAGATGCTGCCTCACCCGCTGAGTTTCTCCAGCAATTTTGTCTACCTTCGATTTTCCAGCATCTCCTTCTTAAACACATGGATAGGACAGGTTCGGAGGGATATGGACCCAAGCGCAGGCAGGTGGGACTAGCGTAGCTGGGACATGTTGGTTGGTTTGGGCAAGTTTCCACGCTGTATCACTCTGTGATTCTAAATTAATAACTTATGGCTCATTAATGTATAGATTATTAGTAATAATCAATAAATGAATGAGGCTGAGTTGATGCTGCCTCACAGTGCCAGACACTACTGCGCTGCTCTGATCTCTACTTTAAACTGGTTCCCCTTTAATTTGTAGCCAGTGAACCCTCCACTGCTGATTTCTCCCCCGCAAGAGGAAACGCCCTCTCACTGTCTCCAAAGAACCAACCGCTTCCATTACGAAGCACCTTCAGGCAAACGTGGGGGTTGTGTTTTAAAGCACAAGGAGGAAGTGGCTGACAGCAGCAGTCCTGTTGACCAGGTGAGTTTCCTGATGCCTGGACACCTGGTACTGAGAGCACAGAGAGAGAGAGGAGAGAGAGAAGGAGGGGAGAGAGGGAGAGAGAAGGAGGGGAGAGAGGGAGAGGAGGGAGAGAGGAGAGAGAGAGAGGGAGAGAGAGAGGGGGAGAAAGGAGAGGAGAGAGGGGGAGAGAGAATAAAGGAGAGAGAAGAGAGAAAGGAGGGGAGAGAAGAGGGAGAAAAGAGAGAAAGAGAAAAGAGAGAGAGAGAAAAGGAGAGAGAGAAGAGAGAAAAGGAGGGGAGAGAAGAGAGAGAGAGAGGGAGAAAAGAGAGAGAAGAGAGAAAGGGAGGGGAGAGAGGGAGAGAGAAGAGAGAGAGAGAGAGAAAAGGAGAGGGAGAAGAGAGAGAAGGAGGGGAGAGAGAGAGGGAGAAAAGAGAGAAAGAGAAAAGAGAGAGAGAGAGAGAAAAGGAGAGAGAGAAGAGAGAAAAGGAGGGGAGAGAGGGAAAGAGAGAGAGAGAGAGAGAGGGAGAGAGAAAAGGAGAGAGAGAAAAGGAGAGAGAGAGAGAGAGAGGGGGAGAGAGAGAGAGGGAGAAAAGAGAGAGAGAAGAGAGAAAAGGAGGGGAGAGAGAAGAGAGAGAGAAAAGGAGAGAGAGAAAAGGAGGGGAGAGGGAGAGAGAAGAGAGAGAGAGAGAAAAGGAGAGAGAAAAGAGAGAGAGAGAGAGAGAGAGAGAGAGAGAGAGGGGGGAGAGAGAGGGAGGGAGAGAGAGAGAGAAGCTGCAAGAAGGTGTAGCATCAATAAAGGGTAAAAGGTGTATTGTGAGTTTATGTACAGGGACATATCTATCTATGCACTGGATACTTGTATTTATATTTATGCATCTTAAATATGGATATTATGTTTTATACTTTGGCAATATAACCATGTATTTTATCATGCCAATAAAGTGTTTTTAATTGAAAAAAATTGAATTGAGAGAGACCGAGAGAGAGAAAGGAGAGAAGAGAGAGAGAGAAAAGAGAGAGAGAGAGGAGAGAGAGAGAGGGGGGAGAGAGAGAGAGTGGGGAGAGAGAGGGGGGAGGGAGAGGGAGAGACGGGGAGAGAGAGAGAGAGAGGGGGGGAGAGAGAGAGAGAGGAGAGAGAGGAGAGAGAGAGTAGAGAAAGAGAGAGAGAAAAGAGAGAGAGGAGAGAGAGAGAGGAGAGGAGAGAGAAAAGAGAGAGAGAGAAAAGAGAAGAGAGACAGGAGAGAGATAAGAGAGTGAGAGAGCAAGAGAGAGAGAGAGCTCCAGTCAGTTTGGTTTAGTCACGGGGAGAGTGAGAGAGAGAGTGTGTGTGTGTGTAGGGGGAGAGAGCTTGATCTTCAGTGTAGCCGAGGTCGGTTTGGTTTAGAGTCACGGTGGGAGAGTGAGTGAGAGAGTGTGTGTGTGGGTGTAAAGCGGAAGCACACAAACTAAGCAGCCAGTTAGTTCCCTTTTGTGAAACGTCGCCAGTGTGAGTGTGAAATCCACCACCGCTGCTTCTGCTTCTGCTGCTGCTGCTGCTTCAGTCGGGGCACAAGTCGCATCTGAAACTCTTTTTGCCAAACTCCAAACCTCACCGCTTTACAAACACACTCTCCACTGAAACACAGGTAATCAATCCAAATGCGCCTTCAAAAAACAAACTCGAGAGGGGAAACAAATTGAATTGAATACGATTTGTTCTAAAAGTTACAGTGCAGTTTCCACCAGTACAAGTTCCAGTGCAGTTTCCACCAGTACAAGTTCCAGTGCAGTTTCCACCACCACAAGTTCCAGTGCAGTTTCCACCAGTACAAGTTCCAGTGCAGTTTCCACCAGTACAAGTTACAGTGCAGTTTCCACCACCACAAGTTACAGTGCAGTTTCCACCAGTACAAGTTCCAGTGCAGTTTCCACCAGTACAAGTTACAGTGCAGTTTCCACCACCACAAGTTACAGTGCAGTTTCCACCACTACAAGTTGTTGCTGAATTGATGTTATTGCTGTTCCCCCCAACCCCC
Source organism: Malacoraja senta (assembly GCA_038087875.1). Classification (NCBI taxonomy): domain Eukaryota; kingdom Metazoa; phylum Chordata; class Chondrichthyes; order Rajiformes; family Rajidae; genus Malacoraja; species Malacoraja senta. The sequence goes on from JAXLNO010005109.1 coordinate 102,221, forward strand.
CCCACTGATTTTTATCTTGTCTTGTTTTGGAGCTGTGTGTGTGTTTTTTTTTTTTTAAATGAGTTCTTCTCCCTCCACGCAGAGAGAGAGCGGGGTGGGCGAGACTGGATGGCTTTTCTGTCGAAGAAGAAGAAATTTAAGTTCCTGGTGCGTCTGACGGTGGAGAATCTATCAGCGGTCCCTTTCGTCAACGGGATCATTTTCTGCAAACTTCGCCTCATGCAAGGGGGTGTCTTCGAGGAGCTGACTTCCCGGTGAGTAAGAGACGCAGGCAGAGGGGGTTGTTTAGAGGCGGCCCTTCGGCCCTCCGCATCCGTCCTATCCCACACCACTCTCTCGGGAGTACAGTACCGCATCTCAGTGAAGAAAGCTAATGGCGTGTTGGCCTTCCTTGGGGGAAAAAGGGAAGCACAACGGGATCCTTGTTCACCAGTCACTGAAAGTAAGCATGCAGGTAACATAGAAACATAGGTGCAGCAGGAGGCCATTCGGCCCTTCGAGCCAGCACCGCCATTCATTGTGATCATGGCTGATCGTCCCCAATCAATAACCCGTGCCTGCCTTCTCCCCATATCCCATGACTCCACTAGCCCCTAGAGCTCTATCTAACTCTCTCTTAAATCCATCCAGTGACTTGGCCTCCACTGCCCTCTGTGGCAGGGAATTCCTCAAATTCACAACTCTCTGGGTGAAAAAGTTTTTTCTCACCTCAGTCTTAAATGGCCTCCCCTTTATTCTAAGACTGTGGCCCCTGGTTCTGGACTCGCCCAACATTGGGAACATTTTTCCTGCATCTAGCTTGTCCAGTCCTTTTATAATTTTATATGTTTCTATAAGATTTCCCCCTCATCCTTCTAAACTCCACTGAATACAAGCCTAGATTTTTAGATCTTTCCTCATATGACAGCAGGTACAGCAGGCAGTGAAGAAAGCAAATGGCATGTTGGCCTTTATAACAAGAGGAGTTGAGTATAGGAGCAAAGAGGCCCTTCTGCAGTTGTACAGGGCCCTGGTGAGACCACACCTGGAGTATTGTGTGCAGTTTTGGTCTCCAAATTTGAGGAAGGACATTCTTGCTATTGAGGGAGTGCAGCGTAGGTTCACCAGGTTAATTCCCGGGATGGCGGGACTGTCATATGCTGAGAGAATGGAGCGGCTGGGCTTGTACACTCTGGAGTTTAGAAGGATGAGAGGGTATCTTATAAGGGGTTGGACACGCTAGAGGCAGGAAACATGTTCCCAATGTTGGGGGAGTCCAGAACCAGGGGCCACACACAGTTTAAGAATAAGGGGTAAGCCATTTAGAACGGAGACGAGGAAACACTTTTTCACACAGAGAGTTGTGAGTCTGTGGAATTCTCTGCCTCAGAGGGCGGTGGAGGCCGGTTCTCTGGATACTTTCAAGAGAGAGCTAGATAGGGCTCTTAAAGATAGCGGAGTCAGGGGATATGGGGAGAAGGCAGGAACGGGGTACTGATCGGGGATGATCAGCCACGATCACATTGAATGGCGGTGCTGGCTCAAAGGGCCGAATGGCCTCCTCCTGCACCTATTGTCTATGATTCCACATGTACTAATCCCATTTGCCTGCATTAAGTCTACACCTCACTGTTCCTTTCCTATCCAAGTATCTTAAAATGCTTTTTAAATTTGATCGTTTAATGCTTTCTAAACTGTATCTGCCTCTGTAGCCACCTCTAACAAAAAGAAAAGACACAGAGTGCTGGAGTAACTCAGCGGGTCAGGCAGCATCTGTGGAGAACATGGATAGGTGACGTTTCACAGAGTGCTGGAGTAACTCAGCGGGTCAGGCAGCATCTGTGGAGAACATGGATAGGTGATGTTTTGGGTCTGCAGAAGGGTCTCGACCCAAAACGTCGCCGACCCATGTTCTCCACAGACGCTGCCTGATTTGCCGAGTTACTCCGGCTGTTTGTCCGTTATTTTTCCGGTATGAATCAGTATTTGGAGTTCCTTGTGGCTCCAACCTCCTCCGGCAGCTCGTCCCAGATATCCACCACCTTCTGCGGCCTTTTGGGGAGGAGCAGCGGTAGAGCTGCTGCCTCAGAGACCCGAGTTCGATCCTGACCTCGGGTGCTGTTTGTACGGAGTTTGCACGTCCTCCCGCATGGGTTTCCCCGATTTACACCAAGGGTGGCGGGTGTATGGAACGAGCTGCCAGAGGAGGTAGTTGAGGCTGGGACTATTACAACTTTAAAAAAAAAACATTTGTACAGGTAGGGCAGGTTTAGAGGGATATGGGCCAAATGCTGGCAGGCGGGGCTAGTATAGATGGGGCAAGTTGGTCGGCATGGGCAATTTGGGCCGAAGGGCCTGTTTCCACCCTAATACTATGACTATGACTGTGGAGGGATATGGACCAAATGCGGGCAGGTGGGCAGGTACATGGATAGGATTGGTTTAGAGGCTTATGGGCCAAATGCAGGCAAGTAGGACTAGTGTAGATGGAACATGTTGGTTGGTGTGGGCAAGTTGGGCTGAAGGGCCTGTTTCCACCCTAATACTATGACTGTGGTGGGATATGGGCCAAATGCAGGCATGCGAGGCTAGTATAGATGGGGCATGTTGGTCAGCATGGGCAATTTGGGCCGAAGGGCCTGTTTCCACCCTAATACTATGACTGTGGTGGGATACGGGCCAAACAGAAGCAGGTGGGGCTAGTGTAGATGGGGCAAGTGGGGCCGAAGGGCCTGTTTCCACACTGTGTGACTCTATAACACTGTCGGGGCTGGAAGAGGAACCTTGTAGGGTTGTGAAATTTCCAGCTGTTTACCTTAGCAACCTGACCTCGCTTGACGGAAGGATGATGCTGGCAGATGTGACCACGCACCTCGCTTGCCAGCTGTGCCGTGTGTGGACAAGTTCTCCCCGCCTCTCCATGGCAACCGGAGCAAGCAAGCTGATTCATGGCCTCACACGTCACTGCTTTCATGCTGGATGTGGCCAGCACTCCCAGGAGACACACACAAGGATTCTAGTTGGTCTAACACATCCAATTCACTACCTTTTAGTTAGGCCCAAATTTAATTTTAGTCATTAATTTTAGATCAAAATTTCAGGTCAAAATTTGCCCTAAAATTAATCACTAAAATTAATACTGAACTATTCCAACTAAAATTATTATTTTAATAAGTAAAATTTAATCAAAAGTAATAACACGGGTTATTGATTGTGGACGATCAGCCATGATCAACTTGCTGGCTCGAAGGGCCGAATGGCCTCCTCCTGCACCTGTTGTCTATGTTTTCTATGTTTTCTAACTCATTTATTTACCTAAAATGTAATAACTAGAATGTAATAACTAGAGTGTAATAACTGCAGTGTAGTAACTATGGTGTAGTAACTATGGTGTAGTAACTAGAGTAATAACTAGAGTAATAACTAGAGTAATAACCAGTAGCAACTATGGTGTAGTAACTAGAGTAATAACTAGTAATAACTAGAGTAATAACCAGTAGCAACTATGGTGTAGTAACTAGAGTAATAACTAGTAATAACTAGTAATAACTAGAGTAATAACTAGTAATAACCAGTAGTAACTATGGTGTAGTAACTAGAGTAATAACTAGAGTAATAACTAGAGTAATAACCAGTAGCATCTATGGTGTAGTAACTAGAGTAATAACTAGTAATAACTAGTAATAACTGGTAATAACTAGTAATAACTATAATAACTAGAGTAATAACCAGTAGTAACTATGGTGTAGTAACTAGAGTAATAACTAGAATAATAACTAGAGTAATAACCAGTAGCAACTATGGTGTAGTAACTAGAGTAATAACTAGAGTAATAACTAGAGTAATCATTAAAGTAATAACTAGAGTAATAACTAGAGTAATAACCAGTAGTAACTATGGTGTAGTAACTATAGTGTAGTAACTATAGTAATAACTAGAGTAATAACTAGAGTAATAACCAATAGTAACTAGTGCAGTAACTCTAGTGCAGTAACTCTAGTGCAGTAACTCTAGTGCAGTAACTCTAGTGTAGTAACTCTAGTGTAGTAACTCTAGTGTAGTAACTATAGTGTAGTAACTAAAATCTAATAACTAAAATGGTTATCTAAAGATTTGGGGTAAAAATTTGAGTTATTACAATTTTAGGTAAACATTTTAGATATTACATTGTATAAAATGTTAGTTATTTTACTAACTTTAGTTATTATAATTTAGAGAGACAGCGCAGAACCGGGCCCTGCACCATTTCCAAACTCTCCATATTCTTCCTGTAATTGGGTAATCGGAAACCGCACGCTACCCTCCACATCTGAGATGACCCAAACTGTACACAATGTGACTGGGTTGTGTTTAGTTTAGAGATACAGTGGGGAAACAGGCCCTTCGGCCCACCGGGTCCGTGCCGACCAGCGATCCCCGCACACACTAACACTTTCCTACACACACACACACACCAGGGACAATTTACAATTTGTTACTGAAGCCAATTAACCTGTTTGTATTTGGAGTGTGGGAGGAATTGGGGACTACCCAGGTGGGCCACGGGGAGAACGTGCAAACTCCGTACAGACAGCACCCGTAGTCGAGATCGAACCCGGGCCGAAGGCGCTGTGAGGCAGCAACTCTACCGCTGCGTCACCGTGCCGCCCCAGAGAGACAATCTCTGGATTAAGAAATTCAAAACGGCTAGATTAACGCTGGTGGCGTTTCTCCGGGTGCTTTGGTTTCAACCCATATTCCAAAGACGTACAGGTTTGTAGGTTAATTGGTGTGGGTACAAATTCTAAAATTGTCCCTGGTGTATAGGATAGTGCTAGTGTACGGGCGTAGTGTAGAATAGGAAGGTCAACTCCACTCCTAAACATGAACAAGATCAGACCCAGCCAACCCCTCCTTAGAAGACAAAAATCCACCCCATGAATCATAAGTTCCTGCTGCAGAATTAGGCCATTCAACAGACAATAGACAATAGGTGCAGGAGTAGGCCATTCGGCCCTTCGAGCCAGCACCGCCATTCAATGTGATCTTGGCTGATCATCCCCAATCAGTACCCCGTTCCTGCCTTCTCCCCATATCCCCTGACTCCGCTATCTTCAAGAGCTCTATCCATAGGCCGGTGGTCGGAGCTCTTCTCTGGCGATCCCCAGCGTGGGATCTCAGGCTCCGGATGGTAAGCCCACGCCATGCCCGAGGCTAGAAGATCCGTGGTCCACGGCTTCAGGATGATGCAGGCCGACGGTCCGGCGATTGGAGCACTCCCTTCCGGCAACCCCCGGCAAAGGCTTGCCCGCTCTCCGCGATGAAAAGCCCTCTCTGCGCCCGCTGCTGAAACTCCGGGCCCGATTCCGCACCAATCCATGGTGTTAGGCGACATGGGAAAAAAGTCGCCTTTCCGTGGAGGAGGCGACCAAAAGCGGTTCCCCCCCCTTCCCCCACCCTCACCACCCCCCCCACACAAGACACACCGAGATACACTAAAATAAACATTTTGACACCGTTTAAAATATATATTTTTTAAAGTCTAAATAACAATCGCGCTGCTGGCAGGGCAGTTGACTTGCAGTGCCCCCACCGACCAACATCGGCCTAAAAATTCTCCTTTATCTATCTCCCCCCTGAAGCCCAAAAACCAATCAAATCTGTTTAACCTTACCCACTGCCTCAAGGATATAAAGTGTTGGATGGCCCAGAACTTCCTCCAACTAAACGAGAGTAAGTCTGAGGTCATCCTTCTCGGCCCCTCGCACTCAATCAAAATGATAGCAGGCAGCCTTGGAAGCCTTACCCCACTACTCAAACCTCACGTCAAAAACCTTGGCGTGATATTTGACTCAGTACTGAAATTTGACAAGCAAGTCAATGCCGCTTCTTTCAGCTTCGGATGATAGCTAAAATAAAACAATTCCTCCAGTTTGATGACCTCGAAAAGATCATCCACACATTCATCTCCTCCCGCCTAGATTACTGCAACTCCCTTTACACTGGCATCAGCCAATCTTCCCAGTCCCGCCTGCAACTGGTCCAAAACGCCGCAGCGAGACTCCTGACGGGCACCCAAAAAAGGGACCACATCACCCCGATCCTGGCCTCTCTCCACTGGCTCCCTGTGCGGTTCCGTATAAACTTCAAGATCCTCCTCCATGTCTACAAAACCCTCAATGGGCTTGCCCCCACCTACATAAAAAGTCTTCTCACCCACCACTCCACCTCCAGGCCCCTCAGATCGGCCGACTTGGGGTTGCTGAATATCCCCTGACTTTAAGAGCCCTATCTAGCTCTCTCTTGAAAGCATCCAGAGAACCGGCCTCCACCGCCCTCTGAAGCAGAGAATTCCACAGACTCACAACTCTCTGTGAGAAAAAGTGTTTCCTCGTCTCCGTTCTAAATGGCTTGCCCCTTATTCTTAATCTGTGACCCCTGGTTCTGGACTCCCCCAACATTGGGAACATGTTTCCTGCCTCTAGCGTGTCCAAACCCTTAATAACCTTATCCACAATCAGCCTTCGCCCCATATTCCTTGACTCCGCTATCTTCAAGAGCTCTATCTAACTCTCTCTCTTGCAAGTATCCAGAGAACCGGCCTCCACCGCCCTCTGAGGCAGAGAATTCCACAGACTCACAACTCTCTGTGAGAAAAAGTGTTTCCTCGTCTCCGTTCTAAATGGCCTACCCCTTATTCTTAAACTGTGTGGCCCCTGGTTCTGGACTCCCCCAACATCGGGAACATGTTTCCTGCCTCTAGCGTGTCCAACCCCTTAATAATCTTTTATGTTTCAATAAGATATCCTCTCATCCTTCTAAACTCCAGAGTACACAAGCCCAGCCGCTCCATTCTAGCAACATATGACAGAATTATTGAGGCGGTGGCCTCTGGTACTGGAGTCTTCCCCCTAGTGGAGACATCCTGTGCTGCATGAATTGGGCACACACACCCCCTTGAACCCGCTCAGAGAGGAACATGTCTCACCTTGAGCTGAACACATGATGACTACATTGTTGAAAGCACACGTCTGCTGAGGCGCAGCTATAGTTCGAACCCACCCCGACCGGCCGGTCGACTTAGCAAACACTTAGTATGTCTTAGGCCAACACCCCGTACTGACGTGGGAAGACATTCTTCCACTAGTGGGAGAGTCGAGCACCTCGAGGCACAGGCTCAGAATAAAAGGACGTACCCTTTAGAAAGGAGATGAGAGGGATTTTTTTTTAGTCAGAGGCGCTGTGTGAATTGCTACAGATGGCTCTGGAGGCCAAGTCAATGGATATGTTTTAAGGTGGAGGTTCTTGATCAGTACGGGTGTCAGGGGTTATGGGGAGAAGGCAGGAGAATGGGGTTTGACAATAGACAAGAGGTGCCGGAGTAGGCCATTCGGCCCTTCGAGCCAGCACTGCCATTCAATGTGATCATGGCTGATCATCCACGATCAGTACCCTGTTCCTGCCTTCTCCCCATATCCCCTGACTCCGCTATCTTTAAGAGCCCTATCTAGCTCTCTCTTGAAAGCATCCAGAGAACCGGCCTCCACCGCCCTCTGAGGCAGAGAATTCCACAGACTCACAACTCTCTGTGAGCAAATGTGTTTCCTCGTCTCCGTTCTAAATGGCTTACCCCTTATTCATGAACACTGTGGCCCCTGGTTCTGGACTTCCCCCAACATCGGGAACATGTTTCCTGCCTCTAGCGTGTCCAAACCCTTAATAACCTTATCCACAATCAGCCTTCGCCCCATATTCCTTGACTCCGCTATCTTCAAGAGCTCTATTTAACTCTCTCTCTTGAAAGTATCCAGAGAACTGGCCTCCACCGCCCTCTGAGGCAGAGAATTCCACAGGCTCACAACTCTCTGTAAGCAAAAGTGTTTCCTCGTCTCCGTTCTAAATGGCTTACCCCTTATTCATGAACACTGTGGCCCCTGGTTCTGGACTCCCCCAACATTGGGAACATGTTTCCCGCATGTCGCAAGGGTTCCTGACCTAGGGTAAATTTCACCTACCTAAGAGGTAAATTTGTTGATTCTGGATTTGTACATATTGTTTCTCATTGACTGACTGTGTTTGCTTCTGGTATCTGTTCATCATTAGTTGTCCATAAATAAAGTGACATAACATTCTTATGTGCTATTAAAGTTGCCTGGGGTAAACGGGATGAAAAAGGTTGGGAACCTCTGATTTTACCTGTCCAATCGCTTAATAGTTTTATATGTTTCTATAAGATGCTGCCTCACAGCGCCAGAGACCCAGGTTCGGTCCCGACCACGGGTACTGTCTGTAGGGAGTTTGTACGCTTCTCCCCGTGACCTGCGTGGGTTTTCCCCGGGTGCTCCGGTTTCCTCCCACACTCCAAAGACGCTCTTGAAACATATAAGATGATAAGGTTAACTCCCGGGATGGCGGGACTGTCATATGCGGAGAGAATGGAGCGGCTGGGCTTGTACACTCTGTGGAGTTTAGAAGGATGAGAGGGTGTCTCATTGAAACATATAAGATTGTTAAGGGTTTGGACACACTAGAGGCAGGAAACGTGTCCCCAATGTTGGGGGAGTCCAGAACCAGGGGCCACCCACAGTTTAAGAATAAGGGGTCGGCCATTTAGAACGGAGACGAGGAAACACTTTTTCTTTTTTTGTAATAATATTTTTTATTGGAGGTAAATACATATCATATTAAAATCGTTACCAGTCTTTCATTTCTAAATTAATAATAGTGTCAAACATTATTCACTTTTTCTTAAAGAGATTTGTGAGTCTGTGGAATTCTCTGCCTCAGAGGCCGGTTCTCTGGATACTTTCAAGAGAGAGCTAGATAGGGCTCTTAAAGATAGCGGAGTCAGGGGGATATGGGGAGAAGGCAGGAACGGGGTACTGATTGGGGATGATCAGCCATGATCGCATTGAATGGCGGTGCTGGCTCGAAGGGCCGAATGGCCTACTCCTGCACCTATTGTCTATTGTTGTCTATTGTCTACAACAGCCGGTAAGAAACTGTCCTGGTATGTGTAGGAAGGAACTGCAGACGTTGGTTTAAATCGAAGGTAGATAAAAATGCTGGAGAAACTCAGCGGGTGAGGCAGCATCTATGGAGCGAAGGAAATAGGTGACGTTTTGTACGTTAATTGGCTTGGTCTAAATGTAAATTGTCCCTGGTGTGTGTGTGTGTGTGTGGGGTGGTGTCAGTGTGCGGGGATCGCTGGTCGGCACAGACTCGGTGGGCCGAAGGGCCTGTTTCTGCGCTGTATCTCTGAAGTCAACTAATGTCCCTTTTTCTTTTTTCCCCCCCCTCTCCCAGGGAAGAGGTTCTGGACAACTGTGTCCAGTGGCAGAAGGAATTTTGCTTCAGGTGTAAAATGAGCGCCAGCTCGGTCACTGGGGTCCTGGACGCGAGCGTGTGCAGGGTATCGGTCCGTAAGGTGAGTGCACTCAGTCTCGTCTCCTTCCAAGTTCAAGTGTCAAGTTGACGTCTGTTGTCACATTTCTCCACATTGATGGCAGCCTCGGCCTACAGTCTGTCTGTTTTTCTATTTTTTTTAATTTTAGGCTGTCTAAACAGTTTGTTTTGGAAATTTCTTTCGTTTTTCGTGCAGCGTAGGTTTACAGGGTTAATTTGAGGAAGGACATTCTTGCTATTGAGGGAGTGCAGCGTAGGTTTACAAGGTTAATTTGAGCAAGGACATTCTTGCTATTGAGGGAGTGCAGCGTAGGTTTACAAGGTTAATTTGAGGAAGGACATTCTTGCTATTCTCTAACCCCATTCTCCTGCCTTCTCCCCATAACCCCTGACACCCGTACTAATCAAGAATCTATCTATCTCTGCCTTAAAAAGAATATCCATTGACTTGGCCTCCACAGCCTTCTGTGGCAAAGAATTCCACAGATTCACCACCCTCTGACTGAAGAAATTCCTCATCTCCTTCCTAAAGGAAGGTAGACAAAAATGCTGGAGAAACTCAGCGGGTGAGGCAGCATCTATGGAGCGAAGGAATAGGTGACGTTTCGGGTCGAGACCCTTCTTCAGACCACTCCACTGCGAAATCTCCTCAAGGTGTGTCTACTTTGAAGAAGTTCTCCTCCTCTCTCCGAAGACAGACTGAAGAAGGGTCTTGACCCGAAACGTCACCTATTTCCTTCGCTCCATAGATGCTGCCTCACCCGCTGAGTTTCTCCAGCATTTTTGTCTACCTTCGATTTTTCCAGCATCTTAAGCAATCCTTCGTATAGGGACGTCCTTTAATTCTGAGGGTGCGCCCTCTGGTCCGAGACTCTCCCACTAGTGGAAGCATCCTGCAGTTGTACAGGGCCCTAGTGAGACCGCACCTGGAGTATTGTGTGCAGTTTTGGTCCCCTATTTTGAGGAAGGACATCCTTGCTATTGAGGGAGTGCAGCGTAGGTTCACCAGGTTAATTCCCGGGATGGCGGGACTGTCATATGCTGAGAGAATGGAGCGGCTGGGCTTGTACACTCTGGAGTTTAGAAGGATGAGAGGGGATCTTATTGAAACATATATGATTATTAAGGGATTGGACACGCTGGAGGCAGGAAATGCTCCCGATGTTGGGGGGAGTCCAGAACCAGGGGCCACACAGTTTAAGAATAAGGGGTTGGCCATTTAGAACGGAGACGAGGAAACACTTTTTCTCACAGAGAGTGGTGAGTCTGTGGAATTCTCTGCCTTAGAGGGCGGTGGAAGCCGGTTCTCTGGATACTTTCAAGAGAGCTAGATAGGGCTCTTAAAGATAGCGGAGTCAGGGGATATGGGGAGAAGGCAGGAACGGGGTACTGATTGGGGATGATCAGCCATGATCACATTGAATGGCGGTGCTGGTTCGAAGGGCCGAATGGCCTACTCCTGCACCTATTGTCTATTGTCTGTGTGGGGGAGGAGGGGGTAGGGTAAGGGGGAAACCGTTTCCCAGTCACTTCCTGGCGAGGACGCGACTATTCTCCGAGTCGCGTCCTCGCCTCCCCCCCTCACGGCCTACCAACTGGATTGGCGCGGCTTTTCCTGCCGGGGACCCAGACCAGAGCTTCAGCAGCGGCGGCGCAGCGCAGGATACATCGCGGAGCAGGGCGATACCTGACCTGGATCGCCGCGTTGAAGCACCGGAGTGCTGGGCCCGCTGCTCCAACATCGCGGGACTGTGGTCTGCGGAGCTCCCAGCCGCGGGCGCCGCTGACTTCAACATGGCGGGGTCCTGGGATCCCTTTGCCGAGGGCCGCCAGCGTGAATCTCCGCTCCAGCTCGGCCTGTGGACTCCGGGGGCCGCGGTCTCCGGTAGGGAGCGGCCGATTCGGAACTCCAAGCCGCTGCGTTCCGACGTCGGAGTTCCATCATCCCGGCGAGCGGGCCTGAACATCGGGCGACTGCGGAGGGCTTGGGAGGCCCCGACCACGGGTGAACATCAAAGAACATCAGAGGAAGAGGACTGAACTTTGGTGCCTTCCCTCACAATGGGAAACGTCGATCCCGCTGTGTGGGGATGTCTATGTTAAAGACTGTGTGTTCTCTTTTTTATTCATATGGCTGTCTGGTGACCACACATTTCACTGTACCAACTGGTACATGCGACAAATACATGTATCTTGTATCTTGTACATGTACCAATTGGTACAGTGAGATTTGAGTCACCATGCAGCCATACGAATAAAAAGAACACAACACACGATAGAATTTAACATGAACATCCCCACACAGCGGGATCAACGTTTCCCACTGTGAGGGAAGGCACCAAAGTTCAGTCCACTTCCTCTATGTTCATCCGTGGTCGGGGCCTATTGCGGCCTCCGCATTCGCCGCTACGGACGGCCCGATGTTTCAGGCCCTCTTGCCAGAATGATGGAACGTCGGAACGGAAGAACGCTCCCAGCAGCTTGGACTTCCGAATCGGCCGCTTCCACACACTCACAACTCTCTGGATGAAAAAGTGTTTCCTCGTCTCCGTTCTATATGGCCTACCCCTCATTCTTAAACTGTGTGTGGCCCCTGGTTCTGGACTCCCCCAACATCGGGAACATGTTTCCTGCCTCTAGCGTGTCCAAACCCTTAATAATCTTACATGTTTCAATAAGATACCCTCTCATCCTTCTAAACTCCAGAGTATACAAGCCCAGCTGCTCCATTCTCTCAGCATATGACAGTCCCACCATCTCGGGAATTAACCTGGTGAACCTACACTGCACTCCCTCAATAGCAAGAATGTCCTTCCTCAAATTAGGGGACCAAAACTGCACACAATACTCCAGGTGTGGTCTCACCAGGGCTCTGTACAACTGCAGAAGGACCTCTTTGCTCCGATACTCAACTCCTCTTGTTATGAAGGCCAACATGCCATTGGCTTTCTTCACTGCCTGCTGTACCTGCATGCTTACTTTCATGGACTGGTGAACAAGGACCCCCAGATCCCGTTGTACTTCCCCTTTTCCCAACTTGACACCATTTAGATAATAATCTGCCTTCCTGTTTTTGCCACCAAAGTGGATAACCTCACATTTATCCGCATTAAACTGCATCTGCCATGCATCTGCCCACTCCCCCAACCTGTCCAAGTCACCCTGCATTCTCATAGCATCCTCCTCACAGTTCACACTGCCACCCAGCTTTGTGTCATCTGCAAATTTGCTCATGTTACTTTGAATCCCTTCATCTAAATCCATCTAGTATACAAGCCCAGCTGCTCCATTCTCCCAGCGTATGACAGTCCCGCCATCCCGGGAAAAGAAGGCGATGAGGTTTCTGTAACAGTCATCGGTTTATTGAATAGTTTTTGACCTAAAACTATGAGGCTAAAAGTCAACGTTGTGGTTGGTGGAGTTTTCACTGTTTGTTGTAGATTGCACAAGAGAAGCTGCCTCCCTACGTCACAGTGAGTGTGAGTGTGTGTGTGGTTCCTTTGTAAACTAATGACATCCTCACGTTGCCAAGTCTTGAGACGCCCAAGTCATTGAGCAACTCTGCGGTGGGAAAGGATTTAGATCGAAGGAGGAAACTGCCAAATCACCCGGGTTTGAGTAGACGGTTTTCTCCCATCGACCCTCCGACTTCTGACCTCTGACCTCCGACCCTCCACCGACAGGCCCGGCCCGGCCTGGCCCGCCTTTGATTATGGGATGGCGGGACTATGACAAGAGGAGTTGAGTATAGGAGCAAAGAGGTCCTTCTGCAGTTGTACAGGGCCCTAGTGAGACCACACCTGGAGTATTGTGTGCAGTTTTGGTCCCCTAATTTGAGGAAGGACATTCTTGCTATTGAGGGAGTGCAGCGTAGGTTCACCGGGTTAATTCCCGGGATGGCGGGACTGTCATATGCTGAGAGAATGGAGCGGCTGGGCTTGTACACTCTGGAGTTTAGAAGGATGAGAGGAGAATCTTATTGAAACATGTAAGATTATTACGGGTTTGGACACGCTAGAGGCAGGAAACATGTTCCCGATGTTGGGGGAGTCCAGAACCAGGGGCCACACACAGTTTAAGAATAAGGGGTAGAACGGAGACGAGGAAACACTTTTTCTCACAGAGAGTGGTGAGTCGGTGGAATTCTCTGCCTCAGAGGGAGGTGGAGGCTGGTTCTCTGGATACTTTCAAGAGCGAGCTAGATAGGGCTCTTAAAGATAGCGGAGTCAGGGGATATGGGGAGGAGGCAGGAACGGGGTACTGATTGGGGATGATCAGCCATGATCACAGTGAATGGCGGTGCTGGCTCGAAGAGCTGAATGGCCTACTCCTGCACCTATTGTCTGTTGACCTCTGACCTCACGCTCGAGGGCCTGACCTCTTCTGCCTTCTCCCCACAGGAGCTGAAGGGCGGGAAGTCGTTCTTGAAGGTAGGTGTCCAGTTCCCTGTCGTTGCTTGGACTTGGGGGGGGGGGGGGGGGGGGGGGGGGGGGTGGGGGTGGGGGGGATGGGGAGGGGGCGGGGAGCGGTAAGATGGTCATTGTCAGGGTTGCGGCAATACATTTTCAGCTCACAGTCAGACAGCATGGAAACAGGCCCACCTCGCCCATGCCGGCCAAGAATGTCCCAGCTACACTAGTCCAACCTGCCTGCGCTTGGTCCATATCCCTCCAAACCTGTCCTATCCATGTACCTGTCCAACTGTTTCTTAAACGGTGGGATAGTCCCAGCCTCAACTACCTCCTCTGGCAGCTTGTTCCATACACCCACCATCCTGTGTGGAAAAGTTACTCCTCAGGTTCCTGTTAAATCTTTTCCTCTTCACCTAAACCTATGTCCTCTGGTCCTCGATTCCCCTACTCTGGGCAAGAGACTCTGTGCATCTACCCGATCTATTCCTCTCATGATTTTACGCACAATTTATTGACATTTTTAAAGTTCTTATTAGAGTCATTAGATACAGTGTGGAAACAGGCCCTTCGGCCCAACCTGGGAAAGGGATTCTGTGCATCTACCCGATCTATTCATAGAAACATAGAAACATAGAAATATAGGTGTAGGAGGCCATTCGGCCCTTCGAGCTAGTAACGCCATTCATTGTGATCATGGCTGATCGTCCCCAATCAATAACCCGTGCCTGCCTTCTCCCCATATCCCTTGACTCCACCAGCCCCTAGATCTCTATCTAACTCTCTCTTAAATCCATCCAGTGATTTGGCCTCCACTGCCCTCTGTGGCAGGGAATTCCACAAATTCACAACTCTCTGGGTGAAAACGTTTTTTCTCACCTCAGTCTTCAATGACCTCCCCTTTATTCTAAGTCTGTGTGTGGCCCCTGGTTCTGGACTCGCCCAACATTGGGAACATTTTTCCTGCATCTAGCTTGTCCAGTCCTTTTATAATTTTATATGTTTCTATAAGATCCCCCCTCATCCTTCTAAACTCCAGTGAATACAAGCCTAGTCTTTTCAATCTTTCCTCATATGACAGTCCCGCCATCCCAGGGATCAATCTCGTGAACCTCCGCTGCACTGCCTCAATCACAAGGATGTCCTTCCTCAAATTAGGAGACCAAAACTGTACACAATACTCCAGACCTATTCCGCTCATGATTTTACACACCTCTATAAGATCACCCCTCATCCTCCTGCGCTCCATGGAATAGAGACCCAGCCTACTCAACCTCTCCTTGTAGCTCACACCCTCTAGTCCTGGCAACAACCTCGATGTCCCATCTGACACCATTTTTTACCTGTTAAACAAACAACTCTTTAGTTTGAAGTCAGCTCGGTTTCGTGGAGTGCGTGGGGACAAATCCTTTCCTCGGTTACAGCGGGCAATTTGCGATGACAGACTCCATTTTCTTCCGAGATTCAGCGAGGGGGAGTTAGTCTAGAGATATGGAAGGGCGAGGTGTGAAAAGGGGAGTTCAAAGGGAGCGAAGGTCATGGAAAATGTTGCTCGGGTGTAAGATCAAACGATCGCGGCAGAGGTTGATTGGTTCAATGGGTCTGGGTTGTGGTGAGCTCGAGGGGTGAAGTGTGGGGAGGGAGTCTTTGTGTGTTGTATTGCTGCTGACTGCATGTTCTACCCCCTCTCTCCACTCTATCTCTTCCCCCCTCTCTCTTACCCCCCTCTCTCTTACCCCCCTCTCTCTCCCCCCTCTGTCTCTCTCCCCCCTCTCTCTCTCTCTCTCCCCCCTCTCTCTCTCTTCCCCCCTCTCTCTCTCCCCCCCCTCTCTCTCTCCCCCCCCTCTCTCTCTTCCCCCCTCTCTCTCTCTCTTCCCCCTCCCTCTCTCTCTCTCCCCCCTCTCTCTCTCTTCCCCCCCTTCTCTCTCTCCCCCTCTTCTCTCTTACCTTCTCTCTCTCCTCCCTTTCCTCTCTCTCTCTCTCTCCCCCCTCTCTCTCTCTCTCCCCCCCCCATCCTCTCTCTCCCCTCCTCTCTCCCCCTCCTCCCTCTCCCCCCCTCCTCCCTCCCCTCCTCTCTCTCTCCCCCTCCTCCCTCTCCCCCCCTCCTCCCTCCTCTCTCTCTCCCCCTCCTCCCTCTCCCCTCCTCTCGCTCTCCCCTCCTCCTCCCCCTCCTCTCTCTCTCCCTCTCTCCCCCTCCCCTCTCTCCCCTCTCTCCCCTCTCTCCCCTCCCCCTCCTCTCTCTCTCTCTCTCCCCCCCTCTCTCTCTCTCTCTCCCCTCCCCCCCTCTCTCTCTCTCTCTTCCCCCCTCGCACTCTCTCCCCTCTCTCTCCCCTCTCTCTCTCTCTACAGCTGGGCTTTGTAGACCTGAACCTGGCTGAGTTTGCGGGCTGTGGCTCCACTGCTCGCTGCTGCCTCCTAGAGGGCTACGACACCAAGCACACCCGCCAGGACAACTCCATCCTCAAGGTACGATGTTGGCGCAGTCGGCAGGGTCCTGTCCAAAGAGGGGGGCGCTCCGTCCAACTCACGAACCGACGATCGGCCGTGAGGAGGGGTGGTGGTGGTGGTGGTGTCAGCGGTCAGCGAAGGTCCGAAGGTCGGACAGCTGGCCGGGCTGCCGACCGACCGACCGACGGGGCCACGGGCGAGGGGCTGCTGCTGCTGCTGCTGCACTCCACGGGCTGCACTACGTCGGGACGGGTGAGGCGGGGTCCGATCCGACAGTCCCCTCGACCCAAGTAGTAGCGGTCAAATACGGGACACCATCTGGCAACAGGTGCAGGAGTAGGCCATTCGGCCCTTCCAGCCAGCAACGCCATTAAATGCGATCACGGCTGATCACCCCCAATCAATAACCCGTTCCTGCCTTCTCCCCATATCCCAATATCTTTAAGAGCCCTATCTAGCTCTCTCTTGAAAGTATCCAGAGAACCGGCCTCCACCGCCCTCTGAGGCAGAGGAATCCACAGACTTGCAACTCTCTGTGTGAAAAAGTGTTTCCTCATCTCCGTTCTAATCAAAAATCTATCTATCTCTGTCTTAAAAAAAAAAATCCATTGTATTGGCCTCCACAGCTATCTGTGGCAAAGAATTCCTCAGATTCACCACCCTCTGACAAAATAAATTCCTCCTCATCTCCTTCATCTAGAGGGAGCTAGATAGGGCTCTTGAAGATAGCGGAGTCAGGGGATATGGGGAGAAGGCAGGAACGGGGTACTGATTGGGGATGATCAGCCACGATCACATTGAATGGCGGTGCTGGCTCGAAGGGCCGAATGGCCTGCTCCTGCACCTGTTGTCTACGCTTCCATATCTCACGGTTCTGCCCCCTCTGTTTTCCTCTCTCAGGTTACCATCGGCACGCAACTTCTATCCGGCGATCCTTGCTTCAAAACGTAAGTGTGACGGACTGTGATGTTGGGAGTAGTGGTCTGGCTATGAATGAATGAATAAGTCTATTGGCCAAGAAAATTAACATACAAGGAATTTGCCTTGGTGCTCCAACCCGCGAGTAACAACATGACATACAGTAAACAATTAAGAATCAAACATAAAACATTAAAACATTAAACATTAAGGATAAAACATTATTGATTAAACATGTGAATTAAATAAAATAAAATGATTGATTAAACATGTGAATTAAATTAACATGAAATACAGTTGTATAGGGCTCTGGTAAGACCACATCTGGAGTATTGTGTCCAGTTTTGGTCTCCTAATTTGAGGAAGGACATCCTTGTGATTGAGGCAGTGCAGCGTAGGTTCACCAGATTGATCCCTGGGATGGCGGGACTGTCATATGAGGAAAGATTGAAAAGACTAGGCTTGTATTCACTGGAGTTTAGAAGGATGAGGGGGCATCTTATAGAAACATATAAAATTATAAAAGGACTGGACAAGCAAGATGCAGGGAAAATGTTCCCAATGTTGGGCGAGTCCAGAACCAGGGGCCACACACAGTCTTAGAATAAAGGGGAGGCCATTTAAGACTGAGGTGAGAAAAAACTTTTTCACCCAGAGAGTTGTGAATTTGTGGAATTCCCTGCCACAGAGGGCAGTGGAGGCCAAGTCACTGAATGGATTTAAGAGAGAGTTAGATAGAGCTCTAGGGGCTGGTGGAGTCAAGGGATATGGGGAGAAGGCAGGCACGGGTTATTGATTGGGGACGATCAGCCATGATCACAATGAATGGCGGTGCTGGCTCGAAGGGCCGAATGGCCTCCTGCTGCACCTATTGTCTATGTTTCTATGTTTCTATGACAACTTGTTCTATTTTATCTTAATAATTAACTAAACGTTAATAATAAGATATAATTGATTAAACATGTAAATTAAATAAAATACCAGATCAAAGGGAGGCTACAGATTTTTGGTTATTGAGTAGAGCTACTACTCGTGGGAATAAAAGCTGTTTTTATGTCTGGCTGTGGCAGCTTTGACAGTCCGGAGTCGCCTTCCAGAGGGAAGTGATTCAAAGAGTTTGTGGCCAGGGTGAGAGGGGTCGGAGATGATCTTGCCCGCTCGCTTCCTGTCCCTTGCAGTGTACAGTTCGTCAATGGAGGGAAGGTTGCAGCCAATATCCTTCTCTGCTGACCGGACGATTCGCTGCAGCCTCCGGGTGTCGTGCTTGGTGGCTGAGCCAAACCAGACCATGATGGAGGATGAGGACAGACTCTACGATGGCCGTGTAGAATAGGACCATCATTGCCTGTGGCAGATTGTGCTTCCTCAGCTGCCACAGGAAGTACATCCTCTGTTGTGGGGCCTATCGGTGGTTGCTGGAGGGGGAACTCTTCCGAGACCACCTCCCGCAAATCCAACACTGCCTTCGGAAGATAGACAAAAATGCTGGAGAAACTCAGCGGGTGAGGCAGCATCTATGGAGCGAAGGAATAGGTGACGTTTCGGGTCAAGACCCTTCTTCAGACGGATGTGGGGATGGGGGATGGGGGGCGGGAAGAAGAAAGGAAGAGGCGGAGACAGTGGGCTGTGGGAGAGCTGGGGAAGGGGAGGGGAAGGAGGGAGAAAGCAGGGACTACCTGAAATTGGAGAAGCCATTGTTCATACCGCTGGGGTGTAAACTACCCAAGCAAAATATGAGGTGCTGCTCCTCCAATTTACAGTGGGACTCACTCTGGCCATGGAGGAGGCCCAGGACAGAAAGGTCAGATTGGGAATGGGAGGGGGAGTTGAAGTGCTGATCAGGTTGGTTATTGCGAACCGACCGGAGGTGTTGGGCGAAGCGATCGCCAAGCCTACGCTTGGTCTCATCGATGTAGAGCAGCTGACACCTAGAGCAGCGGATGCAATAGATGAGGTTGGAGGAGGTGCAGGTGAACCTCTGCCTCACCTGGTAAGACTGCTTGGGTCCTTGGATGGAGTCGAGGGGGGAGGTAAAGCGACAAGTGTTGCATTTCCTGCGGTTGCTTGGGAAAGTGCCCGGAGAAGGGGTGGTACGGGTGGGAAGGGACGAATTCAGAAGGGCAGGTTGGTTTGCGCGTCGGGTCTGGGCTGCGTCCCTCCGCAAGCTCTCGGCCATTTCTCGCAGTCTTGGAGAGAGCTGCCACCGGGTGGCGCTCCGATGGCAGTCTCGCCTACAGTCTATCTGTCTGTCCTTTTCGCCTTTTTATTTTAGTGTGCTTTAAAAGTTCATGTTGTGGGCCTGTCCCACTGAGGTGATTTTTTTCGGCGACGACAGGAGACTGCCGTAAAATTTTCAACAGGTTGAAAATTTTTTGGCGAAAGTGGCAGCAATTTGAGGTGTCGTAGGTTGTTGCCGGTGCTGACTTCGGTGAATTCCATT